>OY728122.1:1198714617-1199314617 GCA_963277665.1 Viscum album
TGTTATGAATATTTTATGGTTCTTTGGAATATTGTATATATATGGGTGGTTCTACGATAATCCTAGGTAGGGTTATCATGAGATAACTATCAAATGAAATGGGTAATGTGACCGCGGAAAATGTTAATTTTTCTCCTAATATATTAAGTAAATATACCGTGATGGGTATTACCGATGTAACTACCTACCTTGATGTGAATGGTACAATATAAGTATGATATGGATGCCACAATTTACCTTAATTAATTATGGTTTCTATTTTTTATTCATAAATCTTATGATTTCATGACGTATGTTCACGAGTTTATGATTTGTATGTATTGATGGACTAATATTTAATTTCATTATTTTGTACTCCATAATGAATATTTCTTTCTCATCCCATGTTTTTGGAATAGTATTTCACAAGGTATAAGAAATAAAATGAGAAACTAAATATTTAATAACATTAATATCATGAAAATAATTATATTTTTTCTTATAAAAGATTTTATTTTATGAAAAATGTATACTTAGTAGAATTGTTTACATTGTAATATTTGAGATGTAATGTAATAGTTATTACCTAATTATCTATAACAATAAACCTGAAATGATCATCATTTTTAATTCTTGATTTAACTCAATATTATGTAATTTTTTAAGGTTGGGGCCTTATATGATAAATTTGAATAATAATATATAGGAAGATAATATATATTCAAATAATACATCGATTATATGAAGATAAAAGGAATAGAAAAGAGATTAAGTAAATATATTTAGTAGTTGACCCAATGATTATAGATTCAATAGGAAAATAAATTTCATAAAAATGATGAAATATAATTAAATCCCTTGGTATTATTGAATATTATTACTTAATTCAATATTTTTTTTATTTTAAATTTTAAAGAGTTAGATATTCGTTGATAATTTTTGCGGATGTAAATAAAATGACATAACCAATAAGTGTATCATTACTTGTCCATAAAACCAATAACATTGTTCGATTCCTTTTAGAAAACAAAGTTTATAGTTTATATAATAACAATCAGGTGTTGAGGGAAAATAACAAAGATTAAAACATCATAGATACATCAACCAAAAAATCATATAAAAACACCATTATGTAAGAGTAAATTTTATATGAATATTTTAAAAATTACCAAGACCTTATGGGATGAAAACCAAGTGATTGTTTATTTTGAGAATCATAAAAAAATAATACATCCAGATTCATGGATGGAATAAAACTCAATGTTTTAATGACAAAATTAATAAATGGTGTATTAAATCAACCACAAAATGGTGGTGGTTGTGTTGAGGTGATTTGTTCTCTATATCCCTTAGTAAAATAACTTGTAAATATAAAATAGTCATTTGTGATAATCATTTGTCAATATATTGTATGTTTTCATTTGGGATGACATAATTGAATTATTTTTTCTTCAGAAGATATAAAAATGTTCTTGTTGGAAAAAATGACTCATCAAAATCTAGTGCAATTTTATATATAGTATTTCAATGAAGGAAAAATAATGATTTCAAGGGAGATATGATGTTAAGGGTTGAATTTTCATAGCCAATGTCATTGAATATGAAATTGTTATTTGGTTTTAACACCATTGACCCATGTCACGTATAGTTGGTGGGTTGTTTATTATATGGTAATTATATTTCAAGATATAACAAAACTACGATCAATTATTTAATAGTAACTAGGATACTGTATTCATATAAAATATTTCTATTTCAATATTTTTATATGAAAAAAGAAAAACATAAATGATATTATTAATAAATATCATTATTCCATCATCAATTATATACTTAAAATTTTATAAATAGTAATCCTCTTCATAACGTGGGGAAATTAGAGATATAGAAGAATGGTATGCTCTGAATCTATGTAAGTAATAACATATAGTGTTTGAAAACATGAACTAATAATGACCAAAACTATATAAAAATTATACATAATCATTGGTTTTATAAAAATGAATTCATAAGGATATCATAATCTGTGGAATTCAAGAATTATTTTTATGGGTAATAAAAAAATAATGTTATAATTACATGAATGAAAGAAATATATAATCCCAAACGTCATAAATATAATATAAATTGTTTATGCTAATTAATTATTAAAAAATAGAATGTTATACAATAAATAATGTGTCTATTTGTCTAAAGAGAAAAATTAGTGCACTAAATAGCTATTCATGGATCCTCTTCTCACTTAATCTCTTCTAATGCATTGTAATTGAAAGAAATAATGATTTACTACATAATAATTAAATAAAATACCTATCTGATGACATCAAAAATGATAGGTAATGCTACAACCATTACCCAAGGTATTTATCCCATGAGGACTACAAGCATAATTGGGGGATATACAATTTTGGGACTCACCTACAAAAAAAGAATATTGAATTAATGAAATATTTTTCAAGAATAAACAAGATAAATAAATTATCAAAATTTCTTAATGAAGTTGATATTTAATGAGTTTCCCATATCAAACAAATGATTGTACAACAGTTTCCGTGTATTTCCCCATTAAATTAATTATTTGGGATATGTACATGATTTACCTTAAATCATATTTGAAAAAATTACTTATTATAATATGATAACATATATGTATATATAATGGAATATATAGTATTTTAAATTGTCGTAAATTAAAAATATTGAGATTATGGATATTTTTAACAAAAAATATACAAAAATTTACAATTAATGTAGACCAATTTATTTTTTAGTAAATACAAAAAATAATAAAATTTATTCAATAATAAATTTTTGATATACAATACGGATTTATAATTTCATAAGGGAAATAATTTAGATTTTGATTATATGATGACAAATTTGATCTTGTTCCATAATTTCCACTAATCATCATGGGGAGAAATAGATGCTTCACAAGCTATATTCTTGTCATATTTTTTTAAGAAAAATTCACCAATATAAATATATAATACAAAAAAATTATAATTCTTAGTTATTATGTTATCAAGGTATGATTTAGAATTTTATTCCACTTGGATGAATTTAATCATTTTAATGGATTATAAATATTGTATAATATTAGAAAATTTTCCCCCGTGCATTTAATATCACAATGATAGCAAATAAAATGATATTTAATAATATTAATATAATAATTTGTTAATTAAAACATATGCAATAAGGTAAATGAACATAAATATTTTAAAGAAATAGAAATGGGACCCTTAAATTGGTATTATAATTATTATGAAATTGGTGTACTGAGAGTGTATGAATAATATCACATAGAATATATATCAAATGGATTATAAGACCAATAAATTTAATCACATTATACTCTGAATTTAATTTTAAAAGGTATTACAAAAGAATAATCAAAATTGGATATGATTTGGAAAAAATAAGAATTATCACATTGGAATTATTATAGGTTATGAAAAGTATATAATGAGATATTATATATCATGGATAAAAATCCCAATGTATGATTGTAAAAAATAATTATAACCAATTTGAAAATTGAAATAATAATTTAAATGTTATTCATAAAATTTTATTTTATTTTGAAAATAAAATAGATTGATTAAGAAACCTAAGTTTTCTTATGGTACATGCCGTTGAACATAACCACATAACCACTAAAACTCTACAGGATTAAAAACTGGTCTATTTGATACACTCTAATCAAGTGATATGGAGTGTGAAATCCAAAAAAGTGTAACTGTAAATGTGAAATTTATATTATAGTTTCTATTTGTGGTGACTACAATTCCACGAAATAATGTATTTATAATTATATTTTTCAACTATCTCATTTGATCTAATAATCTCACAGTTCACCCATTACATCTCCTATGGTACCACTATAATGTTTAGTGAATAAAATTTCCAATAGAAACAATATACATAATATTTGGTCATTATTACATATATAAGAATTCATATTCACCATAAGTTTCAAAATTCCACGATTTCATTCTTATTTAAATATTTTTACAAAAAATTTCCAGATTTTAAACATCAAATAATTTTGACATCCCAATGAAAAAATTAATATTTTTTATCAAATTTAGTTTTTAATTATGATTTTTCATTTTTATAATAACTTATTATTTTTTTGTAAGTCATATGTTATTCGAATTATTAACCAAATTATTTGAACGGTAATTTTTTTAATAAGGAATTTATTATCAAATATTATAAATATATTCATGATAATATACCTATAAATATTACAATATTTTATTTAAATGAAAATAATAAGTATTTTATATAATGGGGTTTCAGTGTAAAATGTGATACCTGAAATTTGAATGAAATTTCTTAGATTATCGAAAAATTGACATAGAATGTTCTATGATTATAATTGATCTAGCATTTAAAAAAATATTATATAAATATAATAATTACTCATAATAAAATATTTCAATATCAAATTTTATTACCCATATATTTTATCTTATGATTCTTAAAAATTTTCATATTAGATTAATTTTTTATATGATATCAAATATTTTTATATATTACATAATGAATTGGGACTATCCTATCACCTAATTCATGGTGTTGCTATTAGAAAGAAAATGTTTATCATGATGATATTGAAATAAAATTATATATATTGATCTTATAACATATGTTTTACATATGGTAAACTTAAATAAATGATTTTTTAATTAATATCATTGATATTGATGATAATGGAAATGAAGTAAAAGATTATATTTCTGAAAATAGATAATTCCATTAGTAAGGAATGTATAAAACATAGATACATTATGGAGGATGAATAATGATACAATGGGGAATATTATCTTTATACCAGATTATATTTATAATTATCTAATTACTCAAATTATGATTATGAAAAAAGGATATTAGTATAAGATCACAATGGATCACCCAATATATATTAGTTTTATTTTATTATTATTCCAAGAGACATATATTCCCATATAATGTGTCTTCTTTTTTTATGTGCTGAGTGGTGGGTGGTTAGAGATGAAAGGGTGTAACACATGGGGGGTAATATCTCGTATATAAACCACCATCAAGGGAATGAACTATGGTGAGGAGAATCCTTTCAATAACATTGTCTCTACATAAAATATTATAATATTATATTTTCATATAACAACACCTAACAATTTGTTTTCCCCTTAGTTATTGTTGTTCTTACTGAACCAATTAACAATTATACATTCTAGTGTGATATATATCCGACATGTTTTTATCAAATTCATTGTGGATAAATTCAAATGAGTGATAGATAGAAACATTTTCATGGTAACCTAGGAACACAATTCAATAAAGGGTGACATATGAGTTAAAGGAGAAAACTTATAGTTGTTTAATACTATAATAGATCCCCTGATTTGCCTTAATTTATTATAAATTCAAAACACATGTTTACATAAAAGTTTAATAGAAGAAAATCGTTTTTAATTGAGTATTAAAATTTTAAAATATTTTTTCTTATTTCACAACCCATTTGGATTAATTAATTATTCCCCTGTATTTTGATGGTTATATCATTTATTCTTGGAAAAAGTAGGTTCGTTCTTATCTATATAATTATGGATGTAATTTCTTGCAGTATATACATCTAGATATTAATTTGGGAATCTATCGTGGTAGAGTTCATTCTAGAATGTCATAACATAACTTTATAGTTTCAATAAATATTTTGGTATTTATGAAAACCCATTATTGGGTTATATATTTTGAAATATGGGAGGTGTCACGAAATGAATATGGTCACCACCAAACCGACACCAAACCCAGATCATGGGAAGACCCGAAGGGCGTTCCCCATCCCCATAGGCTGGCACAAGTTCTTGGGTATCATAAAAATTTATTTGGGAATGATTTACCCGATTTTGGGTTCATAAAATAACCAAAAACAAACAATAAACCAAATCTGAAAAATTATTGCAAACAACACTTAATAAAAATTCAGAACTGATTATATGGGTTTAAACATGACAGAAGTGGTCCAAAGGAACATAAATGTAGCAGCAAACAGCCCAGGAAACTCCACATGACAATGGGTTATCACCCACAAGCTGTCTCCTCAACACCGCACCATCGAGAGAAACTAGCAACCCGAACCGCCATCGCCCAAGGCCTTGCCTTTTCTTGTTTCAAACATGATCAAGTTTACTTACATCCAATGGTGTAAGTAGGTTGTGATACTAATCCCAATAGGATATCACCCAAGGATTCCAAGTGATAGGCATTATAAAATAAAAGTCTTGAAAGAGTTATAAATAGATAATGGTAGCATTTATTTCTAAAAGTGTAACTTTGAAAAGAAAATAAATTTCGATGGGTAAAATATTAAATAATGATTAAATTTGAATAAAACATTCAATTTACTAGTTTTCACATCCCAAAATACCCTAAAGAAAGTATAAATACCAAAAAGGCCACG
Organism: Viscum album; assembly: GCA_963277665.1. NCBI lineage: Eukaryota > Viridiplantae > Streptophyta > Magnoliopsida > Santalales > Viscaceae > Viscum > Viscum album. The sequence continues at coordinate 1,198,721,051 of OY728122.1, forward strand.
AGGACCAAGCATAGGAACACCCATAGGTACTAGATTGTTGTGAGCCCCAAGTACCTCTTACCTCGGTGAAAGTAACCATAATGAAATTTGTTCTCATGCACGAGCCAATAGTATGGATAATACACATAACCTAGTGGTATCCAATCACCTCCATTATAGTTTTGTTAGTGTTATCCATGTTAGACTTTCTAAGTGAACCATGGTCAAAACACCTCCATTCACTAGTGTACTAGTACACCTTAGCCCGCCTAGTTTCCCAGGTTTCTGGTATTGTTCTCAAATAGTCACCACATGCTACTAAAATCAATTTTCACATTTAAATATCAGTTTGGGTCACACAAATTCAAAACAGTAGCTACACATTCATTTCACCTTTCATATAACCCAATAAATCACTTTTAATTTCCATAAAACAATTTCAAGAAAAGTAATCAAATTTTTCACGTTAAATTCATCTAAAATCCCACATTTAAAACCAAATGGATACAAATATTATACGAAAACAGAAATTTCATCATCATAACATTTTTATAAATCAAATATCTGAATTATAAAATAACACCAAGAGGCACAACAAGGGTTGCACATGTAAAACAACCATTTTCACACAAAATTGGCACTTAAAAATCAACCACTTTTAAAATGCTACCCAAATAAATATTTTCAATAAAAATAATGAATGAGGAACATAATGGAAATATAAATACAGGAATCCAACTCATTATAAAATACCTACATATGAAATCACCTACGAAAAGAGTCAAAACCCCCAAATGCTTGTGTTTCACTTCAACCGCACCTCCGCCGCACCACAAAGGAGTACGATTGAACCAAAAACCAGAGTATTAGACCAAGAAACTCAAAAATAAATCCCTAGGTACTACGCCCCATCTTCTGGACATTTTGGGATTCAATAAAAAAGAAGGAACCCTAAGAATAAGGGAGGAATAAGGAAGAGAACCAACTTACTTGAGAAATATGGATGTTTTTTGGATCTTGATAGGTTTGGCCCTAAATCGCGCTGAATCTGAGCTCCAAAGAGGAGAAAACGAAGATCGGGGTGCTTCCGGGTTCATTGGTAATGTGTGAGAGGTAGAATCACCAAAATAGGATAACAAATGAATATTTTATAAAAGAATTTAAAACATATTTTAAAACTATAAATGGGCTTTCGGGTTGGACCAATACCTAATTGGATCACCCAAATCCAAGTTTCTAATGAATTTTTAATGTGCCCAAATTTATTTGGTTGTTTTAATACTTAAATTAAGGTCAGTTTGGAAGTGGAATGGATGAAAAGGGTTTAAAAACAAAGGATTTATTAAAGAAACAAAATTTATTTTTAAAACTGGAAATGGGCTCGCGGTTTGGCCCAAATCCTAAAAACCCACCATTTTCCCCCAAACATGAATGGGAAACCCCCAAAAAAGATATAATATAGTCTCAATGAAAAATAATTTTAAAATATTTCATTTATGTGACAACTCTCCCCACCATGAATGACTTTCCACCCCAGAAAGTCAACCCAATGCTTGAATGGAAAACAGGTTCAGGTATTCTTCCTCGACCCATGAACTTTGCTCCCATGTATCGTGTGTATCACTCCCATGCTTCCAAAGAACCTGGACTAGTGGAATATACTTTCCCTTAAGCACCTTCTCTTGGAAGTCCACTATTCGCACTGGCCGCTCAAAAACAGATAAATCAGGCCCTATATCCAACTCCTCTCAATTCAGCACATGGGACAGATCCGAGTTGTATTTCGTTAACTGGGAGACATGGAAAACATCATGGATGGATGTCAAATGAGATGGAAAATACAACCTATATTCCACCTTACCAATACGGTCGATGATCTCAAAATGTCCAACATACCTCGGCGTCAACTTTCGCTTATTCCCCAAGCGGCGGTGACCCAGACGAGGGGCCACTTTCAGAAATACCTGATCACCCACAGAAAACTCTAGACTTCGACGCCTCTTATCAGCATATGATTTCTGGAGACTTTGAGATGTCAATAAATGATGCCTGATAAACTGGACCTTCTCAAATGTCTCTTGCACAAGACTCGGTTCCAACAATGAAGTCACATCTACCTCAGCCCGACACAGAGGGGACCGGCAAGGCCAACCGTAGAGCGCCTCAAAGGGAGCCATTAGAATCGAGGATTGGCAGATATTATTATAAGAAAACTCGACCAATACAAAATTTCTATCCCAAGAACCACTGAAGTCCAAGACACATACACTAATCATGTCTTCCAGGATCTGATTTACCCACTCTGTCTGACCATCCGTCTGAGGATGGTATGACATGCCCATCTTAATCTGAGACCCCAAGGCCTTCTGAAAGCCTTCTCAGAACCGAGATGTCAAACAAGGGTCTCTATCAGAAACAACTATTTATGGAACACCATGGAGTCTCACCACCTCCTAAAGATACAAACGGCCCAACTCATCCACTTTATATGTATCTACGATTGGAATGAAGTGGGATTATTTGGTTAGATGATCAATCACCACCCAAATGGTATTCTTACCCCGAGGTGTATGAGGTAAGCCAACAATGAAGTCCATGGAAACCTCGTCCCACTTCCAGGTAGGAATGGGTAATGGCTGGAGCAAACCGGAGGGCCTTTGGTGCTCTGCTTTCACCTGCTAGCATGTGTAGCATCTCGAAACAATGTCCGCTATGTCCCATCTCATAACAGGCCACCAAAACTACCGAAAGACATCATAATACATCTTAGTGGCACCCGAATATACATCCCATTGAGACTGGTGGCTATCCTGTATTACCACATTCCGCAAAGATAATGGCACTACTGAATGGCCCTTGAAGCAAAACATGCCCTCGGGAGACGATGACCAATCAGATGATGTATCTACACCATGAAGAAACTACTCCGACCGCTGACAAATCTCATCACTAGGCTGTTCCCATAGAATCAACTCTAACAGAGAAGGATTCAACTGGACGCTCGCCAATAATACTCCACCACTATGTTCCCTGGTCTCGACATCCATATGAGAAAAGAGCCCCATCAAAGTCCACTCATCACTGGACTTCCTTAATGCCTGCACTAGAACTCTTCAACTCAATGCTTCAGCCACCACATTACCCGTTCTTGGGGTATAGACAATGTCAACGTCAAACCCCAGCAATACTCTATCCAACGATGTTGCCTCAAGTTGAGGTCCTTCTATGAGAATATATAGTCTATGAGTTTGTGATCAGAGTAGACCACAAACTTCTCCCCAAAGAGGTTGTGGCGCCAAGTCTTCAAAGCATGAATCACCGCTGCCAAATCCAAGTCATGGGTGGGGTAGTTCTTTTCGTGTGGTCGGAGTTGGAGAGAGCCATACGCGACCACGTGATCATCCTGCATAAGCACACACCCAAGACCCATACCTGAAGCATCACAATAGACCACATATCCCTCTCAAACCTCGGGAAATATCAGTATGGGGGTGGTAGTCAACCGCCTCTTCAGCTCCTCGAACGATGCTTGGCATTCTGGGCCCCATAAAAACTTCACCCCTTTCCAGGTGAGGGAAGTCATCGGTGAAGCAAGACGAGAGAAATCTCGAACGAATCGCCTGTAATAACCAGCCAAGCCAAGGAAACTCCTGATCTCAAACACATTCTTTGGTTTCTCCCAGGACATTACTGCACTAGTCTTCTCAGGGTCCACTAAAATTCTTATGATCTCAGATCACATGCCCCCAAAATCTCACATACCTAATCCAGGAAGTGAACTTTGACAGCTTTTCATAGAGGCGGTGATCCCGTAATGTACCCAAAACGATCCGCAAGTGATGTTCGTGTTCCTCCTCAGAGCAAGATTATACCAGAATTTCATCCACGAACACCACAATAATGGAATCGAGATACTGATGAAACACCATGTTCTTGAGTTCCATAAAGACCACTGGAGAATTGGTCAATCCGAAGGTCATGACCAAATACTCAATGTGGCCATACCTGCTTAAAAAGGCAGTCTTTGGGATATCATAATCGTTCACACGAAGTTGATGATACCCCGAACAGAGGTCTATCGTTGAGATCCACATTTCCCCCTTAAACTGATCAAAAAATTCATCTATTCTGGTAAAAGGATATTAAATCATAATTTTTACCTTATTCAGCTTCCAGTAGTCAATGCACAACCGGAGAGATCTATCATCCTTTTTCGCGAACAAAATAGGAGTGGCCCAAGGCGAGACGCTCGAGCGATTGAATCCTTTGGATTCTAGTCCTACAGCTATATCTTTAATATCCTTAGCTCGGTGGGGGTCATACAATAAGAAGGAAGTGATATAGGATGTGTTCCCGATGCCAGATCAATCGAAAACTTCGCATCACGCTCCATGGGAAAACCTCAAAAATCATCATGGATTACCTCCGGAACTCATTAAATACATGAGTTAGTGAACCATCAGGGGAAATTACATACTCTAGCACGAGCGAAGATAATTGGAAGATAATACATCCCAACTATGGTAGTGGAGGCCCTACGCGACCTGACCGAGGATCCCATTCTCCATGAAAAACCTGACGACTCCCATCAGCTGTAGTGAAACTCACACGCCTTCTGTAGCAATCGATATGTGCCTAGAAGTGTACTAGAAAATCCATCCCGATTATGACATCAAAAAGGACCATATCTAAGTCCAATAGGTCCCACAACATCTCGATCCCTGACACAGAAAGCGCACATGATGGGCATCTAAGACCCTGGTCCTTCTTCTTTCCCAGCAGTGTCACCAACTCAATTGCGAATGAAATCAAATCAGTTGGAAAATTCAGAATGTCCACAAAACATGAAAAAATGAATGAAACTGAGGCACCAGTATCAAAAAGAGTAGCAACTATAGACGATGAAATCAAAACAGTACCTCGAACAATCGATGATCCCGCCTCTGATCCTGCTGGTGCCTGAACCACCGCATGGAGATGTCCAGTCTCTTCCTGAAGACGACTTCTAGTCTGTGGCTGTGCCTTGAACTGGCTCTGCGCAGAAGATGACCCATCCCAACCACCATGGCTTCCAAATCGAGATCCCCCAGTCCTCGATTGCTCACACTCTGCTGGAACTCCTCTGGGAGCCATGCATCATGCCCCACATTGAAGTGGATGAGCTATCTCGCAAAAGCATTGCACATGTACCATACCTACACAGTGTAAAAAGGTCTTCGTAGGATGAGGGAATTATGGATGGATGTGCAACGGCTTCCCACATGGGTGGCACATGATCGATCTCGCATCAGATGCCGCTGATGAAAACTACCTCGAAGAGTTCCCTGAACTGCCTCCTCCTTTCTTCACATGATCCTGCTGCTTCCTTTTCTTCTCTGATGAGCTTCCACTTACCACTGCTGATACTGATCCATAGAAACCATCCCTGCCTTTTCTATCAATCTCCACCATGCACTCCCAATCAACGACCTTGGCATATGTTCTCATCTTAACCAAGAACACCTGGGAGCATATCTCTAGACTCAAGCCTTTCTCAAACCTCTAGGCCTTCACTTTCTCATTAGAGACAATTTCTAGAGCATACCAAACCAAATCAGTTAAATGGTTGGCATACTCCATTACAGATATATTTCCCTAAAAAAGATCAATGAAATCTCTAGACCTGGAATAATCCAACACCTCAGGGAATTACTGTTCATTGAAGACAGCCTTGAAAGCTCCCCAGAGCATCTGCTCATTCTTCCAAGCCTGAAGCACTGACTCCCACCATTTATGGCTGGGACCCTCCAATAGAAAGGAGGCACACTTCACCCCGATCTCATTATGTGTTTCCAAGAAATCAAACATACGCTTTATCTTCTCGAGCCATTCCTCTGCTTCTTGGGGTTCTGAGCTGCCTCAGAAGGTTGGAGGCTTATTTTTCAGGAACTCTTAGTCCTTTTCCTTTCTAGGACCAGTCTCATCCTCTATAACAGGAGTTGGAACTAGATCTAGTCCATATCCTAGAGCCTGGACATCCCAGACCACGACCTCGACTAGCCTCTGCTCAATTGGTGTTGGAGAACTCTCTCTGGCTTCCTCCTGTGGGTGCATGAGAGCTTTCCGGGGAGGCATGTTTCTACAAAATGAAAGAATCACAAAACAATAATCAATTACACAATTCTGAAAATTTTAATCAAATATATAAAATATAAATAATCTAAACACATTTCAATAATAAAATAAACAACTAATCCACATCTTCATGATGTCCAGATGTGGTCTACAGCCCACACATCTCACCTGGACGTGAAGTCAATCTGTAAATTCCAAAATCCCTTGGTGACTCATGGTCTTCCTTGACAGGTGCTGGACAGACACCCTACTCACAAAAAAAACCACGAGCCCTGAATTTCCAAGCTCCAGTCTATACCGAATCATCTCAAAATAGCAATATAACCCACAAACTTTAACCTCCTCTGATACCATCTTGACATGAAACGAATTTTGTCGCCATCAAACCGGAACCAAACCCAGCTCATGGTAAGACCAGAATGGCGTTCCCCATCCCCAAGGGCTAGAACAAGTACCCGGGTATCATAAAAATTCATTTGGGAAGGATTAACCCGAGTTGGGGTTCATAAAATAACCAAAAACAAACTACAAACCATATCTGAAAAATTATTGCAAACAAGACATAATAAAAATTCAGAAATGATTATATGGGTTTAAAGAAGACAAAAGAGATCCAAAGGTACATAAAAGTTTCATCAAACAGCCCATGAGACTCCACAAGATAAGGGGTCATCACCCATAAGCTGTCTCCACAACACCGCACCATCGAGAGAAACTAGCAACCCGAACTGCCATCGCCCAAGGCCTTGCCTTTTCCTGTGTCAAACATGATCAAGTCTACGTACACCCAAAGGTGTAAGTAGAATGTGAGACTAATCCCAATAGGATATCACCCAAGGATTCCAAGTTATAGGCATTATTAAATAATAGTCTTGCAAGAGTTATAAATAGAAAATGGCAGCACTTATTTCAAAAAGTGAAACTTTATAAAGAAAATAACTTTCAATGGGTATAACTTTGAAGAATCTGTGAATTTGAATAAATCATTAAATCTAATGGTTTTCACATCCCAAAATACCATAATGAATGTATAAATTCCAGAAATGTCGCGAGCACCAAGCATAGGAACACCCCTAGGTACTAGTTTGTTGTGAGCCCCATGTACCTCGTACCTCGGTGAAAGTAACCATAATGAAATTCATTCTCATGCACGAGCCACTAGTAGGGAGAATACTCATAACCTAGTGGTCTCCAATCATCTGAATTATAGTTTTGTTAGTGTTATCCATGTTATACTTGCTAAGTGAACCATGGTAAAAACCCCTCCGTTCAGTAGCGTACTAGTACACGTTAGCCCACTTAGTTTCCCGGGTTTCCCGTATTATACTCAAATAGTCATCACATGCTACCAAAATCAATTTTCACATATATATATATATCGGTTCTGGTCACACACATTCAAAACATTAGCTACACATTCTTTTCACCTTTCATATAACTCAATAAATCACTTATAAATTCCATAAAACAATTTGAAGAAAAGTAATCAAATTTTGCATGTTAAATTCATCTAAAATCCCACATTCAAAACCAAATGGAGACCAATATTATTTAAAACCATAAATTTCAGCATCAAAACATTTTTATAAATCCAAACCTTGAATTATAAAACAACACCAAGAGGCACAACATGGGTTTCACATGTAAAACACCCATTTTCACAAAAATTTGGCACTTAAAAACAACCGATTTTAAAATGCTACCCAAAGCAATTTTTGCAATACAAATACTGAATGAGGAACATAAGGGAAATATAAATACAGAAATAAAACTTATTCTACAATACCTACATATGAAATCACCTTCCAAAAGAGTCAAAACCCCCGAATCCTTGTGGGTCACTTCAACCGCACCTACGCTGCACCACAAAGGAGTAAGATTTAACCTAAAACCAAAGTATTGGACTTATAAACTCAAAAATAAATCCCTAGGTAAAAATCCACATCTTCTGGACATTTGGGGATTCAATAAAAAATAAGTAACCCTAAGAAGAAGAGAGGAATAATGAAGAGAAACAACTTACATGAGAAATCTGGACGTTTTTTTGATCTTGAGAAGTTAGGCCCTAAATCGCGATTAATCTGACCTCCAAAGAGGCTACAACTAAGATGGGGGTTCGTATGGGTTCCGTGGGAACGTGTGAGAGGTGGAATCACTGACAAAGGATAAAAAATGAAAATTTTATAACAGAATTAAAAACATATTTTAAAATAGGAAATGAGCTTTTGGGTTGGCCCAATACCTAATTGGATCACCCAAATCCAAGTTTCTAATGAATTTTTTGTAAAGACCCGTAAAATTCAAGGAAAATTTTTTCTTAATTTTCTTTAGAATTTTACAAGAGCGCGGTTTCAGACGGCACCTGATTCCGAGGCCCGGAGTGCCCGGAATTAATTTCCGAAGTTTGGCTCGGGTACGTTCAGTGAACGAACGAGCGGGAATTCCTAACTTTTGATCCGGTGCTCGGAATTGAAATCCGAGGGCACCGATGAACTCGCAGCGCCGATATTCGCTTAAAGAGACCTTTTCGAGAGTTGCGTTTGTTGCGGGTTGAAAGTTAATTTTTGAGGGTTTAGGTTGAGTTAAATAAAATTTGAGTAGAACAAATTTTATTTTAACTTCTTAAAACCTCTCTAAGGTGGTTGGGAGTGGGACCCACACCCACTTAACCTCCCTTGGGAGGATTAAGTGTGGTGGGGCCCACACGAACCCCCCCACCTTTTCAACTCCCCACTCTCCCTCTTAATGGCTTGATAACTTAACTTCTTATTAATTATACAACTCTTGTATATTAAATAAGTGAGTTAATTTTGGGAGTTAACTCTTTTGAATTTCAAACTTTTGAAATCCTTTTGAGTTGTGTGTTAATAAAATAAGTGGTATTCTTATTTTATTAAGAGTTCTTTGTTTGTCTTTGGAGAGCTTTCCCTTCATCTCCAAGCTTTGACGAAGAACCTTCGAAGAACGAAGAACGCGAAGAACGTCGTTCTTCAACGAAGAACTTCTCCGCCGAAGAACACGATCCATCCGCGACGCCGTATCCGCGACGCGACGTACTTCTTCCGCGTCATCCCTTCCGCGTCGGTTTTCCGCGACGAACGCCTTCGATAACAACTCTTCCTCCGACGTCAAAGGAATCGACACCAATATTCCACGACTCCGCCAACGTGTGATTATCGAGGTAGAGATTCTTGAGATCGTTGCTTTCTTTATATCTTGACTTTCCTCGAGACTTGACGAGGAACGCTCTCTTTTCCGACGAAGATCCGCCAACGTCGTGTCTCTTCGGGCATAGCACTTCGTCAACGGATTTGACGAACGACGACCGCGACGCCCGACCTCCGCGACGCCGTCTTCCGCGGATCGTAGACGATTCTTCGAATCTTAAAACCGAGGTAGGGGTTTTTGTTTTCTTTTGGATTCCTCATTTATTCTTGATCGTGCTTTTATCAAGATTAACGTGTGACATGTTTTTCTTTAAGTTGCGTTATTATTATTAACGCGAGGGGGGCCGGATCGCACGAACACGGCCGAACCCCCCTCCAACGTTTTTGTTGATTTTTATCTTGCGGGAGGAAGCAAGTGGCGTGGTGCCGTCGCACCACGCGGATGAACGTGCAAATATCATCGCGATACCGTCGCTCGCACCCTTGAAGAAACAACAAGAACACGACGCCGTCGCGCCGCGTTGAATATTATCAAAGCACGGCGAAGGGACGCGGTGCCGTCGCACCGTGCCGGATGACGAACGCCGCGGCCGGTTCCGGGCCGCGGCGGGACGAGAAGACCGCGGCCGGTTCCGGGCCGCGGCGGGACGAGAAGACCGCGGCCGGTTCCGGGCCGCGGTGGGACGAGGAGACCGCGGCCGGTTCCGGGCCGCGGCGGAAGATAAGACCGGCGGCCGGGCCGCCGGCGTCGGAAGCCGAAGAGGGGACCGGATTTTCCGGTCCCGTTGGAGAAAACCGGCCGGCCGGCTGGCCGGCCGGAACCGGGGAATTAATTCCCCGGCCATCTGGCAAAACCCCCCTCTTAATGAGGGGGGCGGTTTTAATTTAAAGGGAGGGGGCCGGCTGCCCCCTCGGACCGGCTCAAGCAGGCCCCCCTCATGTGAGGGGGGGCGGTTTAATAAAATCGGCGCGGCATAGCCGCGCCGCCACCCTGAGGAAGCGGGGGTTTAACCCCCCGCGTGCGGCACCCCGTGCGGCACCCGCTGCCGCCGCCAGCGCGGCCCGCCGCCGCCGCCCGCGCGGCCCGCCGCCGCCGCCCGCGCGGCCCGCCGCCGCCGCCACCGCGGCCCGCCGCGCCGCCGCTCGCCGCCGCCGCGCCGCCGCTCGCCGCCGCCGCGCGCCGCCGCCGTCCACCGCGCCGCCGCGCGCCGCCGCCGGCCACCGCGCCGCCGCCGTCCGCCGCCACCGGCCGCCGCCGCCGGCCACCGCGCCGCCCGGGGGGGGGTCGGGCCGGGTCGGCCCGGACCCGGACCCCCCGTTTCGAACCTGTTTTGGTTTTTGGCTCATAACTTGAGCCTCGGAACTCCGAATGACGAACCGTCAGCGGCAACGCGATCCTCGGATCGAGACGGTCGTTTCGGTATATCGCACTCAAGGTTTCGGGTTACTTTGAGTTCGGCCGGGTTGGTTCGTTCACGAGACCAACCGGGCCTTCGGAGCGGAAACGCTCATATCTTGAGCCACGAACGTCCGATTGACGCACCGTCAGTCGCGTTGTGTTCCTCTTAGTGAATCGGATCTTTTGGCATACTCCGCCCGAGGTTTGGACGCAGGTGGAGTACGGTCGGGTTGGTTTTTCCTTAAAAAACCAACCGGGCCCCGGAGACGAAAATGCCAATAACTCACAGACCGGGCGTCCGATTGACGCGCCGTCTGTTTCGTTGACTTCCTCTTGATGAGACGGAACTTTTGACATACTCCACCCGAGTTTTGGATGCAGTCGGAGTATGGCCGGGTTGGATTGTTCCCGAAATCCAACCGGGCCCCTGGAACGGGAAAGCTGATATCTTTCAGACAGGACGTCCGCTTGACGAGCCGTCAGCGGTGTTGGAGGTTACGTTGAGTAACGGTCCCTTTGAGTTTACCCTATGGGAGTTCGGGGTACAGTTGAGATACGGCCGGGATTGGTTTCGCTCACGAAACCAACCGGGCCCCTGGGACGAAAAGGCTAATAACTCACAGACCGGGCGTTTGATCGACGCGCCGTCTGTTGCGTTGAGACCCCTGTGCCGAGACGGACCTTTGAGACACTTCTTCGCGGGACCTTGTGATACTTGGAGTATCGACCAGTAGCTCGTGGAGCGGACCCGTGGTACTTGACAGTGGTGGTGCGCTTGGATGCAGCAGCAGACCCTTGGCGGTGGAGAGCTTGGTTGTAGCGGCGGACCCGCGATACTCTACGGAGTGTGTGCGCTTGGTTGTAGCGACAGACCCGCGACGGTGGAGACGAGCGTGCAGAGTACGGAGACCGTGTAGCCGGCTGAGACCTGACGACTGCTTGACCGACTCGACTTGGAGTGAGTCGACTAGCCCAGTGGACGGAGCGCCCAGTAGTTGGTAGCAGACCCACGGCGGACGGAGCGCCAGGTAGTTGGCCGCAAACCCGCGGTACTCGACAGGAGGAGTACCTCAGTAGGCTATCTGGGTAGCGCCCGGTATTTGGCGACAGACCCTCAGCGGACGGAGCGCCAGGTAGTTGGCCGCAAACCCGCAGTACTCGACAGGAGGAGTACCTCAGCAGTCCTAGGTTAGTGAGCGGCAGCCTCGGAGTCGTGACAGGACCACTGTACACTCTAGAGACGGAGCTCTTCAGCAGTTACGGTTTCGATAATGAAAATCCTGGTTTGAGCTGAGACTTTTGACCCTGTGTTACTTTATGATTGAGATGGGTCACTTGCTAACTTTGGTATATGTATGGGCATATACCCGGGTAGTGGTTATCCGTCGATTTCACAATTCTTGTGTTTCCTCATGATTGAGATGGGTTACTTGATAACTTAGGTATATGTATGGGCATATACCTAAGTAGAGTTTATCTGTTGAGATCTTCTTGTGTTTAACCTTGATGGTTTTTGTGAGACCTTGAGGGTCTCGGGGTCCCTACTGAGTATCGTTATACTCACCCCTGCACGGGCTATGCCCGCACCTCGTTGTGTTGGTTGCAGACGACGGACAGTGCTGACAGAAGCCGAAGGTTCGAGGACTGGACGATACCTGGAGGTGGACTATACGACGAGGCGGTACCCGGAGGAGGACCACTGGGCGGGACATACTCGGAGCGGATGGCGGGACCCGAGGAGCAGAGGAGCTATCTGTACCCACCCTTCAGGTGGGATTTCCAGTGGACATCTCAGCGTAGCAGCTTTACTTTTCAGTCGCTGTTTTTCCCTTTCGAGTTGTACTTTACAGTTGGGCTTGTATTTCCGGCCCCTTTTTACTTTTCAGTTCTTCTTTTTGTTCATAGTGTTTACTTCCGCTTGTACTCTGTGGTGCTTGTTTTCTTTATAAAGGCAATGCCTTCCCAGTTATCGGGATTTTACGCCTTTGGTGCTAGTCGCCAGCCCCTGGCCTATGGAAGGCGGGCTTGGGGTAGTCACGGCACGGGCCCCGAGGACGGGTCGTGACAAATTGGTATCAGAGGAGTTCGGTTCTACCGCAGAACTTATAACTCTGATGATTCTTTCTGTGGAGCAATAGTGTTGAGAGTACCGAGTGTGGTTTTCAGTTCAGGGAGTCCAGTGTTGGTGCGGGCGGCCGACGTATCCATACACCAGGACCCTGACAACTGATTTCCGACTTTGTGCACGAAAACACTGATTGCGTGTGTGTTTTCAAAGGTTTTTTTTCCCCTTAAAACAGCTCAAACCAGGTCAGCTCACCGGGTATAATCGTTTGATCGTGTTACGTTGTTTCTTTCAGGATGGCCCCGCGACGACAGCCAGCTAGAGCCCGGAGGGATGAGCGTACTGACAGTCTGTCGAGCGACGAGGCTTCGGTACAGGGCCCTCTTGCAGTTGGGCCACCGATGCCACCAGCCCCAGCAGTAGGCGATGCACGACGCTTGAGCGCGCTGCACGAGTTCCAGCGCCAGAGGCCACCCAGGTTCCGGGGAGAGACGGACCCGCAGGCGGCTGAGGTTTGGCTGGAGGCTGTGGTGAGAGTCTTCAGGCTAGTGGGGACGCCGGCAGACTTCATGGTGATCTTTGCTACCAGCCTCTTTCAGGCAGCAGCAGGTAGGTGGTGGAGCCACTTGTTTCAGTTTTGCGATGAGATGAACTTCGCATGGGAAGACTTCGAGACCTTCTTCAGGGTGGAGTTTGTGCCAGTATCTCTACACCCCGAGCGTGTACAGGAGATTCTGCCTTTGCCGCGTGTTTTTCGATCAGAAGCCGAGTCATCTGTGGGCAGTAGACAGATGATGCAGAGGTCCAGGAGGACCAGACGAGCAGTTGGGCGATCTCGGGTTTTAGGACCGGTGGTGCGGGGCACCCGAGGTGGGGTCAGAGCCAGGCGTGCCAGAAACGGACATTGTTACTCGTGCGGTGGAAAGGGGCACCTGGCACGTGACTGTCCGACTCCTCGTACAGTTGATCCATAGGCTTTTGAGGAGCCACCGAGGTTGAGGCAGCGACAAATGCTGGAGCTCTGGGAGCAGGTGGACAGGGGAGGAACTTGTGGTTACGTCTTTTGTACTTCTAGTTCCATGTTGTTGTTGCTTTTATGTAGCGTCTTGTATTATGAGCTGCAATAATAAAAAGACGCATTCTTTTGTGATGTTTTCTTTCCTGTCCTCTTTTGTGATGTTACTAAGAGGTTCCAGTTGACTGTTGACTTGACCCTCACTTGTGAGACATCTACTGGAGGAGACCAGTTACCACACACTGATGCCGACAGTGTGACTCAACCCTTGGAGGCGAGAGTAACGGTTGGATCTCTTAGTAGTAGCGTCGAGGCCTTACGACGTCATCCTTGGTATGGATTAATATCATCCATGTTAGGATTGACTGTTTTAGGCAAAGAATGTGGTTCATCCAGGGGATGAGACCAGGTTTCTCTTTTCGGCAAAGAAGAAATCTTGCAGCTCTTGTGGGACCAGAGATGGTCCGGGCCACGTCAAAAGAGGTCCATGTCATCCAGGAGCGGGTCCTACATGGACGATCGATTCCTCTTGTGCGCAACAGATGGCGGCACGGGAATCTCCAGGAGAGCACATGGGAGCGGGAGGCTCAAATGCGTGCTCAGTGTCCTCTTTTCGTTTCCCTAGTTTTTGATGTAGCTTTACGGGGACGTAAAGCCCTGAGGTGGGAGTAGTGTAAAGACCCGTAAAATTCAAGGAAAATTTTTTCTTAATTTTCTTTAGAATTTTACAAGAGCGCGGTTTCAGACGGCACCTGATTCCGAGGCCCGGAGTGCCCGGAATTAATTTCCGAAGTTTGGCTCGGGTACGTTCAGTGAACGAACGAGCGGGAATTCCTAACTTTTGATCCGGTGCTCGGAATTGAAATCCGAGGGCACCGATGAACTCGCAGCGCCGATATTCGCTTAAAGAGACCTTTTCGAGAGTTGCGTTTGTTGCGGGTTGAAAGTTAATTTTTGAGGGTTTAGGTTGAGTTAAATAAAATTTGAGTAGAACAAATTTTATTTTAACTTCTTAAAACCTCTCTAAGGTGGTTGGGAGTGGGACCCACACCCACTTAACCTCCCTTGGGAGGATTAAGTGTGGTGGGGCCCACACGAACCCCCCCACCTTTTCAACTCCCCACTCTCCCTCTTAATGGCTTGATAACTTAACTTCTTATTAATTATACAACTCTTGTATATTAAATAAGTGAGTTAATTTTGGGAGTTAACTCTTTTGAATTTCAAACTTTTGAAATCCTTTTGAGTTGTGTGTTAATAAAATAAGTGGTATTCTTATTTTATTAAGAGTTCTTTGTTTGTCTTTGGAGAGCTTTCCCTTCATCTCCAAGCTTTGACGAAGAACCTTCGAAGAACGAAGAACGCGAAGAACGTCGTTCTTCAACGAAGAACTTCTCCGCCGAAGAACACGATCCATCCGCGACGCCGTATCCGCGACGCGACGTACTTCTTCCGCGTCATCCCTTCCGCGTCGGTTTTCCGCGACGAACGCCTTCGATAACAACTCTTCCTCCGACGTCAAAGGAATCGACACCAATATTCCACGACTCCGCCAACGTGTGATTATCGAGGTAGAGATTCTTGAGATCGTTGCTTTCTTTATATCTTGACTTTCCTCGAGACTTGACGAGGAACGCTCTCTTTTCCGACGAAGATCCGCCAACGTCGTGTCTCTTCGGGCATAGCACTTCGTCAACGGATTTGACGAACGACGACCGCGACGCCCGACCTCCGCGACGCCGTCTTCCGCGGATCGTAGACGATTCTTCGAATCTTAAAACCGAGGTAGGGGTTTTTGTTTTCTTTTGGATTCCTCATTTATTCTTGATCGTGCTTTTATCAAGATTAACGTGTGACATGTTTTTCTTTAAGTTGCGTTATTATTATTAACGCGAGGGGGGCCGGATCGCACGAACACGGCCGAACCCCCCTCCAACGTTTTTGTTGATTTTTATCTTGCGGGAGGAAGCAAGTGGCGTGGTGCCGTCGCACCACGCGGATGAACGTGCAAATATCATCGCGATACCGTCGCTCGCACCCTTGAAGAAACAACAAGAACACGACGCCGTCGCGCCGCGTTGAATATTATCAAAGCACGGCGAAGGGACGCGGTGCCGTCGCACCGTGCCGGATGACGAACGCCGCGGCCGGTTCCGGGCCGCGGCGGGACGAGAAGACCGCGGCCGGTTCCGGGCCGCGGCGGGACGAGAAGACCGCGGCCGGTTCCGGGCCGCGGTGGGACGAGGAGACCGCGGCCGGTTCCGGGCCGCGGCGGAAGATAAGACCGGCGGCCGGGCCGCCGGCGTCGGAAGCCGAAGAGGGGACCGGATTTTCCGGTCCCGTTGGAGAAAACCGGCCGGCCGGCTGGCCGGCCGGAACCGGGGAATTAATTCCCCGGCCATCTGGCAAAACCCCCCTCTTAATGAGGGGGGCGGTTTTAATTTAAAGGGAGGGGGCCGGCTGCCCCCTCGGACCGGCTCAAGCAGGCCCCCCTCATGTGAGGGGGGGCGGTTTAATAAAATCGGCGCGGCATAGCCGCGCCGCCACCCTGAGGAAGCGGGGGTTTAACCCCCCGCGTGCGGCACCCCGTGCGGCACCCGCTGCCGCCGCCAGCGTGGCCCGCCGCCGCCGCCCGCGCGGCCCGCCGCCGCCGCCCGCGCGGCCCGCCGCCGCCGCCACCGCGGCCCGCCGCGCCGCCGCTCGCCGCCGCCGCGCCGCCGCTCGCCGCCGCCGCGCGCCGCCGCCGTCCACCGCGCCGCCGCGCGCCGCCGCCGGCCACCGCGCCGCCGCCGTCCGCTGCCACCGGCCGCCGCCGCCGGCCACCGCGCCGCCCGGGGGGGGGTCGGGCCGGGTCGGCCCGGACCCGGACCCCCCGTTTCGAACCTGTTTTGGTTTTTGGCTCATAACTTGAGCCTCGGAACTCCGAATGACGAACCGTCAGCGGCAACGCGATCCTCGGATCGAGACGGTCGTTTCGGTATATCGCACTCAAGGTTTCGGGTTACTTTGAGTTCGGCCGGGTTGGTTCGTTCACGAGACCAACCGGGCCTTCGGAGCGGAAACGCTCATATCTTGAGCCACGAACGTCCGATTGACGCACCGTCAGTCGCGTTGTGTTCCTCTTAGTGAATCGGATCTTTTGGCATACTCCGCCCGAGGTTTGGACGCAGGTGGAGTACGGTCGGGTTGGTTTTTCCTTAAAAAACCAACCGGGCCCCGGAGACGAAAATGCCAATAACTCACAGACCGGGCGTCCGATTGACGCGCCGTCTGTTTCGTTGACTTCCTCTTGATGAGACGGAACTTTTGACATACTCCACCCGAGTTTTGGATGCAGTCGGAGTATGGCCGGGTTGGATTGTTCCCGAAATCCAACCGGGCCCCTAGAACGGGAAAGCTGATATCTTTCAGACAGGACGTCCGCTTGACGAGCCGTCAGCGGTGTTGGAGGTTACGTTGAGTAACGGTCCCTTTGAGTTTACCCTATGGGAGTTCGGGGTACAGTTGAGATACGGCCGGGATTGGTTTCGCTCACGAAACCAACCGGGCCCCTGGGACGAAAAGGCTAATAACTCACAGACCGGGCGTTTGATCGACGCGCCGTCTGTTGCGTTGAGACCCCTGTGCCGAGACGGACCTTTGAGACACTTCTTCGCGGGACCTTGTGATACTTGGAGTATCGACCAGTAGCTCGTGGAGCGGACCCGTGGTACTTGACAGTGGTGGTGCGCTTGGATGCAGCAGCAGACCCTTGGCGGTGGAGAGCTTGGTTGTAGCGGCGGACCCGCGATACTCTACGGAGTGTGTGCGCTTGGTTGTAGCGACAGACCCGCGACGGTGGAGACGAGCGTGCAGAGTACGGAGACCGTGTAGCCGGCTGAGACCTGACGACTGCTTGACCGACTCGACTTGGAGTGAGTCGACTAGCCCAGTGGACGGAGCGCCCAGTAGTTGGTAGCAGACCCACGGCGGACGGAGCGCCAGGTAGTTGGCCGCAAACCCGCGGTACTCGACAGGAGGAGTACCTCAGTAGGCTATCTGGGTAGCGCCCGGTATTTGGCGACAGACCCTCAGCGGACGGAGCGCCAGGTAGTTGGCCGCAAACCCGCAGTACTCGACAGGAGGAGTACCTCAGCAGTCCTAGGTTAGTGAGCGGCAGCCTCGGAGTCGTGACAGGACCACTGTACACTCTAGAGACGGAGCTCTTCAGCAGTTACGGTTTCGATAATGAAAATCCTGGTTTGAGCTGAGACTTTTGACCCTGTGTTACTTTATGATTGAGATGGGTCACTTGCTAACTTTGGTATATGTATGGGCATATACCCGGGTAGTGGTTATCCGTCGATTTCACAATTCTTGTGTTTCCTCATGATTGAGATGGGTTACTTGATAACTTAGGTATATGTATGGGCATATACCTAAGTAGAGTTTATCTGTTGAGATCTTCTTGTGTTTAACCTTGATGGTTTTTGTGAGACCTTGAGGGTCTCGGGGTCCCTACTGAGTATCGTTATACTCACCCCTGCACGGGCTATGCCCGCACCTCGTTGTGTTGGTTGCAGACGACGGACAGTGCTGACAGAAGCCGAAGGTTCGAGGACTGGACGATACCTGGAGGTGGACTATACGACGAGGCGGTACCCGGAGGAGGACCACTGGGCGGGACATACTCGGAGCGGATGGCGGGACCCGAGGAGCAGAGGAGCTATCTGTACCCACCCTTCAGGTGGGATTTCCAGTGGACATCTCAGCGTAGCAGCTTTACTTTTCAGTCGCTGTTTTTCCCTTTCGAGTTGTACTTTACAGTTGGGCTTGTATTTCCGGCCCCTTTTTACTTTTCAGTTCTTCTTTTTGTTCATAGTGTTTACTTCCGCTTGTACTCTGTGGTGCTTGTTTTCTTTATAAAGGCAATGCCTTCCCAGTTATCGGGATTTTACGCCTTTGGTGCTAGTCGCCAGCCCCTGGCCTATGGAAGGCGGGCTTGGGGTAGTCACGGCACGGGCCCCGAGGACGGGTCGTGACATTTTTAATGGGCCCAATTTCCTTGGTTGTTTTAATAGTAAAATTATGGTCATTTTGGAAGTGTAATGGATGAAAAAGTTTTAAAAACAAAGGATTTATTAAGGAAACAAAATTTATTTTTAAAAATGGAAATGGGCTCGCGGTTTGGCCCATATCCCAAAAACCCACCATTTCCTCCAAAAATGAATGGGAAACCCCCATAAAAAGATATAATAGAGTCTAAATGAAAAATAACTTTAACATAAGTCATGTATGTTACAGGAGGAGTTAATGTCATTTTATGAAAATCCATGAGAAAATAATTTTTTAAATGAATGGATTGAAAATATTACAATGATGTTTGATTTTTCAATAAATATAAGGAATCATGTCTCATTTTATATGGAGATAATTAGTTTATGAAAAATAAGAACCCAAGATAAACAGAAACACCATTTATGGTAAACTAGATTTACATAAGTTTAGCACAATATAAGACAATTAATGTTATTATAGAGACATAGAATCCATCATGGAGATAGAAATGTATTGTAAATCCATTCAATAAGAGGAAGACATGTTATTTCATTAATATATATATGTTTCGTACATTAATTCAATTATTTAAAAGTTTTAAATCAATGTAGTATTTAATTATATTCTCATATATAAATTTTTTAGAGAATCAGATGATAAAAATAGTTTTGATAGAGTACATGTAATATATTTGAAGAATGAGTGAAAATATGAATGTTTAATTTGAGTATATAACAGAACACATGAAATAATTATTGAAAAAAGGGGATTAATAAGTAATTAAAATATTACATGATTACTATCAAGACACAACATGAAGTGAGAATGAAATAAATAAAATATTATTACTCTAATTTGGATTATATGACTAAAAAATTAATTTAATGAATGATAAAATAAATAAATAAATAAAGGAATATATTTTTTCAAACTAATAAGGTGATATTTGTGGTTCCTTACATGATTACATCAAATTGGGTGTCATTATAAGAGCTAAATTGTTCATGGAAGAATATTTTTAAATATTTTCATTTTTAATAGAGTCTTGGCATGAATTATTATAGAATAATTAGTTGGGTAAGATTATATTAATTTAAAATTTAGTTTTAAATTATTTCTATTATTTTAGAAGTTATTATGCAATTTTAGAGAAAAATATTAAATTTTTAAAGTAATTTTTCATTTTTAGTTTTATTTTATAAATTTGGATAAGACTATTATGGACAGTAACTATTATCA
Organism: Viscum album; assembly: GCA_963277665.1. NCBI lineage: Eukaryota > Viridiplantae > Streptophyta > Magnoliopsida > Santalales > Viscaceae > Viscum > Viscum album. The sequence goes on from OY728122.1 coordinate 1,198,741,066, forward strand.
GTATTCCAAGAGTATCTCTAGTATTAATTACAAAATATAGAATGGCACATACTGAGCTTCTAGGTGCCAAAGAATTTTTATTAGATTTGGATTATATGGGATTTATCTAAACCATTGTTTCTCTATGGGGTTATCCTATCCTTTTCCCTCATAAAAGAAGATAGAACCATCCAAATCTATGTGGATTATCAACAATATAACTTGATTAATATTTGGAATTGGTAACATTTTCTATAAATAGACAATATAATTAACAACCTCTGAGGGTAAATAGTGATATTAAAGATCATCCTACGATGAAGATATCATTAGGTAAGATTTAAGACAATATAAACATCCTATATAACCCTCTAAGGCCAATATTTTTTATATAAGTACTTTTTTATACCATTCTGTCTTGTGAACATGAATGTTGTTTTTATTGATATGATGAATATAATATTTCACCACAACATCAATTAATTAATTTTTTTTATTTACATAATACTTTTTTATTCTCATAATCATAGTTTCCATGACAATAATTTTGTTATTGTATTGAATAAACTAAGATAGAATTAGTTTTATTCTAATCTCACAATGTGAAAATTCTAGATTGATGAAGTTCACCTATAAGATCAGATTATCAAAGATTCTGGAGTATTAGTTGATCAAATGATGGTGAATACTATTTTTTCTTATGATAATATGTATAAGTTGGTCGATATATTGGGTTTCATGGGGATGGTTGAATTTTTACAACCTTTTTAAAATTATTTATTATGTCATATATCCCGTCTAACCAATATGGATAATAATGGTTTGATGTTCTTGTGGTATGAAGCATGCAAGAAGGCCTTTTATGAGATAAAACTAATAGTTACTTCAATACCGACTAAGATTCTTCCAGAGCATGGAAGATGTTATATAGTGTTGTTTGATGCATATGGAATCAGGATGGATTCATTATTTATGGTGAAGGGTTGATTTTTTATATGGATATATATATTAAATAACTTATTAATTTAATGACATAAGAATCTATATCTGTCTAGAATCAGTTATTGATGCATTGTGTTGTTGGATACACTATTTGCTGGTAGATCACTTAGTTCAGTGTAGAGAAAAAAATACCCAAATATATCATTACAAAATGTGACGTGAACATTATAAAGTGTTTATATGTTGAATTACATTAGTCTATCAACATTGAGAATTATAATACACCTAAAAAGTGAAATGTGTTAGATGACTAAATAATCATGGAATCTCAGGGAAAATCAATTCACAATTCCAATGACGAATGAATGCTGATATCCCACATATGTAAATTTCATCTTGAGTTTTAACTAAATATATATAGGATTATTCATATTGATTTAGTAGAAACCTTGTCACTCGTTTATATGTTTAAAATAAGGAATTTTCAAATCCCGCAGGATATGTCCTATTTGATGCATTTTAGGTGAGGAATCCCATCTAGATTGGTTTATTGGAAAATATGAGATATTCCATGTACATGGATGTATATGGGTACCTAATGACAGTAAAGGGGACTTGATATGAGAATCCTATGAAAATTTCTAGTTAGTGAAAATAGGAATATATATGATGGTTCCCGATATGTACCACAAATATTGGTGTTCTTGGATGAAGTATTAGATCATGAGTTTTAGCACTAGATGTCTCACACGTTATCAGGTATTGGAAGAATACAAATATCCCACTTTCTTGTTACAACCATTGAAAATCCTTTAGTAGAAATTATATTACATCACAATTGATTTTGAGATAGTTTTACTATAGTCACCTTGAGGTAGTATTGTGGTTTGGGAAGTTATCAACATGCTAAAGACGGTATCCCAATTCCTCGCTATTAGGGAGAAATTATCATTATATGATAATGAATAAATTTATGTATCTCAGATAATATGTGTAATCAGGATTACTCTTACTTTCATTCTAGATAAGGATTCTCCATTCATATCATTGTTATAACAAATGATGTTGAGTGCTTTGGGTACATAGGTTCTTCTTAGAGTTGATTTTCAACCTCATAATGATTTATACCTATTACAAACTATACTGTAGTTAGAGTTCATGCTAAGATAATGAATACATTATTTAGTGGTTCACAGGGAGAAACATATACCCATTGTATATATTCATAACAATAACATATTCTAGAGGATAATTGAGAAGGATACATATGATTCCTCATTGGTAGGCCATGGTTTTCAACTATATGTGAGCTACATAGAGGTAAGGTTGCTCTAATAGTTCATCGTATCATTTTGGAGATATTACAGTTGTTTAGTTGATCATAATGTAGATAGCAACATCACAATATAGAAATAAATTTTATGATGAGAATCATTGATAACCTTTATAGTTTGAGGTTAGGGATATTGTTTTCTTATAACTATAACCCAGGCATGGATATATGCAGATAAAGAAGAAAGGGATGTTATAAACCTATTTTTTAATGCATTTTGATAACATTGGGATAGTTTTTATAATATCCTATTGATTTTTGTTCACTCAAGGATAACAGTCCCTCTACGGTGTCTTCTGAATTTTACAATGTCATAGTTACCACACCGACCTATCTCATAATTTTGATACATTGGTTGTTTAATTAGATCTATATGTTTCAGTAGATGAGTATACAATTTTCCCCATTGATCAGAGCATGAAATATCACATAGGATGGGTTATCCATTTAGTATAAATAAAATTGATGTTCATTTGTATATATGATTGGACATGGGAGTGGAGACCTACGTGCATTCTCAGTGGCAAGATTTATTCTAAAAAAAAATTTACCACCCAAGAAAGGGAATCCGAAGGATGAGTTCCTTTAACAGGGTACAACTATAAGAACCAAGAATTTACATAATTTTTGGAAACTTTAGTTTTATTTTTATACACTTATATTTATATTAACAGTAATTAAAAATGAAGTTACAAAAGAAATTATGGTGTATGTGTATTGTTTTTAGCCCTGATCCCTGAATTTTGGAGGATACAGCTAGGCCACACATTTATTAGTAACCATGCTTCCCAGGGCAGAATATTTGTTCAAACCATGTGGGGATCTATAGGACTCCATAGAGGGGATGTTGGGTACATGGATTTTGAATGGTTTTAGTGAATATGAAATTAACTAGGCATGTTTTGTTCCATGGTTCAAGGTGGAAACCTAGGTAGGTCATTGTTATGAAAATCATTATCCACAACCATGTGGTCCTCTATCATGGGATTATAGATGGAGCATGATTCCTATAATGTTTTTCCTACCAGGTGGAAAAATCATGGGCCACTTTGAAATTGGTGAAATTTACTATTTTCCACTCAATCCTTTTATGATCTCACCTCATTATTTCTTTATGTATTTACAGTGGAAATTATTATATCCCCCTCAACCGTATAATCACATCTGATATCTAAAACAAGAATTTAATAGATATTATCTTCATGATGTCTGATAAAGCCATCATTCTTCTTGTTGGATACCTCTCAATAATAAATTTTATATGATTCTTAATTTAACTTATTTTTCTCCCCTCCCTTGGAATTATTTTGGTGCAATACCATAAAACCTATTTTTAGGGAATTATTCTATTCATCATATTTCTTTTGATATAGTTAAATCCAAGGTCCCATATTGGATGAGTCTTGTACTACATGAATATCATTGATGGATTATGAATTATCCCTAAAATTCTATCCACTATTAATTTATTTCATTATCCCTACTCCAGTTTCATGGGATTTTTCTCCTTAAATTCATCATCTTAAAAAACACAATTAAATTTAGTAATATTAGTCCCTAATGAAATTTCTTAACATCATTAGAGGTTATGATCTTATTGTAATACACACCAAGCTTGGTGATTAATTTACTATTTTTTGACCTATGATAGTATTACACAGGACAACGTTTAGGTGAATTTCAATTAACCGTATACAATGTCATTATTTAATTTTAATAAATAATCCCATTATTAACTACATGGTAATTATATATTTATTGATATCTCTTATCCTGAAAAAATTCTAACTAATTTGATAATTGGTTTCATGTCCTTGTTTATCACTTTCATAGAAGATTAAATCTACTGTAATGAACCTACAAAAATGAATTTGGAATTAATATTAAATGGATAATGATGAATTATATATATATATATATGAAACAATTATATGGTTACTATAGATTATTGATATTTATCATATATATTGGAATGGTAAGACCTGATCCAGAAATTGATTCCTAATGGATTACTTTGACTACTCAGAGGAAACCATTCTGATTCATTGATCTCGTTTCCATGGGAGATACCAACCACAGAACATGGTGTTTTTATTTTAGGTTATTCAAAGGATAATGTCATAGTATCCCTTCACATTATCTCTATAAATTAGATTTCTAGAAATAAACTTTGTGGATTCATCTTGTTATCTATAAACATGTGACGCCTTGGATAACTCTCATCATGTCAAATAAATCTTAGCAAGGTTGTGACTGTGGACATGGTCCATAGACATGGTAAGAAACAACTATTTTCAAAATCCCTGGGGGTTCCTATTGGGTTTCACATATTGAATTATGATAAGATTCATGGTTGTATAACATTAGTTTTCTTATACTTCTATGTTTATGAAATCCTTGGTTTCACATTGGATCCTCTATTATCATTATTATTTCATACCGTACAATATACACATTTATCAACACTACTTTTTATAATTTAATAACTAAAATTAAATGAAGACATGATCATAGAAACAATCTAATGATAAATCATGTACTGTTTGTTCAAATTTTAACATCATTACTTTTAATATACCTGAGGAGTATTACAATTTATATTCATGGAATAGAATTTTAATGACACCACTAGTGATGGAATATTGAGATTTTTCTCACACCCTATATGAGACCACATTGATACCTAATAATATTATATGATCACTATTGTGGAAAAAGGAATGTATAAATATTTTGACACTTGACATTTTACTTATTATGGGAAACTTGTAGTAGATGATTGAGCATGTTCAATGGAATCATGGATAGTATTTCTCTTTTGGATTATTTTTCAAATCATTTGTTGTACAATCATTTTAATACCATGTATTCTTGTGTTCCCTTTATGAAGATACATTAAATCATATTTTTTATATTTTATAGTTTACATAACTGATTATAGTTTATTACATTGATACTTATTATGTTTTACCTTTTACATAATTAGTATTCTTTTTTTCGTTTATTCATCATTTACAATGATGTTCTCCACTCAAACTAGATGGAATAGTATTCCCACAGACATAATATAGGACTTCATTGGGTTTCAATAAACTTAAGCACATGGGGATGCACATCGGCAGCCATGAGGATAAACTAGCTCGATTACATAGGAGCATCTAGATTCAATTAATTTTTTTATAATATTTTTTCCAAATTGATAAAAAATCAGTTAATTTTCTTCATTTATGTAAAACTAGATGCTTTGAAAATTTTATAGGAAATTGATTTTCCCATATAATAAGAAGTTCTATATTGAATCCAACATTCAAATCGTATAACTATGTTTTCATTATCATTCACTATGTTGTGGTAGGAGTTTCAACCACATATTTTTCCTCTATGTTTTTTAAGGACTCAAAATATTATGTCAATGTGAGAAAATAAACAAACCTATCACAATGGATAAAAATACACCATATTAGGATATCCTAGCATTATAACATCCACCATAATATTCATCTACATAACCATATAGATATGAATTTTCAATAATATTATATTTTATCCCAAAATGAAGTGTACACGTTTTATACATAATAATAATTTTAGTACCTAAAAATTGGATTCCTTGGGTTCACATTGATACCTAGACCAGGGTAAATTTTTTTAAAAAAAATCATTGATGTTATAAATATTAGAAAAACTAGAAATAAATTTAGTATATCTATAAGATCAACATCATTTTCTTACACATCTATTAATATATTTGTTACAATAGAAACAAATTTAAAATATTCTTATATTCGTTTATACCAAAATATTCAAAACAATCCTGGCATAATTGTCTTCATAATGACAAATTATATCATTCTATTGACGGATTTTTAACTACTAAAGAACCTGATACCTCCAATCTTGGATATTTCAAATATATTCTAAATAAACCTAGATATTGGTCACATATTTCTTCATCACTTCTAGTAAATATTATTTCATCAACATAAACAAAATAAAAATAAAAATTGATTACTCTTTATATTAACTGATGTATATATATTAATTTTCACTAATATAATTTTAAAATTAAACATATATAAGTAGGTGTATCATATTGAATTTAAATCTTTTAGTTAGTCCTTCAACCCATAAAATCAGTTATTCAATATGAGAACAAAATTTACTTTTCTCGATGAAAATACCCAAATGTTTCTCATTGTGTACCTCATATTCATACTAACCATTGATGAAATAATACTTTTCCTCCCATTTTTAAATATGTTTTTCATTTTGTTTTGGAAAAAGAAAGAAAAAATATGAGGGAATAAATCCATAAAACTGGTTGAATGTTTTCATCACTGAATACTTTTTCAACATGTGAATAAAATTTACAATCCAATAGATTTTTATTTATAAATAATTCCCCCTTATTCATTTATCTTGTTTCAAAACTGCCACAATATTCTAATCATTCCTTATATTCAGGTTTATGAAATGACTCCAAAGCCTCACTCTTCACATGTAATTCCAATTATTCATTTATAGCATCAATATTATCATTATTCTAAAATTATTTTTCATCATATTTATGTTCAACATCTGAGAGAAAAGTTTTGAGTAAAAATCATTAGTGTTATAGTAGTTTGATCCTTTTTATTTTTATTACTAATGATATTGAAGATATTTAATTGAATTATTTGTCATGGTTGAGATGAATTTTATTTCTCATCATTACATTAACTTAATTAATAGTCTTATCTAACATTTTTATATTCATCATTTTCATCTATTTTTATAATTTAATCTGGTAGTTTAAAAAAGTAGAAATAACATCACATTAGGAACCTACATCATTCTCTAAAACTTATATATTCATATGGTCCTGTATATTTACATCATTAGTATCAAAATACATGTAGTATTAATTTTATAATAATGATATAACCTTCTATATATAGGGTAGAAAAGAAAAATTTGGGTAACTCGTTTTGGGTAAAAATTACCCGGATTTCCACATTTTGTTTTCATTACACAGGGTCATGCAATATCCATATATTTTTAAAAGTTGGATACATAATATATTACATAAAATATAGTTTCTTCTATTATATTGGAGTATAAAATTATAAAAAATAACATGATCCATTGCTCAAATTATTTCCCCTAAAAGTACAATGATTTATTATTGTTTATCATCAATGTTTAATCTAACTAAACCAATACTCTACTATTATGTTCATCATTAATTTTTTTTCCTATTTATAGAACTCGGATTATTAAGAAATTCATTATTTTCCATATAAGATCTAAATTATTTACATCTGTACTCAGATAAATTATCTATCTATAATTTATTTAATTAGACATTTCATTTTTTAAATAACATCATCGAAAATGTTATTATTTTATTCATTTTATCATTGATATGTTTTAGATTTGTTTAATGTTCAAATATAAATATTTTTTAGAATTTTTTGAATAATCAAATTTACCAACTAATATAGTTATTTTTTTACTTGTGAATTATTCTTAATCTCATTACAAACATTTTAAAAATTAACATCATCAAGGGAATATAATTTCATTCGATCCTATCTTGCATCATTATTCCATGAAAATTAAATGACTTCATGAATATAATTTTTAAAAATGAATCCTGATAGTTTCATATTTTTATATAATTTGATCGGGTTTAGCTGAATATGATCATGTTCTACTAATAAATATTTAAAATTTTATTACCTCGGGATAGTTATGTTCTTCTCATCATAATAAAATATTTATATACCATTATTCCCCTTCAAAAACATATGATTTTTTATCAGATAATATTTCCTTACATTTATAAGATTTCTCATCATTCTAAATGTTAGTGATGATATTTTAATGATATAATCATTTTGTGATACATTCCTTAAATTATCTCATTATCATGAAATCCTATTTATTTTATACATATTTACCCTCTAGAATTATTACAACTATAACTAGTTAAATCCCCATCATTAACATTATTAATGGATATCATTTGTAAAAACCTCATCAATATTATAAATCACATATTTATCACCTTTACATTAAAATTACTCAAATATATATAATGTATCCTTTTTATTTTACTTTGAGAAAAGGTAACCACTTAGACCAATTTTTATCCTACATAAAAAGGTAACCAATCATTTTAGTTTGATCATCAATGTTAAATAAGGAAAAATACATAGAGATAAGGGGATTCACACTATGAATGTTTCCCATCAAGAGATATGGTTTCACAAAGTTACTGCTGTAAATAATGGATTTTTAATCTATGGTAATGGGGTTTTAGTGTAATTATCTATATTGGAAATCACAATGTGAATGAGATTTTCTTACCATGAAACAGACTACGTCTATTTTTAGTACACACACATGGTTGTTTTTCTATGTTACTTTATTCCATACTCCTTCAACCTCAACCATGGGTCTTCTAAAATAATTTTCTTGAGGAGTCTATCCTCATAGAATGATCATTTCATCAATGAATCTCTGTTACAGTTATGGTGTGTCTATCTATGTAAGCGACCTTTCTACTTCTTCATTTTTTTTATCGCAATATCATCAGTGGGTTGTCTATTGATAATTTTTTTGTTTACGATGGTGTTTCTTACTGTGTTATTCTAGATCTATAGAAAAATATCACTCTATATGCCTCTACCATTGTCATTTGTAGTACAGTGGATGTTCCTTCTTGAAGTAGGTAGGTTAATTCCCATCCATCGACCCCTTTTGTTCATATTAGAACCATGTGATATTGTGTGGATTATTGGGGCATAATTATCATTATTAGGATTAAGGGTTATAGGATCTCATTGAGTGAATGTGAAACCTGTGATTTGAGGTAGTTGGTTCCATGTGAATCATATGATAATGAATCTTGTTGTTTTTATTTAAAAATTGATGCATAAACAAAAAATATAATGGTGGTTTTGTGTCTATTGAGATGTGTTTACAATGAAATAAGGGTTTTATCAAGTTATAGATAAAAGGAATTGAAAATATTATTTTAAATGATATGAAATGAAAATTGAATTGTTTTTGTAATGGGTTTCAATGCATTGAAATAAAATGCAAAAAAGTGAACATGGGTTACATTGGTTAAATAGGTGGATGGTTAAGCGTCGGGATGTCATCCATTGATTATTATTCAAAATGAAGTTTTCCTTTGTGATTTCCTTGATTTCCAAGTCACGTTGTTCTAGGGGACATATATTGAATTTTTTGTTGGATTTACTCATGGTGTATTCCACTATTTCCTTGACCTATTTTTATAGGAATTGATATGTGCATTTGAATATTGTGGTACATGATATATGTAACCTGGACCTGTATAATTCCATGGTGTTTTTATATTTTTACTTTTGTTGTGTATTTCTTGGATTTCTATGTTGTCCTTAATATGCATGTTTATGATTGTTGAAAATTATGTGGGATATTTTATTTCAAATTGATATACCTTATTCAATTACAAAACATTGAATTAGAGAAATGTTTACCATGTTTTCTATAAAAATACTTTACTATTTATCAGTCCATGTTATATTTAAAATGATCTTACAAGGATTTTTATACTGAGACTGGTTACGGAATACATGGGTGGGGTCCTACTGAGCCTATTAGCGTACACCCCAAACACCTCTTGGTGGCGTGTAGTACATTAATTTTCTTCTAGTGTTGGGGATGGTATGGGGCCAAAGTGACGCTATCAGGTTCATGTCAGTGGTTTGGGTAGATATTCTAGATATTGTGGGAGTTTTTAATAGACATCATTTGGATTAGTTCTTTAGTTTTTTGTCCTTTTAATTAGTAATTATATTGGAGGTTTTATATACAATTATGGTTATTGGATTCCATTGTTTTCTTACTCTTAAAACTTATATATCATATTAATCTTCCACTGTTGATTTAATGTTTTTTTATATATTACATGCAGTTCTTCATTTTGGGAATAATCACTCTTAATTGATCATTGTGTGATGCCTAGGTATTTTTCATGATCACGTGGGGATCTGTACCTCCCTTTTACTAATATATGGATTGTGTTGGGGATTATTTTTTAGGGTACCATGGGAATGTTCGTTAAAAATTGTTATCAGATGATGTTTTTCCTCAATCGTTTATCTTGGGACATCAATACGATTTGAGATTGGATTTTCAAGTCTTGATAGGTATAATGTGATAACAACATGGATTCTCATGAAGTAATGAGACACAAGTTTCCATAGGATGTCTAATTGTGGGTCTCTAGTGTTGAATTTTTGTTTTTTAATCTTATTTTTTTCAAGGGTTTCATGATTAAATTGATTTTTTTCTATTTTATGATCATTCTTTTGTTTCGATGTAAAATAGTATTCCATTGAGAAAACTTCCATGAGTTCCATAAGAGGGTGATGTTGATGAAGCTCATGGGAACCTACCTATAGATCAGAATCTCATCTAGATAATCATATAAGTAGTGTTTTCTATTGATCATGATGTCCCATTAGTTTAGAACATTGTGGTTGTGGTACATCTAAGAGCTGTTGGAGAGAAAGATTGGTCATGGGAGTTATTCAGGGAAAATCACTATCCTTTAATGGAATTAATGGACCTTTAGAGGATGAGTACTTGATGGATAGGAACAATCAAAACATCAACATTCTTGATATAACTGAATTCATTTGGTTTAAGTGTGTGATTTTTAAATTAAAGGGTTCTAAAAAGAGAGAGTTAGATTCTATGGTTTTAGAAGACAGACACTAGGACATGGATTTGAAGCCGTTCAATGTCCTATTCCTCCAGTATTTTTTCATAGTGTTTCTAAAAATAGAAATTATCTTGAGTTCATGTCATTGAAATTTGTAGAGAATTTGATGTCAGTATACCCTAATCATATTGCCAAGCATGTCCATTTATTCCCAAACGTGGTAAAGAATCACTGGGTGAAGGTTCAATACTACATATAGGTTTTGTGACCAGATATTAGATCATTAGCTTTCCGGTTCAAATTTTCTAACTATGCGGAGATAGTGGGCATATATATGATGATAGATATGTATATGGAAGGAAATTTTTGATTTTATAACACTTGTATTCTATCAGGTGGTAACTTTAATGGTGTACATGAGGTGAAGAGGAAGTGGAAAGATCAATATAAGAGTAGTGCTTACAGGTCTCAACAGTGAACCTCATCTGCAGCATCTGTTGTATCTAGAAATGTCCCTCTAATTTCTTATCAGTGCAGCAAGGAATGAAAAAACATAAGTTATTTTCTAATTCCCATGAAGAATTGAAATAGTTTTGATGCATTGGTCAGTTAAAAGGCTTCTGTAATGCTATGTATACACATCATTATCGTTAGGTTTCATCGGATCCAAAGGGTACAACGGGATAATCAAAAGCATCTAGGGATATATGGCTTCATCCAGAAGTCCCAAGAGTGATGCATTATTATGCCGAAGATGAGTTTCTAACTGAAGTTGATGTAGGTTCAACAACAACGAGTGGTGAAATCCTTCTTTCATCTTTTATATTTTTTGATATTGGTTCCTACCACTATTTTAAATTTTCACATTTAGTTGATGTTCTTAAAAATCCCATAGAACATATGAATTTTACAATAGAGTTAGAGAAACATCTCAGTGTGAGAAATGAGGAGGGGTTTCAGTTTCCTTGTTCATTGATGATTGCTAATGAGAATTTGGTTCGGGATTTTCTCATTATTCATATACATCTATTTGACTTCATCATCGATATGGATTATCATTTCTATCAATGATATTAAATTGTCTATTATCATCAGTGTTTTTTATTTCATTTTTCGCATGGTAGATCTCGGGTGTTTCTGAGGGAGTGGTATTTTAGATCCTGTCAAGCAAGGCCTTCCCACCCGGAACACCAGAGTTTGATGTCTTCTGTTGTGTTAGAAACTAATGATGTTTCCCATTTCCTTAATTTTCCAATTGTTTAAGATACATTACTAATGTTTCCATTGATGAATTCTCTATAATTCCTACAAAAAGAGAGAGAAAGATGCAGATTTTACATTATACTTGAGGTTAGGTACATTGCCAATTTTGATACCTTTTTATCATGTGGAATAATTGCAAATTAAAGAGCTCAATATTCAATTGGATGACCTACTGAAAAAGGGTCCATTCACCATATCCATTCACCTTGGGAATCCCATATACTATTTCACAAGAAAGTAGATGGTTCACATTAGTTATGTGTGGTCTATTTGAAGTATAACAAGGTAATGGTTAAGAACTAGTATCATTTTCCTTATGTGGATGAACAGTTTCATCTGATAAAGGGGAATAGTTATTTTGAAAGATAGGTCTTCAGTCGTGTTACCATAAGCTATGTGTTTGAGAGTATGATATACCAATAACTTCATCCGAGAGATTGAATGGATATTATGAATATATTCCGATTCCATTTTGGTCTTACTAATGCTCCAATATTTTTATGGATTTGATGAATCAGATATTCAATCAGCAAATGAACACTATTTTTGCAGTGTTCATAGATGACAGTATGGTTTATATTAAATATGAGTGTGAGTACGAACAAAATTTGAGTTAGGTTCCAGAAATTTTGAGTAGTCACCATCTGTTTGGAATGAATTTGAAATGTAGTTTTTGGATTCATGAATTGAAGTTCTTGGGGAATTGAATTTCTGAGTATGGATTATTAGTTGTTCCAGATAAATTGATGGTTATTTTTTCAAGGAAGGAACAAAAAAATGTCTTTTAGATGTGAAAATTCGTTGATCATGCTAGATTCTATTAATAATTCATGAACATTTTCACTATAATGGAATCGACATTGACATCTATTACTAGAAAGGTGATGAAATTCAGATGGGGTGAGAAGTGTTAATAATCTTTCTATAAACTAATACAACTTCTCACATTGGATCATGTTCTAAAATTACCTGAATCTGGTAAGGGATACTTGGTGTTTTTCTATGATTTTGGTGCTGTTTTGGGATGCTTGATTATACAGGATGACCATGTTATAGTGGATGAATCTCATCAGATTCTATTAAATGAAAATATCTACACCACTCCTTATTTATAGAATAATCTATTAAATAATGCTCTTAAATTTTGGTAGCACTATATTTTTTTTGATGATTTCACTGACTTTTATAATCACAAAATAATGAGCGAAATATTATAACAGAATGTCATAAATCTCAATCAGAGATGACATCTAAATTAAATTCTGATGTTTGACTTCAATATTTCGTATACCCTAGGGAAGAGAAATGTCATTTTATAAGCTATTAGTTGGAAAGGTCCATCATAGGCTATTTTAGAATTGAAGGAGGAGTGTATCCTTATTGGGATTTTAACTTTGTTGATCTTGGACACTTAGTAGGTTGTTTCAGGTATTGTTTTCACCAATATAATGTTTTCATCATCACTCTTGGAGTCTGTTTTTCAGTGTCAGTAGTTAGATAATGAGTTCCATAAGACTAATGAAATCATTTATCTTGGGGATACCACTATGGGTTTGTGTCTTTTTTCATATAAAATTAAACACTTTGTGAAAAGTATTTTCAACCCAAAATCTGTAAAAAGTTTAGTCTTGATTAATTTTCAGGGATCATCAGGGGACATTCATCTAGGAACAATGTAGATGTAACATGACATGAAGTGTAAATTATATCATGTGGGTATCATGAGTAAAATTTTGTATTTTATGTATCATTTTTACACCTTCAAATGGATAATAGAAAAGAACATTAAACCATATGGTATACATTAGCCTCTTCTGGTGCCGATTTGAAAATGGGGTGAGGTGTATAAGTATTTTTTGGTGGATTTACACAGAATATCCTTTGGATTAATTCTATATCAGTGGTTGTTGATCGTTTGATGATTTCATTCAATTTTATTTTGATCAAATACACAAATAATTTTGTTGACCTGCAAATTTGGTATGTGAAAGTGATTGTGAGGTTACATGAGAGTCTATAAGCTGTTATTCTTTATAGGTATCCTTGGATTACCTCAAGGTTCTGGATGAGTTTTAAGGAGAATCATGGAACTCAAATCTAGTTAATCCCATCTAACTATCCATATACAGATGGTGAGGTTGTGCATGTGATTCAGATTATAGAGGATATGATTCATGCATGTGTCTTTTATTTCAGAGGATCATGTGATAGCCATCATATATTTCTTGAGTTTTATTACTACAAAAGTTATCAGTCTTAAAAAATGGACCATTTTAAGGAATTTTATGGTCTCATGTATATATCACCACCATTTTGTGATGAGGTGGGAGAACTATATCAAGTTGAAACGAGTTTATTTTAGGGTATGTCTGTCAATATTTAGGATGTTCATAGACATCTGGTTATGGCATAGATCTAGTAAAAATTCTATGTGGATTAGCGTTGTGGATGTTTGGGGGTATCCTTAGATGATTATGTTTTCATGAGTGTTAATCCATAGTTAGGTCACTGTATAATTGGAAAGAAGGGAATTTTATCTATAGGATATGTTGAACCATTTTAGGTTACATAGCAGGTCAGACAACATTCTTATCGGTTAGAATTTCTAGTTTATTTGAATGGTATTCATGATATTCTCCAAATATCCCATATCAAGAAGTATCACCATGTTCATATCCTTGTTCTGAGTTCAGAATAAATTTAGCATTAACCTGATTATTTAATTATGGAGAAACTTGTTGTGTTCATTGTCTCTATAGTTGAATTCATGTGTGGGTAGTCCATTCTGTTCGTCAGAGTGTTATGGATATAAGGATATGATTCACTTTAGTCTTGGTAACGCATGTTGTGATTATGGTGTGGTAGTGTCATATTGTGTCTCGTATTACATCATGAACATGACATCCCAGGGATAAATTTCAATATGGTGTGGAGTTTGTAACATCTCATTACCATATTATAAGGTATTCCTTTATCCATGACATGTTTCCCATTTTTTATGATTTGGAGGACACCTACATTGGTGAAGTCATATATTTGTTGAACCTTCAACTTCAAAAATCATTTTCAGCACAATCTATGAAGATTTCATGTTGTGTAAGTGTGTTACATTCTATGTAATTTCTGCAACATACAAGCTGTCAAATAGGGATTCATGTTGTGAAAGATACACATTCGGAAATATGGTTTCACATCATTACTTGTTTAAACAACTTATTTTTATTTTTAGGTGATAGACTTTTTTTGGAATAATATTCCATCGTGGACTTCACGACATGAATTAGAGTTTTAGGCCATGAAACGGCCAACATCTAGTTATATATCATGGAATTGAATATTGTGTTATGTCAGTTCCTTCCAGACACCTTCTCCCTTGATCCAAGGTCTATTTTAGTAAGTTTTCGATGACTTTGTTTCCCCTACATAGACCCTTTCAGTGTTTGGTCTCCATTGGAGCTACAATGAATATCACTAGGTAAGTGACCATTCCACTTCATCATTTATTTTGATCACAATATAATCGTTGGGTGGCGTCTTTGGATCCATTATGTTAAGATGATGTTTTCTGTTGGTTTTTGCAATATTCTTTGTAAAATATCTCTCTAGAGGCCTTTTCCTTTTTCTTTCATGGTGCGAGATACATTCATTCTTAAGGAATATAGGTTTCATCCTTTCTGTCAAACCATTATGTTCATATTTGGCTCATCAATGTGATGTGGAGTGGATTCAATGGATTTTTATTTCATCACTGTGTTTTGGTTGTTGGTGGATCCAATTGTGGGCATGCGGGATTTGAGCATTGAGGAATGTGGTTCTATCTCCAACCGGGGATAAAAGATCTTGTTGTCTTTCTTTACAAAGTGATACAAAATTAAAATTTTCATTATTGTTCACTGTGTTTTGAGAAGAGTTTTTAATGAAAAATGGGGTTTCCATGGTTATTGATAAATGGAATAAAATAGGGGTATTTTAGATGTATTGAAATTAATTTTTAAATGGTTTTGATATGGTTTTTGAAGAATTGAAATGAATTTTGAAAAATATAACATTGGTAACTATGGGTACGTAGGTGAAATATTAGCTTGGGGATTTCATCCAATGTGTGTGATTATCAAGTATGTTTTTCTTGTGGATTTCCACTATTTCATAGCCCCATTGTTATAGTAGAATTATTTTGACATTTAGGGGGGTTTATTCATGGGGTATTCCACTTATTCTAGGGAATTTTGTTCTCAGAATAGATTTATTAACACAATTATAGTGGTTTAAGTAGTCTATGGACTTGACATGTTGTATTCCATTTTGTTTTGCTACATATTCTTTTATAGTCAATTGCATGAATTACAGAGTTATCCTTTATATGAACATTTATTCTTGTGGAATATTATAAGGAAAATTTTCTTCGAAACTGATATACATACTAATGTTTTAGAACTATGAAAATGGGAAATTCTTTCCATGTTTTAATATAACTGCTTTACTGCTTATCAGGACTTGTTTATTCTAAAATGAGCATACATGGATTTTCATACAGAGAGTGGTTATGGAAAAAATATGTGGGATCTTATTTAGCATGTTATCTCACACCCAGTGCACCACGTTTGTGGTGAATAGAAAAAGTTTTGTCTTCCATTGGAGGAAACAACAAGGTTCCATTATGAGGCAGTGAGGTTTCTCTCATCTGGAATGGTATCTGGTTAGTATATAGTGTGGGATTATCCATTCCATACATCATAGAAGCTATTCAGTCATTATTCCTTTGTATTTGGACCTTTATTTTAGTTTTTATCTATTTTTATAGTTATCTATTTTTTTCCCTTCATACAATTAGAACATATAAATCCCATTCATCTTCCACTTAATTTTTATATATTTAATGTGGTTGTTCTAATTTGGAAAAATAATTATCTATGGTTCACTATTATATGAATGGGAGATTTTAATCAGACTATGGTTATTGGTAAAACCCTTCAGTTATGTGACATATTAGGAAAAGTGAACGGTTTTTAGGAAACAAGGGTATGTTCATTAAAGAAAGAGAATAAATAAAAATATAACAAAAATATAAATTTAATTTAATGATGATAAAATAAATTTTAATAAAAAATGAGAATTGTAAATAATTATGAAATGCTGAACAATATAAAATGGTCTCCATGTTAGAACTATAGCACTACCTTTTGGTTGTAAAAACATTTTCTCCTCAAATATTTATTTTCAATTGGCCAGAAAGCTCAATTTATTGGCATCCATGTCACCTCTAGATGTTTCATGTAAAACCCCATTGAAACTGTAAAAATATAAAAAATTGTAAAATTTATTAAATGTCACTGTGGGACATTCAAATGGTGAAATGATCAAAGACCGAAAAAAGTATTTTTTAACATTTAATTAACTTTCTCTTCATGACACATTGGTTAAACCATGAATCCATGAATTCCTCATTCCAAGGGTTTTTCTCAATTTTTTGGATCCATGGCCATTAAATACTCTAAATGGACTATGGTATTTGTTTTTCTGTTAATCATTATTTAATGTTTATATGTTTTCTAGGAATGGAATAATACAATTCACGTAGATAAAATTATTGAAGGTGTCATCGTTTCCTAGTGTTTTCGAAATTTTTGCGATATAAAATTAGAAAATGGGGATATGTGTGTTTAGAAAAGAGATTTGTGAACATGTTTAAAGGGTGTCTATATTGTTTCACACAAGGCCTAACTTGGAATTATTATGTATAAATATGGAAATGTGTAACAGTTTGCACATTTCATAAATTTGTGTGAAATATGAGGTCGCGTGGAAGAATAGTACACACCCAATGTGATGTCAAAAGTGGTTTTGTGAGCTCAGGAATAATATTGAGTGCACTAAAAAACATGCGTTGGTAACATACACACCTGGTAATCGAGACCTTTAAAAACGCATCTAGCCCCTTGGAATACATAAAAAAAATTCACCGATAATCCGGTTACTCTTACACAATATGGATTGGTGCACGAAAGATTATAAGAGAGTCAATCATGCGTGCAATGTGTTACTTTAGTCCAAATAGGCCATGTAAACCCTTTGTTGCTGTTTCATAAAAGAAACGGTTTTCCCATAATGTAAGGGTAGTCTCAAAGTCAACTTGAGTGAAAATAAAAAATCATACGTATATGTTCTGGTATTGTGCGACGTATAGTCATAAGATTCTGACAAGTATTTGAATATCTGGCATGGTGGTTCAGTTCTTTAAAGTGTATCAATTCTGGACATCGATGCATGTAGTGTCTTGTGCTGAATAGAGATAAATACATCAATTAATATAAATTAAAAAGTTCATCAAGTTGATAAACTGAGTTTGACTTATTTCAAGGTAGTAATCTAGTGGGAGTCTAGGGAAGTGATTTAAAGGATTCAATTAGCTTTCCCTAAACCTTTGTAAATGTCGAGTCCAATGCACATAGTTACTATGTTGTAACCATCTTATCCTCAGACTAGAAAGGATTAGTGGATTTAGGTATGATCAACACAATGTCGGTGTATGGTCCAAGGGTGTTTCCCTATGAAGTGAACCAAGTATAGGTGATGTGTTATCTCCCAACATTTATTTTTCTGATATATTTAACATATTTCTACCAACATAGAACAAGACCAACATCTTTAAAAAGAAAAAGTTGAAAACCTAATTCACCCCTCCCATCGTGGGTGTTCTGGGGACCTTCTCCATTTAAATTCTCTTTTTCAATCCAAGATCTCATGTATTCAATCATTCACAATTTGAATTTTATATTATTGACATTAATCTCACATTCATGAAGTGAAATATGATTATTTATGCATTTTTTAATCAGCTTCATACTCCTTTCAATTGAACTGTCCTATACAACATTACAAAAAAATATTAGTTCCCAAGTTTTCTTAGAATTCCATATTTCAATAAAAAAAATTCTATATTCCATAAGAATATTGGCTCTTCTATAAAAATATTAAAAAAATTATATAATTCAACAATCTCAATTAAATCAATCAATAAATAGTGTAAATACATATAAAAACACAAAAATATATATATGAAAAATAGTGATTTCAATATACATTTAAAAAACATCATTCATCCACGATATCTATAACATATTTAAATTCATGGATACACCGTTTTGGAATGAAATTTTATGATTTATGATCAAGTAATTAGTCATAAATTTATCCTAATAATTAATTATCTTTAATATTGTTTACATTTGAATCATAAGGAATATCCCAATCATCAAAAAATAAAAATTATAGGAATAATTTTTTATATAATTCATTGATATCCCCTTTAGATAGACAAAACTGGCCTCATAATATTTTAATCTCACATCAAAAAAATTTTGGATGATTTATGCAATGGAATATGTCCCAAGAAACACATCATTTAATTTTTCTTCAAATATAAACATGTAGAAATCATTTATTTTCACTAAAAAATATCATCAGCATTTATCTTTGTATGGAACTTTCCATGAGGTAGTCCAATGTCTATGAAAATTGAATATGAGAATCAACCAAATGTAGAAATAAATTTTCCTAGATATTAGATTTACCAATAGTATCAATGGCATGAATAATCTAGTAACCGTGTGGATTAGACATTTGAATTGGATCAATTGTGTTTATCTTTCATGATCGACCACATGATCATCCAAGAGACCATGAATGGATTTACCCAAACAATAAAGTATTGACCATGCATGAATAAAATAAAAAACCACTATTGGACCCATTAAAAAATTATGGACTATAGAGATCGATCAGTTGAAGATACAATCAAGGATTGAATGTAAATATAAGCTACTCATTATTTTTATGATCATTGTATCGTCCACGATTAATACATTCATGAAATAGAACCAATACTTACTCAAACTCTATCTATCCTTCCTTAAATAACACAAACCTAATTAAAATATGTGAAAAATATTTTCTCTATATCCACTCACAATTTTCAATGATTTTCTCTATAAATTGTGCAAAAACAATCACATTTGGTTTGAAATTGACTTATCTAATGGAAAAATACAACACAAAAATATAATCCACATCAACCTACTCAAATATTTATTCTCTAGATGAATACCAAATGATATAGGTACATGATCAATCAAAATACATGGTCTCAATAGAGTGTGGATGTTAACATATGGAAGTAATCATTCTCACATGTATTTTTTTTGAGATGTTGGGGAACTTTAGTGATATTTCATATTTGTGCGAGCAATATCATACTCTTATAACAGATCCAAGATGTCATTCACATGTCAATGCTTCATATATATATTCATAAACACTCACATGCCATTTATTTGAGATAGTTATTTGATAAATATAACAAATAATGGAGTGGATCATTTAGATTTAGTATTGTTCAGAGAAGGATATGTACGGGTAAGTTATTTCATAGGTTATGTATTATGTAGGAACATCGATTTTGAGGAATGAATATGGGAGTATGATTCATGTTTGAATTATAAACATCCTATGTTTTTTGTTCATTATTTTTCATTGAAGATGATATTTTAATTTAATGCATTTTATTTGAGATTTTGTGTATCAATATATACTTTTTGCCTCTATGGTGTCATTATCTCTATTTGAGTGGTATCTCTCATAGAGTATTGGGTTACTAGTTTTTTTCTTCTATGTTTGATTTGATGATTTTGGATTATATCCCTATCAGATGTATTTTATGTAAGGTTTTGTTATATCTAAAATCATTT
Organism: Viscum album; assembly: GCA_963277665.1. Classification (NCBI taxonomy): domain Eukaryota; kingdom Viridiplantae; phylum Streptophyta; class Magnoliopsida; order Santalales; family Viscaceae; genus Viscum; species Viscum album. The sequence continues at coordinate 1,198,762,028 of OY728122.1, forward strand.
CCCCATCATTTCCATTCTATTGATGGAGTATGTGGATGCTTTCTGTATGCATCAGAGGCTTTGGAAGGTCTATGTTACTGTAAAATATTGATTTAATGTAATTTCTTTGTTTTAGATGTGATTCTACATTTATGGATATGAATGTATAATAATTGATGTAATTTAAATTTTTTTGAGACATTTGACTATGTATAAGGTGAACGTCATGTGTTCAATTCATTCACAAAATGACCCTTACATATTCTGAAAATTACAATTATATATTTATTAGTTTGATAACATTTATAATTTAAATTTAATGTTCCCATATGTAAAATAGTATGTTAATAAATTTATGTATTGGATTCATATATAAACATAAAATTATGTAGAATTTTGAAATTGGAAATGTAACTAACATATAAATTATTCGTAATATTAATTTATTGATAATCTATTATTTATATGTGTAAATTTTTGGAATGAAATATTCCATTTGGTATATGTAAGATTCACCACCTTTACTACATTTCAATAAATAAGTGTCATTTTTTGAAGCCTATATGTTTTCATCTATCTAAATTATCAAATATAAGAGTCTTTTTTCATATATATAAAATTAAGATATTGATATGTAAGAATAATAATTCTATAATATTATATCCCTACCTCCTTTCTATTTTTCCATTTCACATGTTGTTGTAATAACATAATTATATGATTCAAAATCTAATTATAATCCTATTTTTATAAACTCAAATATCTTACAATTTTTACCATCACCATTTTTTATGGTTTTAATGGGAATATTTATCATAAAAAAAATAAAATTTGATAATTTTAAATATAAAATAAAATCAGTCACCCCATTATATTGATCCACGATTTTAGTATAATTGAATATTATACTATTATAATAATTATATCAACTATGTAAATATTAACTTTTGTAGGTTTAATTTGATTTGAAAAAGAATAAACAACAATTATAATTGCCACACAATTCTAGAGGTTACAATGAGGTAACAACAGGAGTTGGATTTATTATTGAGTCATTTATTGTTGGGGGTTTCCTATATTTAATGTTGTTGATTTTATCTCAGATGTTTTTGTTCTTAAGATCACCATTGATTCTACAAGTTCCTGGTCAACCAGCTATGTATGTGCTTGCCTACCATGGTTCGAGATTAAATATTTATCTTATAATTTGTGAGAATAGATGAATTTACATGCAAGAGATATCAATTGGTATATACTATTAATTTACCTAATAAAGATAAATAATGAATACTATATCTAAATGAAAAAACGTGAAATATACAAGCTTTATATAAATTCATGTTATTTATATATATATATATATTTATTTAATGATAATATTTAACATCTATTCCAATTTTGAGTTTTATTATTTATGTGAGTTTACATATGAATCAATGTATTCAAATCAATCACGTGATATATGTTTTATTTTTATTTTTAAACTATGGAAACCAACTATTAGAAAAGGATATAAATTTCAAGATTTTTAAAATTGGTAATATTGAATTTGTAATTTTATATGATTTTGAAAATTCAAACTAAATTGACTTAATTAATGGGAATGTTGAAAAATATAATATTAATTTGTTTTAATGGTGTAGTAAGTGTTTTTCTAATGTCTGGAAATATTTGTAATTTTTTGTGGTTATTTAAAACTTATTTGTGTCTTTTGTGGACAATATTTAATGTTGGAATTGTTATGGGGTGGGTAGTCTTTCTATTTTTAATGTTTATCCCAAGATCACTTGGATTGTGGTGAAAGGAAGTGTCAATATGGTTGTTATAATGGGAGGTGTACTAGTTGATGTGTGCATATATTGTGGTTTAGGGATGGGATATATTTTCCTGGTGGGTTTAATTTTTTTTACAACTAAATAATATCATAAAGGTTTTAGGTAATAATTAATTGATAGTAGAAATTAATAAATTAGTTCTGAGAGAAAATCATGAGTAAAATTGGAAATGAATTTTTTTGATAATTAATGAATGGTTTTCCATTGGAAATTATATATGAATAAAATAATTAATTTATATTGTTAGTGAAATGGAAGGTCTTATAAATGGATATTATTATCAATAAATAGAGAATTTGGAATATTTTTGTGGTTGTTTTTTAGGAAGGAATGTGTGATTGTAGAATGGGATACTTATGGATGACTAATCCCTCTTCCTTCCACTCTTTTATAATTGTAGAATGATAAATAATGTGTCAATGTAGTTTTATTAATATTGTATGCAATGATTTAGTGTCATTGTTTTTGATATACTAGTTGAATTCATTATTAAATTTAGAGGGTAATATATAGCCAATGTTGTTAACGTTAGGTGGAGGTAACCAGGTATATATCATTAATGGCCTTGATACAGTACAATAATAGAATTTATTATTTGGTTTTAATTTTGTACCCATTGATAGATGTGTAATAATCATAGTATGGTTGTCTTATATGGAATGTGGTTTTTATATTATTCATGAAGTGTTATAGTATAATTATATGATAGAATGGAAGAACCATTATTTTTCCCATTGTGGTGTGAGTCTGAAAAACAAATGTGGGTTTTATTGGAGAGTATATTTAAAATATATTTTTCCTTACAATGTTATTATACATGGATTTTTTATTAGTCAAATGATCTTTTTTGAAGTTTTATGATGGTTATTTGGATATATGTGTTAGTTTATTTATTATTTTACCTAGTGTATTATTTTTATTCTTACACTTTCTCATGAGATTTCATGAGGATTATACTACTATATATAATTCTATGCTTACTTATATATATTGAAATATATTTTAAATGTTTTTAATAGGTTTTTAAGAACCAACTGGACAGTATATGTTCATATCTAGGGGTCCTTGATGGAATTTTTACCTTACTAATTCAATTTTGTTAATTTATTTTGGGACATTGTTAACTGCCTGAAATTAAATGAATTATTATATCTAATTTTTTCATTACTATATATTAGAGTAGATTTTTTGTTAGTTTTTATGATCCTAAAATTTTTAATGGTAATTCTTCTCAATTGTATGGATTATACATTCAGTTCTGGTCACCATCTCATTTACTGTTGGAGGAGTGTTTTGGGGCCACCCAAACATTGACTATTACCCTATGAGGGGTACTTATTCAAGGTAGGTCAAGATAGTCATGAAATGGTATGGTTCATTAATAAATAATATAGTAATGATTAATTTTAAACTAGGATAAAACTACATTCAAACAATAGTAACAAAATGGTTGTAGTAACCATGGTCAGGTAGAACGATATTGCAGCATAGAAGGTAGTAAATGTTTCTAGAGGAATTTCAGCATTCTAATTCCTTAGAGGATACAAGGTCATAAGGAACAATAATATATTATATTCGAATTGAAATTCATGGTATTTAATAATAAAAATCATAAGATTTATATGCTCATGCATTAATAACCAATGATTAATTATTAATAATATCTATTCTTGAATTAAAATTTTCAAATTTTTGGGATGAAGGAATAAAAAACCTAACATATGAAATTTTAACATATAAGGCCGGTTTGTGCCTATTTTTTATGATTTATTAAAACCTCGTAATCAGTTTCAATATTTTCGTAAATATAAGATTTTTGTTTAAAACTTTATTTTAAATAATTTTCGGATTCCATGTATTAATTAGTGTACCAAAATTATTTTATAGTGTGAATGGACTTTAAAATGTGTAATGGGAGATAGTGGAGGTGTTAGGGGTGTCAGAATAGGTCAGACATTTTGTTTTAGTAGATAGCCAATGTTCATCGTTTATTTTGATACTATTGGATAAATGAAGGTCAGTTCAAATGGGTTATATAAATTTTGGTTATCTACATTTTATTATTTTACCCATATTTATTGATACTATATTTAAAAAAAATATTGAAAAGAAATGATCACATATTTCTCATGGTGGTATAATGAATTTACATCACGGACTTCACTAATATTTGGAAAACATCAAACTCACTATGTTTGGGTATGGATGACCCAATGATTTTATTGAATATGATTCTTTAATGGGGTATGTTATGGAGATATTATGTCAATTCTGATATTTATTTTGTGTGTGAATTCATGACATGTCTGATGTTGTGAATTTTTTTCCTATTAATAAGAGTATTTTTAGGAAAATATGTAATCAAAATATGTGTCATATGCTCCAAAGGGAAAATTTTGGGAAACACAAGAAGATTGAGATAGCTTGATGAGTTTGTAAATATGGAGAATATAAGAGTTATATTATATCCCCCATATTATTAATTTAAATCTTCAAGATTAATTGTATTATGATATTCCCCAATATGTCTTTTGATGTTCAATAATTGAAAATTTGTCAATATTTAAGGATCCTCATATATATTTTAGATGTTGGGAGTGTTAGTGTAGGATTTTTATTGGCAACGAATCAAAACTAGATCAACTATAATCTCAATCTCCATGAAATTGTTTTATTGGGGTAAAATTAGTGATTTCTAGTAGTTTAATGACCAAAAAATAGGACTTAGTATAGGGGGTCTAGAATATTACCAAAGTTGTACCCTTTTTGTTGTAGATAATAATTTATGTATAACACTATCTCATTATGTAATAACCATACCCGAATAACGGTGCCTAAGAATATGTGACACATGGCCTCATGCATGCCTTCCCATATGCAAGAGGATTTATACCTGTTGGGAGGGTATGAATGTGTCAATGGGTTACTATATCCTCATTTTCATATCCAAAATAAACATCACAATGGAAAATACCAAAAATTAACATTATGTTTAATAATGTAAAATGAAATGAACCACCAGTATTAAATGTCAAAATTAATAGCAATAGAACTATAATAAATTTTAATAAAAGACACTGAATTAGTTGTACAGAGTCATTTTGCGTATCGGGTCGATCTCTTAACTACAAGCTCCTTAATAACCAGCTTATACCCCCAGTCCTTCTATAAATCTTTAATTAGGAAGAATATATATACACCAAGTTTCTCATTCATTGTCTGATTATAAATATAGTAGGACACCAAAAATGGATCCCTAATAAAAATGAACATTTATAAATAAGTGAATTATATAACGTATTGGTAAATATTCTAATAAGAACGAAATTATTCTTTTATCAAGATACCTTATTCTAATAAAGATTCCAAAAACACTTTTTGTACATACATCGATTCTACACCAAAACTATTTCATATTTAATCATAAAAATAGAAACATCAGGATATGTAAATTTGTTCCCCATTAAGAAAATGTGAAATATATGTTTCAGTGACAACACTATACCAACCTCTAGGGGAAGTTCATCGTTTTGAATCATGTTTACCTTAAGAAAATCAATAGTATGAATATATGGTACACCTAAATACTAGAGATCAGTCATTTGAAAATATGATCACCTTTAGTTGATCATAAAATAATATATGGACGCACTTCCAATTGTGTATGATGTTTCCAAATGGGATATATACATTCTAGGGTAATGTTCCATCCATCCTATTAAAATCCATAACCACTGGGTCATGACTTCGATTCTTCCCCTATAATAAGTTGTATAAATCATTCAAGGCCATCTGTCAACATTAATACTGAATAGATATTCCTTTGGCTATATATAAATATATATATAATGTATAACATATAAAATAATAACATGTTAATTTTATTATTCCATGGAAATGACTATTGATAAAGTAATAAAAATGGAATGTCAAATATTTCACCTTATAAAAGGTATGAATCCACAAGTGATAACCAATTAAATTTTGGATGGCCTCCCTATGCATGTTTACATATCTATCATCCTAGGGTACCTACATGATGAGTATACAATGATTCCAAAAATCCAAATAATTATATTCAAATGACTATTATGGTGATGAATTATTATATTAATATTAGTTATGTCAAACCCCATGTTTCACAAAGGAAACATCACCTGAATTACCGTTTCATATTAATATGTTTAATATACCCACCAATGATTCATAGAATTGAACCCTATTATATCAACTAAAAAAATTATAATCTATACACATGACAATATTTATACTCCCCAGGATAAATTCTTATTTATATATTGAATCCATAACATGTGCTCAAAGTTAATTTTTCACTGAATAATTTTAATTCCAACATGTGGTGTTACGTTATATGTCTATAAAAATTCCATGAGAAGCATGCTATAATTCCTTACCATTAATTTATAATTCTATATTATTTACTTTTTAAGTTGAATCCATCAATTTCTCCAAAAAATAGGCATATCAATTTCAATAATTGAATATGAAATATGGAAAAGATAAATTATATATTCCTACACAATATTTAACCCTAAAAATATGTTACACCTATGAATAGAGGTTATATAATGAGTTATTCAACAACAAGTAACTAGATGAAACTCGTAGAAAAATCAATAAAGACATCATAAATATTGGATAAAGGAGTTTTAGTCTTCCCATATTCTGTTTGATTTCAAAATTTAAGGTACGAATTAAATAATGTATTTTACCAAGATAACCAAGGTGTTCATGTTGGTAGTGTTGAAAACATAAATTAAGCACACTATTCAAATCTTCTTTTTGGTGATTCATGATTGTGTAGAGTTTAAAAACATTTAAAATATTATTTTGAATTTAAATGAGTGTTATGAATTAATCCAAATCACTTTAGGATTTTATAATTATTAAATGAATTTATAAGTTTGAGTTTGAAATAAAAAGGAAAAAATTGGAAGAAAATATCCTTAATGACAAATTGGGAATTGTGTAATGGTTTTTTTGATTTTATCCTTACATTGATCATATATATTATATGAATGTAATGTTATTTACCCTTACATAGTTGATTAATAATATTGAAGATTATGTAATGTTTGGGTTACCATTATGTAACATTGAAAAAAAGAAGTCACCTTTACACCACTTAGACATACCATTTTATAGTGAGTGTTTACATTTATATAATGCCATAATATTCGACAATCATTTTTATAGATTCCAATAAAAGGGATAAACAAAGCTATAATGTATGGACATTTACATATGGAATAAAAATGTGGATGTTATAATTCACCCATTCAAATGAAATATCATCCACAAGAAGTGTCTGTAGTGTTGTTGATAAAACTGATTTGGCCCTTTCACTCAAATTATAAACTCAAAATACCTACTATCATATGGAATATTTACAGGCTTATATAGTATTTTGACAAGTGGTTCCATCTTCCCTCACAACACTTTATCACTCATATATATAAGCCACCTTGTGTGCTCCATTAATGATATTGGAAACTCCAACATAAATTAATCGTTTTTAATCAAATGAATTTGATAGGGAATCTACCTCCAATGATGATACACAAGGAACACATTAGGTATATCCCAATATTGGTGTGGAAGATCCAAAATAATAATAAATTGTCCCTATATGATCATAAAACATAAATGGTTGATCAATCATCAGAGCGAGATTACCTTTCTTATATAGACATCGATGTGATAATTAAGAGTTTCCAACAAGGAAACATTTCCACTGAAAAATATCTCTTACGGTCATCTCCCCTCATAGAAATAATATCATTTTCTTTATAGGGTGGTGATTATCTTCTTTCGGATCAGATTCACTTTCTCAATGGCCTCTTATACAAATATTATGCATGAAACATCCACCATACCCATGTAATATCAACATAGTGGTGAATGACCTTTATAAAAATAAATATACACAATATGTGTCTTCAAGATCAATTCGTAGTAGTTTTTCTTTTACTCGAACTCATCAAAATCCAGGTAATCATCCTTAGAACCTCCATATATTTGAATGCATGTGATGTATCAATTATTTTAAACAATTTTCCACTTAAATTTATTAATATTTCGATGTTTTAATTAGTGATTTTAAATGTAAATATTAAATAGCATACGTCTAATAATTTTACTACTATAATTGTAAATTTATCAATTTTATATATACAATATTCAATTTATATATAAATTATTAATTTTTTCTTTTCAAAAATTTGGAAAATTTTGTGGGATGGGGTATAATTGGTTTTTATGTAAATGGGTATATGGTGTCATTTTTGAGTTGTATGGGTTGGTTGAGCACCACTTGAAATATATATTATGGATTATACCCAAAATCATAATATCAAATTGAACTTTGATGGGTTAAAATACAAGGATTGATAATGAGTTTTCACTTTGGGGACTACATTTTTTTTTCAATTCTAACATCCCCCACCATTTATTATCTATATATATTTATATAAATATATATTCATAATTATATGTAAATAATATATATATATAAATAATATATGTTATTATGGGTACAACTATAGTGAAAAACGCACACACACACATCTCACACATGATAATGGGCATGTCATACCCCCCCCCCCCCCCCCGAGGATAACCAACCCGTTATATAGCCACATAGACCTCCTACAATATCAGCTAAACGATATTTAGAAATCATGCACTAAATGTCCAAAAACCCCATGGTAATCTAGTGATGTTCACTTTCAACGATATTCCAACATTGATTAGACTTTCAACATTTCAATAGTGAATTGTCTACTTCTATTGTCCCAGCAATCGATGTTCCATACTAACACATATAACCACTAGTCCACCACCCCACTCTAATGTGAGGGTTCATCATTCCAGTTTGGTAGTCCCAACTCCACCAATAGATTACTGCCAAATACCCATTTTATCACATCATACCTCACATTAATCCCACCATATAAAAAACCTATGAAAATATCCATCTCTCCCAGTCACCTGAGGTTTTCATCCACTCCACACACATGCACCCTCTAAGGGATGCACTATAGATGAGAGATGTTGGGAAAACCTCTCAAAGTTCGATGAAAGAGAGCTGCATTGGGTCTACTATATACAAGAGCTGCCAAATCCATATCCCCACCACCTAGGATGGCTATGAGAATATGCATGATACGGCCTATGTATCCATTGTGGAAAGTTGTTATTCATCATGATGACTTCACCGCATGAAGTCACACAACTGCCTTCCAATCTTCTCCACCTCTTCCATCGTCGTCAAAGGTGAGACCAACACCCCATCACCAGATTTTCATAGAATAGCATCTCCCCAACCATAGGATCCGGCACACCACTAACATCACCAGTTTTTACAACATTGCCACCTATTTTCAGAACCTGCATCCCACCGCCATCCCTAGTTTAACACCACTAAAACTGCCCCAATAGATGCATCTTCATGCTGGTAAATGTCTCGGACCCTGGTCGTCCACACCCCACACTATGTAATTACCGATGTTCGTCCCACTCAGATACATCATCTAGTTTCTTCCCCTTTGATGAGAAGGTCCATCACCAGCCACCTACATACTTATGGTTCATATCACCAAACGATTTCAATTGATGCAAAACATGAGGTGGGTCCCCAAATCAGTTCTGTGTCCTATTTAACGTGGTTGGGTATTAAAACCCATGATCCCAAATGAACTAAAGGGGTTGTTTAACTCCTCAGAAACACCCCACGAGAGCATATAAATATATATAATTATAAATAAATTAATATATGTATTTAGATATATTATTAATAAATACAATGAAAATATATTTTAAATTTATATATATTTATATTTTAATAATTATAGAATTATAAATATAATTTTATTTATATAATAATAATTATGTATTTATAGAGAAATGTTTTAGTTTTATTTATTATTTATATATATTTATATTAATAAATTCATATTTATAAATATATATTTATTATTAAAAAAATATATAATTATTTATATATTTGTAATTATGTATTTATATATATATGAATATTAAGTGCTTGGGGTGAAATTACAATTAAACACACACATACCTCACATAGATCCCTAAAATGGAGGCCATATCCCCCAAGGAGATAACCCACCCATCAAGACTTATTTATTCAATCCACGGCCCATAAGGACCACGGTCATGAATTCATTAATTGGCCTCTATGATTATAGTTTGGACCCAATGCCGCACCAATGAATAGTGCTACAGCTGTAACCTAGCTGCTATAGTGCTCGCTAATGTGTTGTTGCTACTTCTGTTCCTGCTAAAGTTCCCACCACTACAACAGAAACCCCCTACAATATTGACGCTAGTGAAACACTTCTACAGCTTATATAATTCTATTACATTACATCTATATTTCACCTACAGTACCTACACTCCATTTGTTTTGATCCCCCAACCTCAGTGTATTATTACGGGGTGCTTACCACTAAGTTAAACACCAACTACCAACATTTTATTTGGGTAACAAGCTATTGGTGGGCACAACCCCATGCCTTTCATTGGCCCAACCCACCACCAGTGTGCCACATACCCCCATCAAATTTTTAGTGTCACAGGAAATGAACCTAAGCCAGTTCGGTTACAAAGGAGTGGTCACAATAACCAATACCAATAATATGATCTCGAACTCTTGTAGTTATGTCTATATTTAAATTTATATTTATCTATAGTTGTGAATATATATTTATATAAATGTATGTATATTTAGAACTCTATAAATAATATTTAAAAATATTTTTATAACCAAATTTAAATATATTAAAGTTATATAATTAATAAAATATATTTATGTATACATTTAAAAAATATATATATAGAAGTAAATGCATATATATATATTTATTTATATAATGTTATAAATAAATATTATTATAAAAATGTAAATAGTTAAAAATATATATAACTATAAATATATATTTTTTAATATGAATATAGTTATATAAATTAATATATATATATACACATAATAAAAAAGTATTTAAAATTATATATTTATAAATATAAATATTATTATATAATTATAAATCATTCTAAATTAATTTAAAATATATTTAGAGTTATATAAATAGTGAAATATATTTTTAAATATATATTTTTCAAAATATATATAGATTTATATAATAATAAATATATTACTATTTATAATTATAAATTCATATTTAAAAATATATATTTATAATTGTATATATTTTTATAATTATTTATATACATATAAGTGTTAATATTATATATAATAGTGAATATATATTTATATAAACAATTTTTTTATAACTATAAAAATATTTTAAATGTATATTAAAATATATATATTAGGTACGTCGTTGTTCAATTACATTTAACACACACACATACCACACACACAAGCCAAAATGGAAGAACATATGTCCCCAAAGGATACTCCAACTATCAATTCTTATTTATTTAATACATAGTCCAAATATCCAGTGCGAATGAAGCCCATTACATGATTCAAAGTCCCACTAACTAGAATTAATGGCCATGGTGACATCATTCCTACATCATACTGCCTTCTCCATTAGGCCTAAGTCATGCCTATGTCACATAGGCCAATGGCTATGTCATATCCTCCACTGAGGGATAACACACCCACATTTTCCAAATATCATATATGTCAATAGACAACAAACTATAGTGTCCCGACATCCCTTACAAATCATAAGTCTCAATCCACCGTTGTCATCTTAAATCATGGATGGGTTTTCATTGGAAATTAGTGACATACAATAGGAAGCTACCATTATCAAGCTAGATTTTGTTTTATGTTCACACACATGTCCTTCGGACCACCACCCCCACCATGGGGCAAGGGTTCACCAATCCCATTCGGCAGAAACCAACACCACAACTCTAATGATCCAAATTTTTATCAATAGAATTTCCCTTCTTATATGTATTTAATATGGTAAAAACACATATTAGAACATAATAAAAGCATTATAAATGATTAAATAATTAAATAAGAATCATTTCTAAAATTTTATAAACAATACAAGTTTAATAGTAACTTTAACATTAAAATAGAAATGTGACTCTAATATATATTAAACTAGCCAATTGAATAGTAACCTCAATAATGAATGTATAAATAATATTTACGCACATTATATGTGATAATATGATTTAATTATATCATTGTATATGTAAATAAATTAATTAAAAATTATTAATTAACTGTTGGTATTCTTGTAAATCTGATGTCTTCAATTACGAATTGAGGAATACTTAAATAAATTATTAGAAAATATATTTTCAAAAAATTGATTCACAAATAATTATTTTTTTTCCTCAAATTATAGGATAATTTTAGGAGTCCATAGTTATTTTTATCAATGTTACATAATGGATTTTATAATTTTAAAATCTATATTTTTTTAGAAAATTATGATTTTTATTAAAAATAAATTTCCCATATTTAGAATTTTACTATAATAATATGGTGTTCATTTTTTAATTATGCAGTTCCAAAAATGGTTACTGTGAATTTCATGATTTTGTTTGAAATACATAAATTTTGTGTGAGTGCAAAAATATGGTAATTTACCGTCTATATATATTATAAGTTAGATACACTATTCACTATATCATGCATGATGCAAGAAAAATTTGTTTGATCTCACACGATATAATTACTCTATTTAGTATTAATAATAAATAATTTTTCTTGTATTGAGAAACATAATAAGATATTGATTAAAATAATAAAAAAAACACCCTTATCCTTCACTATAAATACTAACCCTCATCACCTCTTCTCCCCACACCTCTCAATCCTTGATCATTTTCTTAATTATGATAAAAAAATATTCTAAAATCAGTCACATAACTCCATGGTCATTATAACCTTATAAAATTCCAAATCCAATCCACTGAGGAGGTTCTCATGAAAAAGGAATCAAGAGGTAAACCCCATATCCATTTTCATCCAGTTTCTTTTCATCTTCCATTATTATGCAATCTTCACATAAAATATCGTTGTCCAAACTGCATGAAAACCACAATATATTTCATATACTATAATTTTTTCATTATCATGGATTAATTATTCATCTATTCTCTTATCAGGTATCTTTTACTATTATAATGAAATAATCTTCTTTGAGGTGATGATTTACCATATTCTTGGATGATGGGAATTAATCATTCAATTATATCTTCATGGCTGGTCATGAAACAATTTTTATGCATGAAATAGATTTAAATATATGTGTAATATCATATTAAATGTTCTGGAATAATTTTTTATTGAAGATATTAATTTAAAAAACCAAATGTGTTCGTCGTGATGAAAAATGCTAAATTAATCTACACGATTTTCATTAATGAGTTATTTATTGAATCTTCCCCATTTCTAGAAAGAATATTAATTTAATATTTAATTAGTTAATTATTAACATATATGTTCATTTATGTACGACTTTCATCATTCAACATGATTTTCCATACACGTATATAAATAATTAGATAACGAAATTGATGGAAATCAATGCTACCAAATGATGTAATTGAATCGGTTGGCCAAACAAAAAGGCCAGAAATAAACTTAATAAATCTATAATATATAAAAACATTTATAAAATTTTTTATATATATTTTTATAATTTTTATAATTTGATTATTCAGGATATTAATATCATGAGAATAATAATTTTAGATATGTGATTTGGGATTCTACATGAACTGCCATTATTACTTTATGTTATTATTTATCTCATTTATACCAAATTGAAATTATATTTTATTTATATGTAAATCATATAAATGAATTTTATATTTTCCAAAGTCATTTATCAAGATCCATATATTAATCATTCTTTTTTTAGGATATATATGTTTTAAAATGGACCCAACTCAATTCAACTCATTAAACAAGCCTGATTTAAGGAAATTTATTAACTTCTTACCCATTTTAAATTGAGATCCATTATTTATTATAAGCCAAAATGATTTTTCAAATATCAATAAATTTAATTGGAAAAATACCCTGGTTCAATTTTGGTTTTATAAAAAATATTATTTCTATTCCATTTTAAGGAGTCCTGAATGTTTTCCCTTAAACAGTACCAATTTGTTTATTTCTAATGTTTATTTAGATCTTTATTCACATTAATTTGTTGTCAATTTTCATGATATATGCCTAAATTCCCTTATAAATTTTCATATATTATATAACTTCAACATTTCATGGATTCCACTATGATATTCCCTTTGGATATGCCTTTTGACATAATTAGTATACCCAAATCGTTCCATGGATAACCCATATATTTATTTTTTATGTGTTATGTATGATTATTTATGTGGAAAAAAATTCATGACATGTTATGATCAGTGTTCCTAGATAGTGTTCTAATTCATTGTATAATGATTAGGCTCGTGAGATGTTATGAGCAATGGTCCTTGTGGATCGCCATGACTCGTATTCTTATATGTGAAACAAGACTTAACATGTGCCCCTATATTTCCAATGATCATTATATTGTTCTAAAGAAATGTTTTTTTTATTGCAAATTAATATAAATCAATGATTATATGATATAATGTTATGTTTCAATATGTCCACTCATGTTCAATTCATTTTTATATCATTATGTTACTCCTTATAACATGTGTGTTAAGCTTTATTTAAAATGTCTATTCCCTTAATAGGCTCTTCAAATATTCGATTTTTTCATGTTATCCTCATGTCTCCCTATGAATATGTAAGGAATAAAGGTAATTTTGTATATCATAATGTATTCTAAATAATTATATGTTTTGATTAGTTTAATGTTTTCAGTTTTATGTACCTAGTTTTGCAAAAACATATAGAATATGAACCTTGGTATGTTAGTTGTTGTTTAACTATTCTTAAGACCATGACATGATATGTGAAAGGACTAGGGTCAATGTAAAATTGACAAAAATATCAGGTCCATCTTCAATGATCACATTCAGCCAGCTCTGCCATTTTCCCTTCAACAACAGTAGATGTGGAACCCTTTAACTATGATCCCAACTGCATGGCTTTATGTAGTCCTCACTCCCCAATGGCACAAACACTATTCATTGATCCTTCATTCTACCTATTCTTCATCTTCACCCATCCAACCTACAGCAATTATCCATCTTACAATTCAATAATGTACGTCAAATCTGATTCATGCCTTCTCCTCTATTAAGCTCATGAGTTGAAAATCATCACCTCTATTGTAATGTAGTCATCGTCACCTTCTTCTATGTAGCCCGTATCTGATCACTTCCACCTTCTAATTTAAATATAGTTATATTCATATTTATATAATTAATCATATTTTTTATAGAAACATATTTATAATTATATAATTATAAATATATTTCTCAATATATATTTATTAAAATATATTTAATATATATATATATATTTATATAAAAAAAATTCTTATTTATAAATGTGTAGTTATAGATTTTTGTATAAATAGAATTTGGGGGATTACATGAGTGGTAAAGTCTCCATATAATCCTACATCAGACACATGTTCAAATTTAGGTGGTCTCAAATTTCAGTAGGTAGTTGGTGACATCGGCCTGATGCCAGACTAGTGATGCAGGAAGTATGATGTTGGCTTGATGCTACATTAGACCATTTTTCTATGTAATGGGATTTACATCCACTAGGATTTCAATTTATTTAATGAATAAATATGGCTTTATGGGTGAGTAATCTCTTGGGAGGGGGGGTTGTGGACTTCCTTTCCATCCTGTGTGTGTGTAGTGTCTGTCTTTATTTAATGTAATTATTCCTCCAAGCAACTAATATATATATTTATAATTATTGATATTTTTATAATTAAAATTATTTATAATTTAAAATATATATGAACATAAATAAAATTATGTATAATTATAAAAATAATTAAATGTTTATTTGCATCTATTAGATTTATAATTATTGAATTATATATATATTAGATGTACGGGGGTACAATTAAATTTCAACACAAACCCACTACAAATAGGCCAGAATGGTAGTCCATAACACCCCTAATAAGATAACCCACCTATAATGTATTTATTATTAATTACATGGTCGGTCGGCTTTGTTGGTATAATACCCATTTCATGGATCATAGTCCCAGTTGGCATGAAATCCAATTATAGGGCCCTGAAGGCCCATATTTTTGAGCTGCATGCACTTCCGTGAATAATTATACTATACTACCTTTGCTGTTATAGTATTTCAACCTCTACAATCCCTCCTATAGTTTCCACCACTATTACAGTACCATCTGTGTTGTAGTTCCTCCACCGTTATAATCCCACAATAGTACTTCTACAATGACCTATTCCCTCAGGGTTTTTGAACCCCCCCAACATCGATGTAATATTATTGGTTTCTTTACCACTATGACATTCCCCAACTAAAAATTATAAATACATGTTACATATAAATAATAAAATTATTAATTGCATAATAATAAATATATTTTTAAATTTATATAATTATAATGTTGTTTTAAATGTAGATATAAATATTTATTTTTAATTATATAAATATATAAATATATGTAATAAATATAATTATAAATTTATCTCAATAATTAAACATTTATAATTAGATAAATATATTTATATTTATAATTATATATTTATTAATAAATATATACATTTAAAATATATTTAATATTAATATTTAATAATATAAATTTCGTTACTTATAATAATATATATATATATATTAATTATTTATAATTGATACTATATATATATAATAACAAATGGTGAGGTGGTGTATGGGAATAGAGGAAAATGGAACTCCGTTGTGCCAGCTCATTAAGATTTTTTGTGTTTTACCAAACTAAAGTGACATTTGATGTAATCGTATTGGGTATATCCCAAAAGTTCCATTTAATTTGATGCTAGACCAACCCATATAAAAAAATAATAAAGCACTCAAATAATTTAATTTAACATAATTTTCCCATATAACACATTTTTCACAAAAAAATTATTTCAATATTGTTTCTAATTTACTTTTTAAATATTATTTTTTAATCTGACTATTTTTTCTTGTTGTTTAGAAATGTAGATATTAATCATTTAATTTTTTAAAATATTTTATTTCTAATATTTATTTTAATGAATGAATATTAAGTGAGTATTAATTTATAAATTTTTATAGGTTTTATTTTTGAGGGTTCATCCATCTTGTAGGTGACAACTACAACTGTATGGCCTACTACTGGTGCTTACTTCAACTATGGTAGCCCCTACTACCACTACCATGCCTAAATTCTTTACCACTATTGGAAATATTAGCTTCAGTGATGGGAATTTGTTACCATACACTATAATTGCTACCATGAGGGATTCTATTCTCAATGGTCTCACCATCATGGTACCAACATTCACAATCCTATCAATCAACTGACACAATTGGAACAAGGGGACAATAATTCTATTGAAGAAAAACAATGATCTAGCATTGAACTATGTGAAGTAGAATATGATAAATAGAATATGAACCATAATGATGTGGGTTTTGAATGATCAACTGGAAAAGATTATAACTAAAATTTTAGATGTTCTTGCTGATGAAGATATTTTGAATTCTAGATGAATGATTTATGGAATGTGTGGAATTTCAATGAAATCTATTACAATTGTAGTATAATGCATTCCACCTGCTTGATAATCCATATATGTGTTTTTTAAGGATGGATTTTCTAATTACATTGTAATGAAATGATGTTTCTGGTCATCTGACTATGATGTTGTAAATTCAGTACATGTGATAGTAATAGTTTTTGTTATTTGGAGGCATTGCTTTTAAGAATCTGACATACAACCTAGATTCTGTGACCTCAATAATTTGAAATATAATTAATGAATTTTTTTAATCATGTATAATGGGAATAGTTAAAGTCATATAAAATGGAAAATATTAGGTTATGAGTTCCATACAGTTGGAGAAAAAATGATTTTTCGCATATTTAGGTGGATGATGTGAGTGAGTCAAATAAGAGAAATAAAAGATAATAAATATGCGATTTTGAGGAATAAATTGGGCAATATATACATAATTTGATTTGGGCACTATCTCCTACTAAGGTACTATGGTAGAAATTTATGAGAACACCACAAATAGATTCCATGGGGGTGAAGAGTTTAGAGACGATTGTATTTAATGAAAATAATGAATAGAAGATTCAATATTTGTGGATAACGTGGATGAAGGAGGGAGGGATAAACATCCACTCAAGAGATAAAATATTTCAGTTTTATTATATTATCTTTCTTTATTTCACATTTCTTTTTTGTTCATGTATTTATACACCATGATCATTTTATAAAATATTTATTTAGTGGTTTCATCCTCTAAATTTTTTATAATCTTTATTGATCTAGATAAATTATTTCCCTACTGTAATTTAATCTTTTAGATCACACATCTTGATGTAGAGTGTGATTTGACACATGATAAGTTGTAACATGAAAGGGAAGTTATGGCACATCAAATCAATCAATTAAATTTTGATATGAAACTATATTTTGGATCATAACATTTTATTATCATCTTTTCTATCCCTCACTTGATAAACTTATATACATTCCTTTACATAACATAGTTAGCGTTAACATCCATAATACTGAATATAACACTTAATTATTCAAATATTTCATAACCATTTTCCCGTCATTATGTTAATCTATTTTCTAAGTGTATAATATGATTAATTCCTTTGAATCTCACCGATATTTCCTTGAGTTTGACCATTCATTTCTATTATAGTATATTTTAATAAATATTTATTTCACAATTGTGAAAAGCTATATACCCTATGAAATTTTCCACCATTTCTTGTCCTAACATTCATTGGGTGTCTATGGAATTAAAAATTTTAATAAAAAAGAAAACAGAAATAAATATATAAAAGATGTAATTTTTTTAAAATATCGTTCAACCATGTGTATTAATGGAAAATCATATATAAATATATTTTTCAAAATCAAAGAAATAGGGAATAGTGGATTATCTTTAGTTATGAGGTTTTTAAATGTGCAATTTGATTTTATGGTAAAATAATATGACATTGTTGTTCAAAAATATGTTCAATGGATGTATTAATTCCATGTCACCATAAAGTGAAAAAATGATGAATATTTTGGAATAGGATGTAGGACATCAGTCTGTAGATGACACACTATAATCAATTTCAACTATGTTCTAAACTCCATAATTTATCCCTTTGAAAATGTAACATGATGGGTTTTCTTATGAGGTAAAAATAATTTGTTGTTTTTTATAACTCATTGGTATTGAGAAAATGTGGGGGACTAATGAGATTAGGAGATTTTTAGGGGTTTATGCATCATGTTCAGAGCCCATACCATGAAATTTTGAAAATTAAGCAGGTTCTCATGATTAGTAAAAACATGGCAGGACATGAAATTTTTTTTGGAAACTGCATGAGGGTAGGAAAATGTTATTCATGAGGCAGTGAGGATAGATAAAACCATGTGCGGGTGCTCTTTAGTTTTTGGTAGAAGCTGATATATGGTCTTCAAATGGGTTGATAAATAATGTGCAAGAAAATTAGAGGGCCCCTCAGCACAATGTGAATGATATCATATTTCATAGAGGTATTTCATAGTATAAATTTTGATTTAAATTTCTAAATTTTTGTTAATGAGATAATTTTCAGATGTGTGAGGAATATAATAGGTGTTCCAGGGGTTTGGGACATGAATGAAAATAAAAAATTTACATCCATTGAATGTTTCACTAGAGGCACACAATTACAGATAATGATACACCCAAACCATCCTAGATTGGAGTAGGGGTTAAAGGTTAAGGAAAACCCTATAGGGGGGGTCCAAAAAATTAAAGCTTGGAATGTGGCACTCATTGTGGTTGGGAATGGTTTTTCAAACTGTGCATTCCATCCAATGTAAATGTGGGACTAAAATCATATTGGACAGAGGTAGTCACATGGTTTTCACTTGGTTTGGAAAACCAGATAGGGATACTATAAGACCCATTAAAAGTTTTAATTTACGAAACTACCCACATGGATTTTTATTTACATCACCTAATTTTCACATTATTTATTCCCCCTCCATCCCTAGTGATGATTCAAATATCCCTAATCCTTACAATGATCAATATCCCATTAATATTGGAAATTTTGAGCATCCCTTATTATAGATCGACGCTCAGAGTAATTCTAATACTCCACATGATTATCTTTTTAGATATATCTATTGTAGTTTAATAATTCTTCCTAAAATTTCCTAAATCATCTTTTTTTAGTGAATATTTATTTGGGGAATTAATGGGTTCCTGATTCCAATTCTAAGTATAAGAATATGGTTGTGTTTATCATCGCATATAAGGTAGATGGTCTACAAGTTACATCCCAAATTTATGAAGTTCATTTGTGATTTCATGGACATCTATTTGCTTCCCACTTGTTGTTCATTTGACTCCCTTAGTAATGTTAGTTAAATTTGGTAGATAAATGGTGAATTAAACCCCTCATGATCCCAGATGGATGTGTTAAGGTTGATTATATCGATTTATGCCCACTAATGGGGTGCACTGTAATTCCTAAAAATTGATAATTGTGATGTTAATCCATGTACTGATTTGAGATAATGTTTGTCCGATTATAAACATGTTTCATTTTAGTTTAAACCATAAAGGGGATCGAATTCTGGTTACGTCTTGTTTAATCATGGGATAAAATTTATTTATATGATGTTAATAGATGTGTGAAATGGATTAATGTTAATGTGTCCAGTTGGTTATGAAACATTATTGGTAAATATTCTAATAGGTCAGGGCTTTATGATTCATGCCATGTTCTATGAAATGTGAGTTGAAAATCATATATGGACTGATCTGTTCATTGTGTTGATAGGGTATATGTGGTAATGGATTAATATGCTTGTGAACATGGCTAGGTGGGGTAGAATAAATAATTGAGGCACATCAAATGGGTTGGGTGACACTATTTCTTTTAATCCGACCTTATAATGCAATTATTTTTGAGTTAGAATGGTGATCTAGAACCCTAATGGTATCATTAGATAAGACTAACTATACTAAGGCTCCAAGTTAAGTATGTTATGATTATTTATGAAATGTTTATCTCTAGTGAGATATTTATCTCAACTCGTACATCATGGAATTGTAACAGTCCGGATTAGTTCGTGGGTAATAGATGTGAATGTCCATCCCATGATACAAATGATGAAATTGCTAAAGTGAGTATTGTAAACTAACAGAACTCATATTTTTTATTTTTTATCTATTCTTCTTTTTCATACTTATGTGAACTATCTACATAGACAGAATATTTTGTATCCACCATTTGTGGTGGTCTACTGAGTCATACTCACAAAATAATCGGGCCACCATTGGCACCAGAGTTGATCTCATTAATGTAAGCCATGATAGACGTAAATGACCTATTCTAAAGAGTTTAGTTGTTATTGGTATGTGAATGGATGGGGATATATAATTCCATTTAGAACCAGTTTTTATAATCGAAATCTTCTTTAATTTTTAGATTCTGTAATTTTATTACGATTAGCACTAACTTTGCAAGCTTACTATTTTGTTGTGGTTTGTAGCAGGATTTGATAAATTTTTAGAAAATCTTGTATTAATAAATTTTTATTGTATACATTATTTCACATTTATTCTATAGTGGATTACTTTGGTAAAGAATGTATAATATTCCCTTGTAGAATATTAGACACTCGATGGTTGTCGTCAACCACTGTTGTATGGGGAGAAATTCAAGAGGATATATAGAGACATGGATTAGGTAACATTTTACATGATCTTGGGTTAGGGGAGTCACATTGTGAGAGGCTCACAGTTGGCACAGGGTTTGGCCAACCATGCGGCCAAACCGTGTGACCTAGTGTTTCTTGGGGAAATTTCCATTTCCCCCCATAATTTATTATAACTTAAATTTCGTCTGATGTTTCCTTAGTTGAATAGATCCTTGGATTTGGGAGCACCATTGAAGCTCATAGGGTAGACATTGATCCTGTTTCGTCTTACGAACTCAAAATCAAACACTGTTAATCTCGTTAGATCCACACTGGTGGGTACTCCATTCCTCTTGTGTGTCCCCTATTTGAATTTGAACCGACAACATTATTTATGTGTATAATAATTTTCCATATTTTCATGTTTTTTTGAATATTATTCTTTTCTATATCTATATAGAACAAATCATAACTCGATATAAGATGAAGACATTTGTACATTATACAATAGGTGTTATATAACTATCTCTTGATGTTTGGGGTTTGGTGATAATTAGGAACATCATGGTGTGAATAGAACATTCTAGAATCAACTCTGAATTCAATTAAATGGTTTAATTAGATGAATTGGTATCTATTAAATAAAAATATTAATTTCACTGTGATTTTTGGAGGATTTCCCCTAACCATGGCCACCCATGGGGTGTACCTTTGTATTTAACCTCTTTTTATATGACCTGTGGGGTGCCTGTGATCAATCCTAGTTAGAGTATTACCCTTATATATTGATTAAATTGAATTAAGATGATATGAGTGGGTTGATGTCTAAAATTTAAAGAGTTTAAATTATGTAAATTAATTTAACTCTTTAAATAATATTCTTATATGAGTTGAATGAAATCATGGAATGTCATTGTTTATAAGATGATGGATGTGATGAAATGATGACTGATTATAGTAATGGATTACTCATCTAGAATTACATGGATGCTAATTCCATAGGTTTCTGTAAAAGATTCTCCAGTGAACCCTGTTTATGATAGTAAAAACCATGGACATATTTCCTCATTTTGCATGGATTCTATTAGATGTCTTGGGACATTCTACCCCTTCAATTCAAATTTCTTGGGCTCACCATGGTCATTATTTGTTGACATGATACTTGGATCACTCTTATGTCTTTATCGACTTTACATCAATACTCCCCTTGGAATCGATGTAGATGCCTTGGTCTTCTTCACCATAGATCCAACCATTTATGGTATGACTCAATTGATTACACGGTGTGACCATTTTTAATGAATATAGATTATATAACATGGTTGTGATTGTATGTTACAATTGTTTCATGGAATGTCCATGGTGTATATATTTTGTATTCTTATATTTTTCTCCTCGAATGTTTATTTGACTCCAATAGGTGGACTGTATAGTATTAATTTCTTATTTCTTTTTTAATGTTGACATTTTTTGGGGATCATGACTATTTTTTGTAGGGAGACTTCATTGGATTTAACATATTACATACGTCTTGGACACTATACTTCTTGTAATTTTATACCTTTGGTATTCTGCACAATATTTCTATTTATGTCACAATGATTGGATTTGTTATATAAACTATTATCGGAGACCTACTGAGGTTTAGGTCACACCTTATTTGGTCCACCATTGAGTTTCTGGATAATCTTCACGGATGCAAGTAGAGATTGGGATAAGCTCTAACTATACGATTCTTGATTTTATTGTATCTTATGATTTGGAGAGCATAGGATCGAGCCAATGATGCTCATTTTAATATTCACTTTTTATATAGTTG
Organism: Viscum album; assembly: GCA_963277665.1. NCBI lineage: Eukaryota > Viridiplantae > Streptophyta > Magnoliopsida > Santalales > Viscaceae > Viscum > Viscum album. Next base: position 1,198,785,485 of record OY728122.1, read on the forward strand.
GTATTTTGAAACATTTATTGTACATAATTCTAGTATATCTATTTTCATTCTTTTTAGATATCTAACATGAAACATCATATTTTATATGAGAATACATCTATAAGTGATTATATATTTATTTCATGGATGATTATATTCTCTTTAGTTGATTTACAACAACAACTATTGAATCTTGATATTATAATGAAACCATACACTATGACATGAAGGAATATTCTCTATATTGATACACCCTAACCCCTCAGTACTAGTTGGTAATGTCTGGTATATATGGAGTCTCATTTTAGTCCGTGTGAACCAGATGCTTGAAGTACCTGATAATGGATTCCCAGTGGGGATGTTACAAAGTGATATTGAAGTTCTTTATTTTCATGAAATACTATTTTGACATAATGGATAGAGAATATGTGGTTTTTTAAATATGTTAATGAGAAATTCCTAAGAATATATAACCAATATAAAAAGAAAATATAAATTCAATCGATTAAAAATGTATATTTTCTGGATTTGATTTTTTTTAATTCCACCATTGGGTGATGCACTTGAATTGTGATTTTATTGTTGATATGATTTATGGGTCAATTATATTGAAACTCAATGAGATGAGGTATTGAAATCCCATGCATCATTTTAGGAATCAATTATAATTCACTTTCTGTGAATTATTTCATGTCATCTAGGATGTGTTTCTTAACTACATTACCCTATGATTTATTCCATGAGTGATATAAAGATTTTTTTAAAACTGAATTGTACATGGAACATTGAAACGTGGTAGGTTGTTAGAGTGAATGACATAACCTAATAGTTATTTCTTACTCGGGCTATAACTTACACCCTATGTAGTCAAATATTACTTTTTGAGTCATTTATATTTGGTTGCATGGATTGGAATGTGTTAAGGTATTGATTATGTGGACACCATATTTGGGATCTTGAGGTGTATGATCCCTTATAGATCCGAAATTTTGACACATTTGGTTAGACCATATCAATAAATTCTTTAAAAAATGTCTCAATTTAAATAAAAATTGGCATTGTGATACTAAGAATGTGACATATTCTCGACATTAGTGTGGGAAGTGTGTAGTGTCTCTAGAGATGTTCATAAAAGTTTCTATTTACCTATTCATGGTTTTCAGATTATAGAGAGGGGAATGATTAGTTCATATTAGGGTTTTGACCTTTCCACTCATTTTATCTGTGATGGGGTCACTACATGATTCTTTTATGATTTGTTTTTTGGTAATGGTGAGACATTCAACCATTATAACCTCCTGTAATACGAGGGGAGGGTGGTGATGAACATACTATAGAGGTGGTAGTCCATTATCTACAAGTAGATCCCCCTATAGTTCTTGATGATGTACCAATGATTTTATCAGAGAATGGTGTTTCTTTATAGTTCTAAAATGGGATTCTACACTATATGATGTATTTTTAGAGAGCACTATAGCCGAACTCATCTATGGAATTGCTGACATGTGTGTTCCAATAGTATCATTCTCACACATTTTTTGGGGAATGAAAGTCCACATTCTACTTAGTTTTAATTTGAGACTAATTTTTCAATATTTAATAATACGGAGACACATATTGAGGGGATATATAAGCTCATGCCATATTTTCTAGGATGATCAGTTGTGTTCTAGTGAGATGTTTTGAACAATGATGATAAGCTACAATATGTTATATATATTAATTTCTAATCAAGATTTTAGGATTACTTTTTCCCCAGGGATCTGAGTGTAGAGAGGGATACATAGTTTATATGTCTATAGAAGGGTGAAATTACTATTATGGAATATTGAAAATGATTTATGAATCATAAATGTTTTGCGGTTTTATATCATGCTGATGAGATATTGAGGGTTAGGATTTGAGAGTAAACTGTTAGACATGTCATTTAATATTAGGAAAAAAAATTTAGATTGTGGACAACCACTGAGATAGTGAACCAATAACTTATTATATTGTGAATCTTGATTGAAGTTGAGGTCCTATAGCATTGTTTTACAACCTCTTGACCCATTGGTTAATTAAATTCTAGATGGAAGCACAGTTTTGGGGACTCTCGTGAGTTGAGTTCCAACAGGTCTATTAGTGTCGAAGTGATGTCATCTTATACCGGTGTGGTAGATGGGGACAAATAATGAATCAGCATGATATGGGCCCAATTGTGTACAGAACATGTGGGTGGATGGACTACATAATTTTTTTTTGTTTGAACATGCATCAACTAGTTAGTGTAAGGATATCTACTTCGACTCTTTGTTCATGTATGGGATCCGTATATCTTTTCCCTGATAGGAGCTTGAGTGGTACTAGTTGTTCACATCGAGGTGGTGGTTGTGGTCGAGGAATCCATGAAACAATTATTCATAGAAGATATAGTGGGCTTGCTTTTGGTAGTGAGGATGAGTCATTGGGTCACATTTTAGGATATATATATATATTTAGTAAATATAATACTTGAGGAGCAGAGTGTTGGGTCATCTACGTTGAGTGATTGGATCTTAGTAGCCTCTATTTTATTGTCTACTCTTTTTGATACTAGGGCATCACATAGTTTCATAAAAGTACCCCTCCTGAAAAGCCTTAGGATTTTTTTTCTATATTTTGAGGGTGTTATGTCACATGATACTATGATACGGACCAGAACAGATAGTTTTCACCAGTGTTGGGACTTCCCTCTTGAGGTAGAGATCTCTCACAACATATGAGATATTTTTTCTCTTGAGATGATGGGGTTTGAAAACATACTCGATATGAACTGGCTAGTTTCTTACCTAGTCTAAATTGAATGTTTTTATTAAAGGGTGTTCATGAAATCAGCAACTGGTGGATTTTTTATTCACGTGGATGAATGAGTAATTTAGGAAACCAGAGATGGACTGGAGCATTGTGGGACAAGAATAGTAAAATCATTGATTACTGGTTTCTAACTAGATGATCGAGGAACATGTTAAGCATGTTTCCCACCATTGGTAGAAAATTTTAGGTATGTTTTACAGGATTAGATTTATTGTTTACCTCGAGAGAGATAGGTTGAATTCCCCATAAATATATTAATAAGAGATTCCCCATTATCTATTCATCCATATTAGATGGTTACTATTTTTCTTCAGGACCACAATAGGATTCTAGATGACATGAATGAAGAGGATTTTATATGACCTAGAATTTCTCAGTGGGGTACGGTAGTCCTTTTTTCCAAAAATGAAGATGATACCCTTAGGATATGTGTGTATTATCATAAATTTAACTAGATTATGTTTAGAAACCCATATAACCTAACATTAATATATGACCATATTGATCATATCTGAAAAGATCTGGTGTCTTTGACAATTTATTTTAGATCATTTTATCATTATCTGTGTGTTCTACCTAGAGATATACCTCAAAATACTTTCCATATTATGTATGGTTTATGAATGTATATGGTTATTTTATTCCATCTCTTGAATCCACCATCAATTTTCATGGTACTGATGAAATTAATTTTATATCCTTATATTTACATTATTTGTGTTAATCATGGATGATATATTAGTGTATTATCAAAATAAAAACAAATAATTCTAATGTCTTTAAATAATTTTGGATTCATTGAGAGAAAATTTGTTATACGATGTGGTCATAAAGTGACACTATTGGATGGATAAGATTCTTTTATTGGGTCATATTATCTCAGTGAAAATAGTTTCAACTAATGCAGAGATGGTGAGAGGTATACTTTCCTGGGATCATCCTAAGGGAATCTTTGATATATAGAGGTTCTTGGGGCAAGTTGGATATTACATGAATTTAATATAGTACTTCTCATGCATAGAGAATCCATTCATGGGAATAACTATTAATGGTGTGAAAATTCTTTGGATATATACTTATGAGATAACCATTCATGAGATGAAAGGTAGACTGACATCAACATCAGAGTTTATTTAGCCATTGCTCGGTAGGAGCTACATTGTTTATTGTGATGCATAAAATATCAGGATATTAGTCTTTCTAATGCATAGAGATAGAGTCTTGTCATACAAGACTTTCCATCTATGGCCACATGAAAGGAATTACCCACCACATAATCATGACATAGCTATATTTATTCATGATTTTTGTTCATAGAGACACTGTTTTCTAGGAGAGAGTGTAGTGTTGTACTCAGATCTGAAAAAAATATGTAAATATTTACACAGTATGATTTGAATCCAAGGTATTGAATTAGGATCGAGTATATATAGTCTTTTTAAATATAGATTTTCTATAAACTTGGAAAAGTAAATAGAGTTTCCAGTGAACTGAGCATGAGGGGTCTGATACTGGCCGTTCAAGAGGACCATAGATAGTGGTAACTTATGGATTTTCATTATGATATTCACATGGAGGTGTATGATGGTTAGGGTAAGACTTTTATTCCATTCGTATTTATAATATATACCCTTCTTGATTGAGTGAGGATGATACAACTATAAGGAACCAACCTTAAAACATTACATAATCTTGATTTAAATGAATAATTCACATTGAGGATATTTTCTTGTTTAGAGTTTTAGAGATTCAGACCATATCTATTACATTGAGAAATATTACATATCAAAAATTAAAAGTAGAAACTCCTACTCAGTTTCCATTTTTTTCACAAAATAAAAACTATTGAAAAAAAGAGACCTGTCTAATTCCTTGTTTTAGAGAGAAATAAATTTCCATGATCCCAAACTTGACCCTATTCCACTTTATATCGTGTGAAAAACATTTCAAAAACATGGGATGAGCATAAAAATCTCAATAAGGGATACACAAATAAGGAAAATTGTTAGTTTTTCAAGGCAATAGGTAAACCATAAATACATAATCATAAGTAATTTTTTTCACCATTATGAAGTAGTAAATACTCTTCAATGAATAAAAGATCATTACTAAACCTTTTGTAACCAAAATATTACCATAATTACCATATAAATAACACATAACAAATAAAGGTAACGTGGGACATAAACATACATAAATGGAATAACCATACGGTCAACTTCCACACATATCACTAAATAGAATAGCTATACAGACGACTTCCATACCCAATGCATTGGGGGTTATAACATAACCATCCATCCTGGTATTCACAGCACCACCCTTCATTTGTTTTATCACATCACCACCCATCAAATGACCAAATACCAATATAAAATCATAACACATACAACAAATATAAAGGAAAGAATACATTTCGATATTTAAATCACAATATATCACTTATATATATTAACATAACAAATCAATTTTCAAAAACATTTTGAATACCAAAAATATGAAAAATAGTATAAGGTATTTATTTTCATTTAAAAACATTACGACTTATTGAGGAAGCTAAAGACCAAATAATACTCGCGGTGGTGGAAAAAGTCATTGTCACTGCTTATGTTAAAAGAAACATTCTTTTTTTTCAATTAGTAAAACACTTCATAGAAAATGATTGCATTTGAAAAGTCAAGGGTGTTTATAAAGCGTATAATATAATGTCATGTATTAAAACAAAATATGCCTCAATGAATGGAGATTGAGACGATGTCCCTTACCTCGTGTCCGACTTGACTAGATCATTATTTAATATACCGAATAATAAATTAAAGTTAATTTCTACTTTCTTAAGAACCATTATCAATATTATTATTCCTTTTATATCACTTATTACCATGTTCTAAACATTATGTAATCATTTATGTCAATAACCTTAATTTTGCCAACATTTGATACATGAGTCAAAAATGAACACCTTATATTTACAAGTTGTCCCTGTGGTCAATAGTCCATTATATCAAGAATGGTATTCATGATTTAGATATCATATATATATTATATATTCAGTATATACATGTATATATAATAGTACATAACATTTGGAGGTAAGAAATGAAATGCTCCGTTCATGGAGACAGTAAGTCGTAGGTACGCATGAACAATACATTCATTTCAATTTCTTATTTTAAGGGAATTAAAACATATTAATAAATATTTATATTATAAATCCAGTATAATATCATATATAATATCATTAACTCTATCCTTTATACATCCCACATAAGGCATTAACGAGTCACATCACTTTTGGGGGGCAGTAGTATGCACTTTCTCAAATGAAGATTATCGTATTTACCCACTTTGGAAACCATAAAGGCGTGATGTAAATGTAAAATATAGAAGCATAAAGAAAAAAGAAACACAATGTATATCATATATAAATACAGTTCCATCACAATGTCCATCAGGAGAGGGGGTTAGAGATATTTGAACAATCATTGTTTCGTGAGGTGTTAGTTTTCCATCCATAGAAACATTATGTTCTTAATCTGTAAGATGGAGGTGTGTGTAAGTGTAGTTTGAATCATTATCATAAAAACATCATAGTATATTTAGGATACTGGTGTTGTTACAAAATAAATTACGAAAAAGAGTTTAATGTTTGGAGAAGTAAAATAAAAGAAAACAATTTAAGAGAAACTGTTATCTTTAATTTTGGTAACTCCCTTTGGTTTGAACTAAATGACTTATTGAGGTGCCTTCTGCCTAAGTTAACACTTCTAAGAGGAGGATAAGGATGTATGGAGCTTAATTTTGTAGAGTTTGGATGATAGAAAAGGCTTGATATGTGTGAGGAATTGGATAGAAATGGTCTACTTTTATAAGGGAGAGGAGGGGCTCTTTAGGAATGTGTGATAATATTATTATTTTATATAATGGTATTTGGTTTCAAAATGTTCAAAAATAATTAAATATTAAGACAGGATGACTCATGGTCAAAATAAAAGCATCCAATAAGAATGGAACCAGTTTTGGATGTTATATTAATTCATATAATCTTATTTATTTAAATGATTTATTAATGATGTAAATACTAAAGCATTATTGTGTCATAAATAATTATTTTATTTGATGTATAAAAATTATAAAAAATACCATGATGTAGGAAATATTTTTAGATTTCCAAAAAATATTTATAGTCGAAAAGATAATTTTTATCACCCATTTTAAAAATTATTTTACTAAAATACATTTGGTTTTGTCATTTTTTCATTTAAGTTAATTAATCTGAATTTTCATTATCACTCCCAAGTGGCACGCTGGGGTCCCAAAATCTACAAAAATATGCCCATGGTCTTTAATGACTCATACAATATGTATTGGACATTTTTAGGATAATAATGAATTGTTATAATATCCTTTTTACCTTGAATTAACCTATTTACCTTTAACTGTGGTAAATAAAAATTAAAAGTTACCATTCACCCAAAATTATTTTCATCTTATTGAACCACATTTTACTTCATGATAAAAACCATGTATGTAGTATTTTCTAAATTCAATTTACAAAAGTTGTAAAATTTCATTTAAATGAAAATTCAGTTTTTGTAACTACTACTAAGTGGTTTCACTATTTCTCAAAAATTGATGTTTTTCAGAAAAATACCAAAAATTAAGCCTTAAATATATTTGATACTCTGAATTAAAAATTGATATTTGTTTTTAGAAATTAAAAACATACAAGTTTCATTAATTAATTTTCAAATTAATTCCCGTTGTTAAAATAAAGAGCGTGTTTTTATGAAACAATAACTATCAAAAGATTGACACTTCTTTATGTCCAATTTGAAATTGAAATTAATTCCAATGACCAAAATTGGATTTAATGATAAATATATATTCTAATTACACTTTAAAACCAATTATAAATATAATATACCCATATAAATAAATTATATTAAAAGGAACTTTTGAAAAAAATATAATATTTTTCACTATTCATTAAAAAAATGAACTTTATCGGAAAAATTCCAAAAATTTAAACAAATACATTTTGATGTCCCCATTCTAAAGAAATATTTTATTTGGTCAAATATAATTTATTAATGTGACGAAAACTATATTTAAAGGGGGTTCACCATTAAAAGGCGGTAAATCGACCTTTTAAGGTAAATTATGCTTAAAATTATATTCAATCACATTTTAATCCTCTAACATTTATTGTATTAATGTAAATAAATTTAACAAACATGTATAATCATATTTTATTTAGTTTATTTCATTCCTGCCAATAAAAAAACTAGGAGGTAACTACCATTTAAAATAATAATATTATATTATTAATGTGCAACGTAAGATTTCAAAAAAACATGTTGTTGCATATTGGGTACTCTATAGAACTTAGCAATCCCTTTAAAGTAAAATTAATATTTAATTTAAAAATATTTTTAAATATAAAAATCTATTATTCTTAATTTAATTGGGATGTTACATCCACCCCCCCTTTTGGAAATTGAGTCATCGCAATTTTACTTATCAAAATAAGTGGGGGTATATATACCCCATAGCATTTTCAAATTACCATGTTGCCTCTTCAATAATATGGTTTTTCCACAAAACCTTTACCTGGTGAATTACATGATTTCTCAACACATTCTCTCTATGGTTAATAATCTAAACTGGTTGTTCTTCAGATGAGATATTCTCTTCAAACTAAACTACCTCTGGGATCAAAACATGAGATGGATGTGGCATATACTTTCTAAACATCAAAACCTGATAAACATTGTATACATAGGATAAACATGGACGTAAAGCCACTCTGTACGCAACTAATCCAAAATTATCCATGATTTCATAAGGTCCAATGAACCACAGAATCACCTTTCCCTTCTTACCAAAATGCATCACACATTTCCATGGAGAATCTTTTAGAAAGGCATGACCACCTACCTCAAAAGAGAGAACCTTCTTCCGGTTCTCTGAATAACTTTTATGTCTTCTCTGAGCTGTTCTCATGTGATTTTGAATAAACTAATCTTTCTCTTCCATCTCTTCTACTAATTCTGGTCCCATATGATTCCTTTCACCTACTTCATTCCAAAAATCTTAACTTCGACAATTTTTTCCATATAATGCCTCAAATGGAGCCATCTGTATAGTGGAATTATAACTTTTCTTATATGAAAATTCAACCAAAGAAAGTTGTTTGTCCAATAATACCTTGTAATCAATTGAACAAGCATGTATGATTTCTTCCAAGGTCTGAATTGTTCATTCTGACTGCCCATCTAATTGCTGATGATAAGGTGTACTAAAATTTTATTCTGTACCCACTGACTTTTGAAGGCCTTTAAAATAGTTATAAGTCAACATGGGATCACTTTCATATACAATAGAGGGGGGAACATCATGCAACCTGACTATCTCTTTAATATAAAAACGAGAATGTTGATCTAGAGACAATGTATTCTAAATAGGAAGGAAATGAGCATATTTAGTCAATCGATCAATAATTACACAGATCACATTATTATCTCGAGATGTTTTTTGTAATCCCACAAACAAGTCCATGGATATATTTTTCCATTTCTACTTTGGCATCTGTAGAGGCTGAAGCATCCCTTTCGGTAACTGCAGCTCTTCATTAACCTGAAAAAAAGTCAAACACTTCACAGTAAAATCAGTAATATCTCTTTTCATTGCATCCCACCAGTAATACTCCCGAAGATCATTGTAAATCATAGTACTACCAGGATGAACTCAAAACAGGGAACTATTAGCTTCAATAACAACTCATTCTTCAACAGTGAATCAAAATGCACGCATAACCTATTCCCAAACATTAAAACATAATCATTATCAACGTTAAAATCCGGAAACTTACCCATCTCGGCCAACTATACCTTTTTCTACAACTCACTGTCTTCTTTCTGTGCTTGTTTTATTCTGTCTAATAAAGATGATTTCACTGACACCTAAAACAAAAAACAAGTATTTCCTACACCAACAACATCTATTCCAAATTAAATCAAATCAAAAACCAAAGGATCTCGTTCCAAACGTAACATGGTTAATGAATTATTACATTTTCGACTCAAAGCATCAGCCACTTTATTTCCTTTTCTCGGATGGTAATGTATCGTTCAATCATAATCCTTAATTAATTCCAACCATCTCTTATATCTCATGTTCAATTATTTTTGAGTTAATATATAATTCAAAATTTTCTAATCAGTATATATTTCACACTTCATTCGATACAAATGATACCTCCAAATTTTTAAAGCAATAACAACAGAAGCTAATTCCGAATCATTCATAGGGTAATTTAACTCATGAGGTTTCAACTGACATGAAGCATAAGAAATTACCTGATCATTCTGCATTAGGACATAACCCAGTCCCTTCAATGAATCATCACTGTAGAAAACAAACTCCCCATTTCTGGGTGGAAGTGCCAAAACTGGAGTATTCACCAATCTTCTTTTCAATTCCTAAAAACAATCATCAAAATATTTTGTCCAAATAAACATAACACCTTTTCAAGTTAACATAGTCATTGGACTAGATAACAATAAAAATTTCAACAAACCTTTGGTAATAACCTTCAAAACAAAGAAAACTATGAATATCGGTTATATTACTGGGTCGTGGCCATTCTTCAACAACTTTTGTTTTAGCAGGATCAACAGTTATGGAAGTTTTTAAAATAATGTGACCAAGGAATGAAATTTTTTGAAACAAAAAATCATTGTTTCTGAATTACCCAAATAGTTTATTTTCTTTTAAGGTTTTCATGAAAACCATTAAATGGATTTCATATTCATTTTTACATTGGGAATAAACCAAAATATCATCAATGAACACAACCAAACACTTATCCAAGAACACACAAAAAAATCCATTCATATGATCCATGAATATAGAAGGTGCATTGATAAACCCAAAAGGAATAACTACAAATTCATAATGGCCATATCTAGTACGAAATGCAGTCTTCGGAATATCTAATTCCTTTACATTCAACTGATGGTACCTCGACCTCAAATATATCTTCGAAAAATAATGTCCTCCCTTGAGCTGATCAAACAAATCATCAATATGAGGAAAATGATACTGGTTATTAACAATGATGTTATTCAATCCTCTATAATCATTTCAAAGTCTCATTGAACGATCTTTTTTTAACAAACAAGATAAGAGAACCCCATGGTGATGTTCTAGGTCGAATGAAACCTTTACCTAATAACTCCTGTAATTGCTTCTTTAAATCTAAATGTTCAATTTGAGCCATTGGATAAGAGGGGTTTAAAATTGGGTTAGCATCAGGAACTAAGTCAATAGTAAATTCCACTTCGCGATCATGTATAATACCAGGTAACTCATCAGGAAAAATATCAAGGTACTCATTTAACACTAGCACATCATTAATCTGAACAGTACACTTTTTTTCAACAATATGTGCATGGTAAAATTCATTTCTATATTTTACTAGCTTCTCTACTTCATAATATGTTATCAAAAGAAAAGGTTCATTACTGTACAAAAACAGTAAATATATCTGAAAAGAAACCTCTTTATCTTTTCTTTCAATATTATCAGGATAAAAAGAAATCCAATCCATGCCCAAAATAACATCAAACACTACTAGAGGAAAAACGATATGGTTTTCAGGTAGATTCTTTCATCACAGTAGGACATAAATGTTATTAAGTTTTCTTTATGTCTCAACATTTCTTCCAGGTGTTTTTACCATTACTTCCATGTTCATATCATGTGATGGAATTCCCAATTTACTATAAATATTATCAGAAATGAAAGAGTGTGTATGCCTTGAATCAAACAACACATTGTCATAATCCGAACAAACAAACAGTATACCTGATAATACTTCATTCTATTTCCCAACATTTACTGAAGTAGTTGCAAAGAATTTCACCACCCCATTATGCTTGTAGTCGGGCTTCTTTCCATCAGTCGATTTCTTCTATGGACACTCATTTTTATAATGACCCATTTCACTAAACATATAAAATCTTACTAATAGATTTTCATTGCCTTTTTTATCATATTCCATACAGTTATGAGAAATATGACATGACTTACCACACTAGAAGCACTTTCCATACTTTAATAAACATTTTTCGACATAATTTTTTCCACACTTCTCACAAATGGATATTTAGTTTTCTTAACCCAAGGCTTATTTGACGAATTCTTCCCCTTTGCTGGCCAAATGGACCTCTTATTCTGTTTTTTGTCAAAGAACACTTGATCATCAGCAAACTCCATTTCCAACTTCTCCGCACATTGAACAAGTTTTTCATAACCTTTTAACTCACTACAGGCTAACTCTATTTGATATCGTGGATTTAGTCCTGTGTGAAATCAAATTTTCTTACTATCAAGATCTCGGATGAAATTAGGTGGATACCTTTCCAGTTAAGTGAACATTGCTTCATAAGTAGCCACGGAGACATCCTCCATCTTCAATTATAGGAATTGTTTTTCCATCTTAAGATTTAGCACCTTAGGAAAATATTTCTCAAGAAACATACCATTGAATTAATTTCATTCAAGAGAATCAATCTCCTCACTATCCCTGATATTTTTAACCATTGACCACCACTGATCAGCTTCATCCTCAAAACGGAAAACATCGAGACTAACCTTTTGAGGTTCTGAACAACCCATAACATCAAAAATCTTTTCTAGTGCTTTAATCCACCCTTCTTCTAGCACCGGATCAGATGATCCTATGGATGATGGGGGATGTTGCCTCATGAAATGCTCCACTACTAACATGTTGCTCTGTGGTTGATCTAGATGATCTCGTACATGGATACCAACACCATTTTTAACCAGAGTCAATTATGCCATCACTACAACAAACTGTTCAGTTCTGATTCTAACCATCTCCTGTTGATGATTGGGAAGGCTATCTTCATCCGGATTTCATCCCAACATATCTGACATTCTTCCTCTGTGAAAAACCATTCTGAACACAAAAATATTTTAGGAGAAACAACATGGTAATATATAAATTCTCTATGATTTCAATATTAACATAAATTACATTATGGAAATTTTTTTCACAATACCATAATTCCTAAATATATCTAAACCGACCTCTGAAACCAACTATAAGGACCCGACCTTAAAACATTACAAAATCCTGAATTAAATGAATAATTCACATTGAGTATCTTTTTAGGTTTACAGTTTTAGAGAGTTAGACCATAACAATTACATTGAAAAATATTACATCTCAAAAATACAAAGTAGACACTCGTACTCAGTTTCCAATTTTTTCACAAAATAAAATCTCTTGAAAAAAAGAGTCATGTATAATTCCATGTTTAAGAGTTCATTACTTTTCCTTGATAACACACTTGACCCTATTCCACTTTATATCCCATGAAAAACATTTCAAAAACTTGGGATGTGCATAAAAATCTCAAAAAGGGATACACAAAAACGTAAAAGTCATAGTTTTTCAAGGAAAGAGATAAACTATGAATACATTATCATAAGTAATACTTTTCAACATTATGAAGTAGAAAATACTCTTCTCTGAATACAAGATCATTAATTACCCTTTTTTAATCAAAATATCACCATAAAACCCATATAAAGAACACATAACATATAAAGGTAACGTGGGACATAAACATACATAAATGGAATAACCATATGGTCGAAATCCACACATATCACTAAATGGAATAGCCATACAGCCGACTTCCATACCCAATGTATTATAGGTTATAATGTAACCACCTCTCCTGGTATTCGCGGCACTACCCGTCTTTCAGTTTATCACATAACCACCCGTCAAATTCCCAAGTACCAATATAAAATCATAACACATACAAAAAATATAAAGGAAAGAAAAAATTTGCACATTTTATTCAAAATATATCACTTAAATATATTGACATAACATATCAATTTTCAAAAACATTTTCAAATCCAAAAATACGTAAAAGATTATAAGGTATTTATTTTCTTTTAAAAACATTACGGCTTGTTGAGGAAGCCAAAGATCAAATAATACTCGCGGTGGCGGAAAAGGTCATTTTCACCACTTACATTAAAAAAAACATTCTTTTTTTTTCATTTAGTAAAACTCTTTGTCGAAAAAGATTCACTTTGAAAAGTCACGGGTGTTTATACAGTTTATAAAATAAAGTCATGTATTAAAACAAAATATGCTTCAACGAAAGGAGATTGCGACGAAGTCTCGTACCTCCTGTCAGAGAAGACTCGATCATTCTTTAATCTAATGAATAATAAACTAAAGATAATTTCTACTTGATTATGAAAATTTTTCAATATTATCATTCCTTTTATATCACTTATTTGCATGTTATAAAATTTATGTAATTATTTAAGTTAAAAACATTCATTTTGTCAATATTTGGCACTTGAGTAAAAAATGAACACCTTATATTTACAAGTTGTCCATGTGGTCAATAGTCATTTATATCCAGAATGGTATTTAGTATTTAGATATCATATATATATTATATATTCAGTATATACATGTATTTATAATAGTACGTAACATTAGGATGTAAGAAATGAAATAAACCATTCATGGAGATGGTAAGCCGTATATACGCATGAACACTACTTTCATTTCTATTTCTTATTTTAATGGAATTAAAACTTAATGTTACACAGGTATATTATACTTCTAGTATAATATCATATATAATATCATTATCTCTATCCTTTATATATCCCACATAAGGAATTAACGAGTCACATCACTTTGAGGGGGCGGTAGTCCGCACTTCCTCAAATGAGATTATCGTATTTACCCACTATGGAAACCATAAAGGCATTCTATAAATGTAAAATACAGAAGAATAAATAAAACCTAAATATAATATATATAATATATAAAAATAGTTCCATCATAATGGAGACCATTAGTGGCGGTTAGAGATATTTAAACAATCATCGTTTCGTGAGGAGATAGTTTTCCATCCACATAAATAATATGTTCTCCATCCATTAGATGGAGGTGTGTATAAGTTTAGTTCGAATAAATCTCATAAAAACACCCTAGTATATTTAGGATACTATTTTTGTTACAAAATAATGGAATAAAAGGAGTTTAGGGGTCGGAAAATAAAATAAAAGAAAACAATTTAAGAAAAATCGATACCTTTAATTTGGGTAACTCACTTTGACTTGAAACAAAGGACTTCTTGAAGTGACTTATTCCTAAGTTAAGGCATCTAGGATGAGAATAGGGATGTAGGGAGATTAATTGGATAGAGTTTGGAAAATCCAAAAGGCTTGGGAGGTGTCAGAAATTGGTTAGAAATGGTCTCCTTTTATAAGGGAGGGCAGGGGCTCTTTAGGAAAGTGTGAAAATATTTTATTATTTAATAATGGTATTCGGTTTCAAAAGGACCAAAAATAATTATAGTTTAAGATAAGATGACTAATGGTCTAAATAAAATTATAGAATAATAATTTTATAGCTTTTGGATTCTGTTTTAATATTTATAATCTTATTGATCTAAATGATTTATTAATGATATAAATACAGCATCATTATTGTGTCATAAATAATTTAATTTATATGATGTCTAAAAATTATAAAAAAACTACCACGATGTAGAAAATATATTTAGATTTCCAATGAATATTTACAGTTGAAAAGATAATTTATATAACCCCTTGTAAAAATTAAAATACTAAAATATATTTTCTTTTGTCATTTTTTCCCTTACTTTAACTTAATTAATCTAAATTGTCATTATCACTCCCATGTGGCTCAATGGGGTATCAAAATATACCCAAATACTCCCATAGTCTTTATTGACTAAACCAATATGTTTTGGACTAGTGTTAAGGTAATTTTTAATTATTATAATAATTTTATTACCTTAAATTAACATATATACCTTTTACCATGGTAAATAAAAGTCAAAACTTACTATTCACCAAAAATTATTTTCATCTTATTGAACCAAATTTTACTACTTGATAATAGTCAAGTATGTCGGATATTCTATATTCAATTTACATAAGTGTTAAAATTTTATTTAAATGAATAAGTCAGTTTTTTTAACTACTACTAGGTGGTTTCATTATTCATCAAAAATTGAAGTTTTTCCGAAAAATACCAAAAATTATATCTAAGCTATATTTGATTTTCAAATTTCAAATATGATATTTATTTTCACAAATTCTAATCATACAAGTGTCATTAATTAATTTTAAAATTAATTTTCGTTGTTTAATCAAATAGCGTGTTTTTAAGAAACAATAACTATCAAATGATTGACACTTTTTTATGTCCAAATACAAAGTGAAATTAATTACAATGCCCAAAATTGAATTTAATGGTAAAAATATATTCTAATTAAACTTTAAAACCAATTAAAAATATAATCTTACCATATAAATAAATTATATTAAAAGGCACTTTTGAAATAAAATATTATATTTTTCACTATTCATTAAAAAAATGAACTTTATCGAAACAATACCAAAAATATACACAAAGTATATTTTTCTGTCCCCATTCTAAAGAAATATTTTATTTGGTCAAATTGAATGTATTAAGGTGACAAAAACAATATTTAAAGAGGGTTCACCATTAAAAGGATGTAAATTGACCTTTTAATGTAAATTATGCTTAAAATTAGATTCATTCACATTTTAAGCCTCTATCTTTTATTGGATAAATGTAAATACATTTAAGAAAAATGTATAATCATGTTGTAGTTAGTTTTGTTCATTCATGACAATACATTGTCTAGGATTTAACTACCATTTAAAATAATATTATTATATTATTAGTGTGCAACGTAAGATTTCAAATAAACTTATTGTTGCGTATCGGGTACGGTATCGAACATAGAAACCCATTTAAAGTATAATTAATATTTAATTCAAAAATATTAATAAATATGAGATTATTTTGTACTACATTTACCTGGGATGTTACATCCTTCCCCCATTTTGTAAATTGCGTCCTCGCAATTTTACTTATCAAAATAAGTGGGGGTATTTTTTCCTCATAGTATTTTCAGATTTCCACGTTGCCTCGTCAATCAAATGGGTTTTCCAAAAAACCTTTACATGGTGAATTACCTTATTCCGCAACACTTGTTATCTATGTTCTTTTATCTAAACGGGTTGTTCTTCATAAGAGAGATTCTCTTCCAACTGAACTACCTCTGGGCTCAAAACATGAGATGGATCTGGCATATACTTTCTCAACATCGAAACATAAAAAACATTTTGTACATGGGATACACATGGAGGTAAATACACCTTATAAGAAACTGATCCAACGTTCTCTATGATTTTATAAGGTCCATTGAACCTTGGACTCATGTTTCCCTTCTTACCAAAACAAATCACACTTTTCGATGGAGAAACATTGAGAAAGACATGATCACCTACCTCAAAAGAGAGATCCTTCCTCCAGTTATCTGCATAACTTTTCTGAATGCTCTGAGATGCTCTCATGTGCTTCTAAATCAACTGAAATTTATCTGCCTTCTCTTCTACCAATTCTGGTCCCATAATATTCCATTCACCTACATCATCCCAAAAATCTGGAGTTTGACAACACTTTCCATATAATGACTAAAATGGATCCATCTGTATATTGGAATTAAAACTGTTATTATATGAAAATTCAACCAAAGAATGATGTTGGTCCCTACTTCCCTGGTAATCCATCAAACAAGCACGTAACATATCTTCCATGTTCTTAATTGCTCGTTCTGACTGCCCATCTGATTGTGGATGTAAATATGTACAAAAATTTAATTCAGCAACCAATGACTTCTGAAGGCCTTTCCAAAAGTTAGAAGTAATCCTAGGATCACGATCTGATACAATGTCTAGGGGAACTCCATGAATCCTAACTATCTCTTTAACATAAAACTGAGAAAGTTGATCTAGAGACAATGAATCCTGAATAGGATGGAAATGAGATGATTTTTTCAATTGATCAAAAATCACCCAGATTGCATTATTACCTCGAGATTTCTTCAGTAATCCCACTACGAAGACCATAGATATATTTTCCCATTTCCACTATGGAACCGGTAGAGGCTAAAGCATCAATTTCGGTAACTGATGCTCTGCATTAACCTATGGACAAGTCAAACACTTCACAATAAAATTAGCAATATCTCTTTTCCTTCCATCCCACCAATAATACTCTCGAAGATCTCTGTACATATTAGTACTACCAGGATGAACTGAAAACGGGGAACTATGAAGTTCAATAGAAAATCATTCTTCAACTGTGAATCAAAGGGAACACATAATCTCTCCCCAAAACTTAAAACAAAAATATTATCAACGTTAAAATAAGGAAAATTACCCTTCTGAATCTACTCTACCTTTTTCTACAAATCATTGTCTTCTTTTTGTGCTTTCTTTATTCTGTCTGATAGAGACGATTTCACTAACACCTGAAACAAAAAAGAAGAATTTCCTGCAACAACAACTTCTATGCAAAATTTCATCAAATAAAAAATGGATGGATCTTATTCCAAATGTAACATGGTTAATGAAGTATTAATTTTTCAACTCAAATCATCAACCACTTTATTTTTTTTATGTGTTGGTAATGGATCATTCCATAATAACCCTTGATTAATTCCAACCATCTCCTCTGTCTCATGTTCATTTCTTTTTGAGTGAATATATACTTCAATCTTTTGTGATCAGTATCTATTTCAAAATTCACTCCATACAAGTGATGCCTCCATATTTTTAATGAAAAAACAATAGTCTCTAATTCCAAATCATGTGTAGTGTAATTTAACAAAGGAGGTTTCAACTAAATTGTCGCATAAGTGATTACCTGATCATTCTATATTAGGACACAACCCATTCCATTCAATGAATCATCATTGTAGATAACAAACTCACCATTTCTGGATGGATGTTCCAAAACTGGTGCATTCACCAATCTTCTTTTCAATTCCTGAAAACAATCATCACACACTTTGTTCCAAATAAACATAACACATTTTTGAGTTAACATAGTCATTATACTACATAACCAGGTTATATTTTCAACAAATCCATTATAATAACCTTCCAAACCAATAAAAATACAAATCTCGGTTATATTTTTTGGTCTTGGATATTCTTCAACAACTTTTGTTTTAGCAGGATCAACAGTTATGCCATTTTTTAAATAATGTGATTAAGGAATGAAATTTTTTGCAACCAAAACTCACACTTTCTGAATTTACCAAATAGTTTCTTTTCATTTAAGGTTTTCAAAATAACCCTTATATTACTTTCATATTCTTCCTTACATTTGGAATAAACCAAAATATCATCAATGAAAACATCCAAATCTTATCCAAGAATTCACGAAAAATTCTATTCCTAAGATCCATGAATACCGCATGTGCATTGGTTAACCCAAAAGGCATAAATACAAATTCATAATTCCAATATCTTGTACGAAACGTGGTCTTTGGAACTTCTTCATCCTTTAATTTCAACTAATGGTACCCCGACCTCAAACAAATCTACGAAAAATACTAAGCTCCCTAGAGCTGATCAAACAAATCATCGATATGAGGAAAATGATTCTTATTCTTAATAGTGATTTTATTCAATGCTCTATAATCAATGAAAAGTATCATTGAAGCATCATTCTTTTTAACAAACAAGATAGGAGAACCCCTTATTGATGTGATAGGTTGAATGAATCATTTATCTAATAACTCTTGTAATTTCTTCTTTAACTCTAAAAGTTCAATTTGAGCCATTCAATAATGGGGTTTTGAAATTAGCTTAGCATCAGAAACAAAGTCAACAGTAAATTCAACTTCCTGATCAGTTATAATACCATGAAACTCATCAGGAAAAACATCAAGGTAATAATTTTCCACTAGAACATCATTAATCTGAAATGTTCCTTTGTTTTCAACAATAGGTGCAAGGTATCATTCATTTCCATCATTTACTAGTTTCTCGTCTTCCTAATAGTTTATCAAAATAAAAGGTTCATTCTTGTAAAAAAAACTATTAATCTTTTTGAAAATAAACCTCTTTAGCCCTGAATTCAATCATAGCATGAAAAATAGAAATCCAATCCTTTCCCAAAATAACACCAAACTCTAAAAGAGACAAAACTATATGGTTTGTAGGTAGATTCTTTCTGCACACTAGGACATGAATGTTCTTATGTTTTCTTTTTGTCTCAACATTTCTTCCAGGTGTTTTTACCATAACTTCCATATTAATATCTTGATAAGGAGTTCCCAATTTAGTAGAAAAATTATCAAAAATGATAGAGTGTGTAGACCATGAATAAAACAACACATTGACATAATCTGAACAAACTAACGGTATACCTGATACTACTTCATTCGATGGCCCAACATCTTGCGGAAGTAGTTGAAAATAATTTCACCACCCCATTCTGCTTGTAGTATGGCTGCTTTCCATCAGTTGACTTCTTCTATAGACACTCATTTTCATAATCCCCAATTTCATTACACGTATAAAATCTTACCGATGGATTTTCATTGCCTCCATGTCCATATTCCTTACATTTACGAACTATATGACCAGACTTACCACTCCGGAAGCACTCTCCAGACTTTGATAAACATTCTTCGGGATGCTTTTTACCACACTTATCACATTATGGATATATAGTTTTCTTACATACATGATTATTTTATTAATTCTTCCCCTTTCCTTGTCAACTAGACCTCTTATTCTGTTGTTTCTCAAAGAAAACTTGATCATCGGCAAACTCCATTTCCACCTTCTCCGTACATCGAACATGTTTTTCATCAATTTTTAACTCCGGAGAGGCTTACTCTCTTCGATATCATGGATTCAGTCCTCAATAAAATCTATTTATGTTAATATCAAAATCTTAGATGAAATATAGTGCATACCTTGCCAGTCAAGTGATCATTGCCTTATAAGCAGCCACTGAATCATCCTCCTACCTCAATTCTTGGAATTGTTTTCCCATCCTAAGATGATCCAAATTAGGAAAATATTTCTCAATAAACATAACTTTTATTTTATTCCATTCAAGATCATCAATATCCACTCTATCCCTGATAATTTTCACCATTGACCATTACTGATCAACTACACCCTCAAAACGGTAAACAGCTGGACTAACCTTCTGATGTTCTGAACAACCCATATCATCGAAATTATTTTCTAGTGTTTTAATCCACCCTTCTACTAGCACCAGATCAGATGATCCTCTGAATGATGGGGGAGGTTACCTCATGAAATGGTCCACTACTGACATGTTCCTTTTTCGTTGATCTGAATGATCTTGTACATGGATACCACCACCATTTATATCCTGAGGCAACTATACCATCACTGCAACAAACTATTCAGTTCCGATTCCGACAATCTAAGGATGCTGATTTGGAAGGTTGTCTTCATCCTGATGTCATCCCAACATAGTTTCCCCGTTTCCTCTGTGGAAAAACATTATGAACATAGAAATATCTTAGGAAAAACCACATGGCTATATGTAAATTCTATATGATTTCAATATTAACATAAATTACTTTATAGACATTTATTAACCAATACCCTACCTCCTAATGTTTTATAAGCTGACCTCTGATACAAACTATAAGGACCCGACCATAAAACATTACATAATATTGAATTAAATGAATAATTCACATTGATTATCTTTTCAAGTTTACAGTTTTAGTGATTTAGACCATAACTATTACATTTTAATATATCACATCTCAAAAATACAAAGTGTACACTCCTAATTAGTTTCCATTTTTTTCCAAAATAAAATCTCTTGAAAAATAGAGTCATTTCTAATTCCATGTTTCAGTGAGCATGACTTTTCCTTGATCCCATACATGACACTATTCCACTTTATGTCCTGTGAAAAACATTTGAAAAACATGGGATGAGAATAAAAATATCAATAAGAGATACACAATGAAGTAAAACTGTTAGTTTTTCAAGACAACAGGTAAACCATGAATACATTATCATAAGTAATACTTTTCACCTTTATGAAGTAGTATATAATATTCAATGAATAAAAGTTCATTACTTACCATTTTGTAACCAAAATACTTCCATAAAACCCATTTAATGAACACATAACATATAAAGGTAACTTGGGACATAAACATACATAAATGGAATGACCATACGGCCGACTTCAACACATATCACCAAATTTACTAGCCATACGGCTGACTTCCATACCTAATGAATTGGAGGTTATAACATAACCAGCTGTCCTAGTATTCACGGAACCAACTGTCATTAGGTTTATCACGTAACCACCAGTAAAATGTCCAAGTACCAATATAAAATCATAACACATACAACAAATATAAAGGAAGGAAAACATTTCCACATTTCAATCAGAATATATCACTCAAATATATTGACATAAAAAATCCATTTTCAAAAGCATTTTCAATACAAAAAATACCTAAAAGATTATATGGTATTTATTTTCTTTTAAAAACATTACATCTTGTTGAGAAAGGGAAAGATCAAATAATACTCACGGTGGCTGAAAAGGTCATTGTCGCTACCTACATTAGAAGAAACATTATTTTTGTCATTTAGTAAAAATCTTCGTACAAAATGATTCCCTGTGAAAATTCAAGGGTTTTTATACAGTGTATAAAATAAAGTCGGGTATTAAAACAAAATATACCTCAATGAATGGAGATTGAGACGAAGTCCCTTACCTCGTGTCCGACATGACTCGATCGTTCTTTAATCTCCTGAATAATAAACTAAAGCTATTTCCTACTTTCTTAAGAACATTTTTAAATATTATTTTTCCTTTAATATCACTTATTACCATGTTATGAACATTATGCAATAATTTAAGTTAATAACATTCATTTTGTCGATATTTGGTACTTGAGTAAAAAATTAACACCTTATATTTACAAGTTTTCCATGTGGTGAATAATCCATTATATCCAGAATGGTATTCATGATTTAGATATCATATATATCATATTTATTCAGTATATACATTTATTTATAATAGGACATTACATTTGGAGGTATGAAATGAAATGCACCGTTCATGGAGACGGTAACCCGTACGTACGCATGAACACTAATTTCATTTCTATTTCTTATTTTAATGGAATTAAAACATAATGATACAATGGTATATTATAATTCCTATATAATATCATTTATAATATCATTATCTCTATCCATTATCCATCCCACATAAGGAATTAACGAGTCACATCACTTTGCGGGGGTGGTAGTCCGCACATCCCCAAATGATATTATTATATTTACCCACCATAGAAACCATTAAGGCATGCTATTTATGTAAAATACAGAAGCATATAGAAAAAACATAAACAAAATATATATCATATAAAAATATAGTTCCATCATAATGGCCACCATGAGAGGCTATTGGAGATATTTGAACAATCATCGTTTCGTGAGGAGTTAGTTTTCCATCCACAGAAACATTATGTTCTTCATCCAATAGATGGAGGTGTGTGTAAGTGTAGCTTGAATCCTTCTCATTAAGACATCCTAGAATATTGAGGATACTGGTTTTGTTAAAAAATAAAGTAATAAAAATACTTTAGGGGTTGGAGAAGTAAAATAAAAGAAAACAATTTGAGGGAAATCGTTAACTTTAATTTGGGTAACACGCTTTGGTTTGAACCAAAGGTCTTCTTGATGTTCCTTTTGCCTAAGGTTAGGATTCTAGGACTAGGAGAGGGGTGTAAGGAGATTAATTGGGCAGAGTTTGGACGATCCAAAATGCTTGAGAGGTGTGAGGAATTGGTTATAAATGGACTCCTTTTATAAGGGAGAAGAGGGGCTATTTAAGAAAGTGTGATAATATTATTTTATTATATAATAATATTCAATCTCAAAATGTCCAAAAATCATTAGAGTCAAAGGTAAGATGAATCATGATCGAAATAAAATCATCTAATAATAATTGTATAGGTTCTGGAGGTTATTTTAATATTTATAATATTATTTATTCAAATACTTTATTATTGACGTAAATACTGCATCATTATTGTGTCATAAATAATTTAACTTATATGAAGTCTAAAAATTATAAATAAAATACCATGATGTATAAAATTGTTTTAGCTTTCCAATAAATATTTATAGTTGAAAATATAATTTATATAACCCCTTGTAAAAATTAATTTTCTAAATGATATTTGCTTTTTTTATTTTTTCCTTTACTATAAGTTAATTAATCTAAATTGACATTATCACTCCCAAGTGGCTCAATGGGGTCTCCAAATCGACCCAAATATGCCCCTGGTCATTAATGACTCAAAAAATATGATTTGGACATGTTTTATTGTAATTTTAAATTATTATAATATTCTTTTTACCTTGAATTAACCTGTTTACCTTTAACCGTGGTAAATAAAAGTCAAAAGTTACTATTCACCAAAAATTATTTCCATCTTATTGAACCAAATTTTACTTTTTCATAACAACAATGTATGTTAGATTTTCAAAAATCAATTCATTGAAGATGTAAAATTTCATTTAAATGAAAAAGTCAATTTTTTTAACTACTACTAAGTGGTTACACAATTCATCAAAAATTGATGTTTTTCAGAAAATTATCAAAAATTCAGCCTAAGAAATATTTGATATTCCAAATTAAACAATTATGTTTATTATTCTAAATTCAAAACATACAAGTGTCATTAATTAATTTTGAAATTAATTTCCATTTCTAAAACAAATAGCGTGTTTTTATGAAATAATAAATTTCAAAAGATTGACACTTGTTTATGTCCAATTTCAAAGTAAAAATAATTCCAATGACAAACATTGGATTTAATGGTAAAAATATATTCTAATTACAATTTAACACAAATTAAAAAGATAATATAACTATATAAATAAATATGATTGAAAGGAACTTTTAAAATAAAATACAATATTTTTCACTATTCATTAAAAAATGATCTTTATCGGAAAAATTAATAAAATTTACACCAATTAAATATGGATTTCTACATTCTGAAGAATGATTTTATATGGTCAAATAGAATGTATTAAAGTGACCAAAACTATATTTAGAGAGGGTTATCCATTAAAAGGCAGTAAATTGACCATTTAATGTAAATATGCATAAAATTAGATTCATTCACATTTTAATCCTCTAAAATTTATTGGATAAATGTAAATTCATTTAAAAAACATATATAATCACATTTTAGTTAGTATTTTACATTCCCACCAATACAACGATTAGTTGTTAGCAACTATTTAAAATAATAATATTATATTATTAGTATGGAACAGAATATTTCAAAGAAACCTGTGGTTGCGTATCGGGTACGCTATCGAACATAGAAACCCCTTTCAAGTAAAATTAATATTTAATTTAGAAATATAAAAAAATATGAAAATCTATTATTCCTCATTTACCTAGGATGTTACAACAACTATCTTATTAATGGGGACTATTCTTGCAGGGCAACATGGATGGTGAGAACCCACTTCTTCGTTTGATTATCAATGTGGATTAATTTTTTTTTATTCATAGTTTTTTATGTGTCACCATAGAATTCTGTGAGAAGATTATTTGAGAGCTTCATACCTCATTTCAGTCAGTACATCTTTTCATTACAAAGATGTATCATGTTTTATGATGCCATCATTGGTGGCTAGGATGAAATGTGAGGTAGCTAGTTTTTTAATGATTTGTTTTTACTGTCAGTAGGTGAATGTTGAACATCATTGAAAAAATTAGTTTTTCCAAATGTTACGCATTCGTGAGTGGAAATGGGAGGATGTTTTAATGGATTTCTGGACTCGTTTGCCGAGGATTCCCAGAGATAGTAATTCTGTGTGGGTTATTGTGGACATACACCCAATGGATTCTCATTTCATTATAATCATAGAAACCTCTTGGTTGTTGATCATGGGAATTTTTATATACACGAGAGAGTATTATTCCTAGTGTTCCGCATACTACTATACCACATTGGGATTCTCCATTTACATCTCTTTTTTGGCATAGTATAGATAGGGTTTTATCTACATATGTGATTTTGAACATGACCTACCACCAATAGGCTGAGGACCAATAAATGTAAATGATTCATGTTCGTGAGGAAATTTTGAGAGAATGCATCCTCAATTTTGGGGGATTTTGGGAGATTCATTTTCCCCTATTATATTTCACCTACAATAATATTTATGAAGTGACTATACAGATGATTCATCATTAGGATTTTAATGATAAGCTATGTCGATATCCCAAGTCCTGATTAAAGGAAGGTGAAATAAATGTATTGGGACCATGTATTTTTTAGGATAAATTAGAGAAGGTACACAAGATAAGATGTTGATGGATACTTCACAATCAAGATAAAAAATTTATGCTGATCATCACCAATGGTCTCTAATGTTTGAGTTCGGGGATTGGGTATTTTTACATGTCACACAAAGGCTAGGAGACAGATTGGTTTGGAGACATGGTCTGCTATTGTTGTGATATGTCAGGTTGTTTTCGATTTTGGAAAGAGTCAGATCGATAGCATGTCAATTACAAATACATTAGAGGTACCATGGCATACAGGAAAACTTCCATGTATCTCAGTTGTGCCATTTTCATTTAGACCCATATCATATTACTCAACTCTAAGGAGGTTGAGCCACATGTATTTGTGTCCTTTAAGGAGCATCTTATACATTTTTTTGATAGGCGAATGAGAGATCTTCAAGGACGATTAGTTCAACATGTATATGATCTATGAAAATATATCTATTTAATGGATGAGTCATGGTACTGGGAGGCTGAAAAATATTCTCTCTGGATGAATTTATTCTCAAATGATTCATGACCACTCAAGGAAAGGAAATTCAGTGATGATATGATTTAATGTGTATGATTGTGAGATCCCATATTTTTCAATGAGGTAGATAAACATTATTCATGGTTTAACTCATTGTTTTAATCAAAATTTGAGTACTTAATTGAATCACATGAAATTTGGGGTGTTTCTAAGGAATGCTTGGATCCTAAATCCTCCTTTTTTGAAAAACTATGTAGGGTTTTAGGGTTAGTAGATATAATTAGATACCTCATGTTCCATTTTAAAAACCAGTAATGGATTGACAAAGACCTTAATGAGGATGTAAAATTATAGGAAATCATGTCTCCTCATACACATTCTAGTGCATGAAGATTTCATTTTTTAACTAAGGATGAGACATAGTTTGTGATCATTTTTATGAACCATTCATTTGAAACATTACAAGGCCACTCTTAGCACTGTTAGGGGAACATAGTTGGTGAAATGTTTGTTCATATATGCTACCAAACACTATGACCCAGTGTATATTTGAGAAATTATTATTTCATCTTTAAATATTCTTATAACATAAAATGTTTAAATTTTGGTCACATGAACATAGTATCAAATATCTTCAGTCTTGTTGCATCAATGATAGTGAATTTCCCATTACACTTATGGAATACTTAATTTTACATCACATCAATAGAGTTATTTAGGTGAAAGATAATATTCCATATTTTCAGTATTTTCTTCTATTCATCATTTTTCATTTAATATTGACATTGTGTTTTCCATTCAACTTATTGAATTCATAATTTTGGAACATTATAGGGATTCCCACTAGTCCTACTGGGATTGTTGGATGTTAATTCCCCAACATAGGCCACCCATGGGGTGTGTCATTGTATCTTCCATTTTGTTATTCCACCCGTGGGGTGCGTGTGAGCTTACCTATTTAGAGGAATCCCATTATATATTGATAAAATTGAATTGAGATAATAGATGATATTTTCTGTGTCCCTTTTCTTGTGTTGGCATGATATATATTGATTTATCTATTTAAATAGTAATTTTATATGAATTATATAAATTCATGGATTACAATTTAGTATGAGATGATGAATTAAATGAGGAAATGATTTATTATGGTAGTGGATTCCTCAGTTGAAATATCTCACATCCCAATTATAGAGGATGTCTTGGACATTTCTCCCATAGACCGTGTTTATAGTAATGGAAGCCTTAGAACTATTTTCTTTAATGGGTCTTTATTCAGCAGGATTTCACGGGGAATGGGACCCCTTGGGTCTGGAATGTATGGGCTCATTGTGGAAATAGTTTTTATGATTTTTTTTCAAAAGCTTCATGTAATTACAGAGTGTAGATTTGGATGTTCTTGATACATGACAAAGATTCCTTGGTTTTATATAAATTGGATCCTTGAATTCATGGTCTAACACTTTTGATTTAATAGTGCCACCATTGCTGATGAAACATGGCTATACGTTGGGGCCATGATGGTATTTTTCAATTGTAATATGGCCTGGCCTCGGTTGATATTTTTGTTATGCCTATAGTTAGAACTAGTATGGATATTTGACCCAAAGGGTTTGACTATAATGTTTTACTTTCATATTTCATTTTTACATATACCTTTCCTATGGGAGACACATTATTTTCTAAAGGGAGACTTGTTTATATGGAAAATATCACAAATTCCTTAGTAATTATAATTTTTGAAATTTTATACATATTATATACCGCAAAATGTTTTTGTTTTTATAACAGAGACTATATTTTTTATAGACACAATTGGCTGTGGCCTACTTTGTCTTATATATTAACCTGTTTGGGCCACCATTGGGTTCCCATGTCGACTTTATGGATGTAGGTTGAGACTGGGGAAAGCAACCACTATACGATGCATGATATTCTTTTTTCCTTATGAGAAGAATACAATAAGACTGAGATTAGGAACATTATGATAGGTGGGATATAACTTTTGCCCTTTTTGGTATATTGATACATGTGTTTTATTTCGTTTTTGTACACCTATTTTCATTTTTTGTAGACACATGACTTGAAACTTTATACATTATATGATATAACTTATGATATTGTTTTTATATTGATGTCTTCAATTTTTATCTTTAGTCTGTTTGATTTACTACTTTGATTTTTGTTTTTTGATTGAATATTACCAGGGTACACTCATACACGAGGGCATTGATTACCCATATATACAACCTTATCCCTCACTACTAGTCAGAATCCTTTGGTATATAGGCATGCATGATTGAGGCCATGTGAACCATTGGCTCTGGGAATTAGATAGTGGTTTATGGGTTGAGCTATTTTTGAAAAAGATGATGTCAAATGTGAATCCATTCCTAATATAATACTCAATAGAGATATGTGTATTTGTGAAATATCATGAACATGTAGATACCCTAACTCATCTACTAATTAGTTCTCTCAAATCGGTAATAAATGAGCCCCAACCATCAGCAGATCAACTATCATCGTTACAATTTCTTGAATTGTCATGGTCCAAGGTAATCACATAATTAATTCCATATTAATGTCATCACACTTTTACATTGGAACTAAAATAATTAAATGTAAACATAAATGATTATAGTGCTCAACATTTATACTAAGATAGGTAAGTAATCATGAACTAAAACTCACATTTTCCCTCTTTAAACCGTTCCACAAAAATTGACATTAAATGTCATTGTACATATTCATAAACAATAGTTGCACTGTCCACTTTAATGAAAGATAGTCTTGTATTAGATCTTCCATCAATGAAATTTTTACTACTACTATCCCATGAACACAGAACATGTTTTCATCATCTAAGGACCACTTTGGGACTTAATCATCCCACATTAAGAAAGATAACACCACTACACACAAGGGATCCAACTCATAGATGGACATTACCCATTTTACTAAAGAATATTTTATTACTATTGGAATATATGTCCTAAATCCATAATCCTATGATGCATATACAGGAAACATAGCCATCAAACACATCAGACCACATTCGATCAATGAAGGACACTCTCCAACTTCTGTGTTTTTTTGGTGTTTTTCTTCTATGATAATATGAAATGAAATTAACTTTCCTTAAATATTATGCCATATAAAATTAGAATATATATATATATATTGATACACTACCCAATACATTTATATTACATACAATTAATTTAATCTTAATATGTATAACATGATCAAATATATTTTTTAATGATTAATCCAATCGATGAAGCTCTACTGTTGACAATAATTTAGTTCATGGACCACAACTACAAAAAAAAATTCATTTGATGGGTACATTATATCATGGTGACGAAAATTACATGACCTATAATCAAATACCTAATCTTTACAAATCAACATAACTCCCACCTAAACACTTGACGAATCACAGCATACAATGTATCCAATCCCAATCTATAGATGAATACTAACATGAGATGTATTCAATCTCATCTTTAGATCAGATAATGAATCTACTCTATGATTAGTCCACTCGATCAATACACACTATTTAGTCATCTCTATCATCATAAAACCAAATGGGAGAAGTAT
Organism: Viscum album; assembly: GCA_963277665.1. Classification (NCBI taxonomy): domain Eukaryota; kingdom Viridiplantae; phylum Streptophyta; class Magnoliopsida; order Santalales; family Viscaceae; genus Viscum; species Viscum album. The sequence continues at coordinate 1,198,815,718 of OY728122.1, forward strand.
TGGATACTGCATCGATAGGATTCCACAACCCTAAAGAAATTGTGGATCTCAAAAACATTTCATTGGAATTCCAAAGACATCAAAACTAAAAACATCATCAGATCCACTCGAATATGAAAACATATATTAAATACCTATGTATACAGACATCCAAAATCCAAATGAGAAACATTGATAGTTCAACATACAATCGATGTGATAGAAGTTTACTCAATAAAATATCAGGGTGCCCAACTTGAAAATAAAAACGATTGGAATATATCATTATATAATCCCAGAATACATTAATGAAGGAGTCAATGTATGAGTGGAAAATACTATTCCTGAGTTCCATGAATACCCCTAGTATATTTCTCAACCCTAAATTCTTGAAAAGAATCTTATATAGTTCATATCTACTCCAAAATACTATCTGGATAATTTCTTCCTCTATTCCTTGTAAATAGAGGTTTCTTCAATGGAAATCAATAAGGGGAAACAACTATATTCACCATAACATATGAAATATATCATTAATATATGGAAAAGGTTAATTTTTCTTCACAATTACCATAATTATCTTATTTTATTCCAATTAATTTCATAAACTTCTAGATGACTTCTTGGAAATTAATAATGGGTCCCCCAAGAGGGTTTTCTCAGACATATAAATCCCTTCACCTCTAATTCCTCTAAATATAAAATCAAATATTTTAACATAATGGTATCCTGAAAATAATGTGGAATTGATATTTTTTATCCCCCATGTAAAAATCACTCCCAAATGCAATTCCTCAATTAAAAAGTTGACCTGAGAATATATTTAGGAAAACATTCTTATAAAAATCCAAAACTAGGGGAAAAATAGAGGGTCATACTATATATTATAATGTGATATCCATGCTTGATACTTTCCATTTTATATATCCTGTCCATTTTAGGTTTAATCCCATCCTACCAGCTCCAACACCCCCATTCAATAGACTTAAAATACCTCTCTCCTCTCTGGATGGTGAATGATACATATATATAGTAGTATTAGATATGATCTTTATAACAGGTTAACTAGTCCATTATAAAAATCACATCAAAACTATCCAGTTAAAATAAACTTAAATCCCATAAAATAAAATAGTAAAAAAAATATGGGACACTCATGAGATGACTTGAGATGGTAAAATTTCATTCGATAAGTACTCCCAAGAGAGAGCATATTAGAAGATAACATAATACGAAAATATAGATAACAAATAAAATGATAAAATATAAAAGAGTATGAATGTCCCATATTAAACAAAGTAGTAGATAGCTTATAGGTAATTAAAATTGACCATCTAACTATACAAGTTCACACTCTAACAATAGTTGGAACCTTATCCCTTGGAAGCATCCCACATATCTCAAGGGCATGACATTTCCATTATGATGCATGACTAACCTAAGTCACTGTAGTATGTTGTGTCTATTTATGATGTCGGTGACCCCTACCCACACACTAACCTACGATCATATTGGAAAAAATAAATTGACATGAACCATATTTCCACATCAATTACATTTTATAGGTGTATTCTCATATTATGTTTGAAAATGTCCCTTTAGTCAACAGATACAGTACGCGGAATATACCCTCCCATAGACTAGTAAGAAATACAAATCTACAACCCCTATCTATCACCCTAATGTAACTCCCCACCCATAAAATTTCAATTATCAGAAATGGATCCCTCTATGGTAATAGTAGTATTGGTTCCCAATGAATTGTATGTTATGAAGAACATTTATGTATGTTTGCCACTAGTCCCTTCTCAAAAGTCATGACCATGTGATGCATCACTGCATAATTCATCTAGTCCAATACCTGAACCTATAATCTAAAATAAAAGAATTCCAATCAGGGTAATCCTATATTTATTTACCTAATTCACAACAAACATATATTAAAATATCTTAAACTACATGAATCAAAATGAATATATAGAAACCAACAACATCTCCAACTGAAGTTATATTTGGTCATGTAACCTTTTTAGGGTTTTCATTGTGGGAAATAACTCCTTAAATAATAGATACCCAATGGAATCATATGTAAGGCCATGACATTTACCATTTAGACCCATACCACACCACCAACTCTTGAAATTTTCATGACGTATAATAGAATCCAACATCACATATTTTTCTTGATGTGTAACAACAGGAAAAAATATTCCCTCTATGGTGTCAATATTGACCTCACCTTTCTTAGGAAAAAATTTTCCCTAGAATGTTTGACGATGATAGATTTAAAATTATCGAGGATAGTCACCATATTCATCTATAACCCTCCTCAAGAGTAGGTGAAATCAATAAAACTCCACATTTCCATAGGTTTACTGCTTGAACCACTGATGTTGGGGCATCATATTGTGTATCATGTAGTAGAAATGGCATGTCCTCCATAGTGGGATCATTATGGAATATATGGTGAAATGTAATTTTACAATGATGAAACTGATTATAGCTTTTATAACATCATTCTTACAAGAAAAAATTAAGAAATTACAAAACACACAAAGGAGATATTAGTTGGAATCTTTATCCAAGGAGTCTCCCACACATTAGGAACAAACCACATAGTTCAACCAAAGGATCAATCCCAAATATAAATTACTACATGTTAGTAAATATCATATATATATGTATGTATAAGTAAATATGTATATATGTATGTATTATAATAACAATCAGATATTAAATAAAATAAAAATAATATAGATATATTAAAGAAGATATAACATAAATATATCATTGAATGAATTGAAAAAAATACATGCATGTAATTACAGATGTACTATGAGATGATGAAACATATATATATATATAACTTGTGATCATACATGTGTAGTTATGATCCATGAACATAGAAAATTTCTATTGGATTGTATCAAAAATCTCAACACTAGTAACTCATAGGTCCCTTTCTTGGGGGGTGAATAGGAACATGGAAACTCCACCACCAATGTTCCATATAATATCTCATTTCTACCATTTTTCCGGATATTCAAGAAGAAAAGGAAGGAATATAAGGCCTTAATACCATTTTTAACACCGTAACCAATGTAATTATTTCTAATCTAAAGTAAAACATGACCTCATATTTAATTCCACATATATAAGAGGATACCAACTAACGATAAGGGTATGAATGTCTCATGTGGAGACTATACCCTTAGTAATCATATCCAAAATATACATCACATTTGAAAATAAGAAACAAATGCAATATTAAAATTTCATTCCAGGTCTTAAAATGTTAAACCAAAAGGAAAACCAATTTTTTATGTCATAATGTATAATAAGTACAATGCCAATAAAGAATCATAAGTGACCCCACAATAGAAATTTGGATTCCATTCATTCAGATTACATTTCACCCTATCATGGATTAGTCTCCACTCATTATCACTTATATAGGAAGTTGTTTGGTATGATTTTATATCATGTTTGGAACGACAATATGGATGATATATTTTCATTGAAGAATTTAAACCTCACTATTTTATTTAAAGACAATCATTTCCCCTTTTTAATGTTTCTTAACATGATCACCTTTTTGAAAGATTGTTATTTCAATAAATCTTGGTCATGATCTATATCTATTATTCGGATTTTCATGGATTTTTTTTTGAAATTAAATTATCATTATAAAAGGATTTTATTTATGGATATAACATTATTTTAGTGCTCTTATAACTTTGGATCCCAATTTTCTCATGGAGGGTTGCAGTTTGGAATAGTTTGGGGTGATGAAGTGGTTCTTATGTCGATCAAATCTTGATTTTTTGGTTAGTTTTCTTATTTTTACTTTTGGTTTTCTATTTTTAGAGTATATAATAACATTTTTTAATATGTAATGATGCAATTTTAATTTTCTCTAAAATAGATATAAATTACCTATCACTATAATGTGTCTATCCCCCAACTCTATAATCATTAATAAAATACTTATATTCTCTTTACATTCATAGGATCTTCAGTCATGGATTATAAAAAAATAATATTTTTTTATAGGGTGTAAGGATAACCCCCTTAAGAAATCAAAAATGCATTCATAAAATAATTGGACATGTTTATAGATTTGATTGTTATTATGGGATGATAAATGGACACAGAAGTATATAACCAACAATGTACCATGAAACAATTGTGAAAACCGTGCTTCCTCAAACCTAGGTAATACAAACTTTGGGTCTATGATGGAAGGATATCATATATACTCTTCAAATGACATAGATCATGATATGTAACTTTTTATTCCATTTAGGTAAATGTAGATTCCACATTTATGGAACAATACCATACCCACCTACTAGTTATTGTCACAACTACGACTCTTGGTAACTACATTTCCATTAATGGGGATCTTACATGAAACACCCAAACAATGAAACTGTCTAATGTAAAATGATTTTCCAAATCATAAGACCATATTGGAAAACATAGACCTTCTTGAAATGGTGTATTACATTCACTTGTGTACTTAACACATTACAAGACTAAGTGATATACATTCAAAGAAAATCAAAAACCAATGAGTCATATTATCCTCATATCCCCAATAATGTTCATGCTAAGTCTTATAGGGATAACAGTCAACCTAAATAATGAATAGTGATTCCACTGGCTATATGAAAATCCAAAAGTATGGAATAACAAAAAAATGAAAAAAAAATATTACAATAAGTATTTTGTAGTTATGAAATATTACATAAGTAATAAAGAAAATCGAATGTAAAAACATTGTATATAAAAAATTACACAAAATATTAGGTGTGGATAGAAAATACATAACCTTGAAAATATCTCACATGTCAACCTATGTTTGTCAATGAACCTAACATTCTATTGATTCTAAAAATTGAACCAAAAAACAAGCCAAACTTGAAATAAAATTCCATACAAATTTCTATGATGTAAAAGACATGATATATAAATACTTTGAGAGTCATATCCCAAGGATCCCCAAGGAATTATCACCTGAATCGAATGAACATATTAATCAGTTCAATCCTCCCACAAAGGATTATTAATATCAATACCAATTATTTATAATTAAAAATTAAAATATCCACATGAGATAATGACTTTTTATCATAGTTAAATTCCAATTTATTGATTTATGCAATCACATGTTCTAGAAATTTGATTCCTTAAGAATAAATGAAAATCCAACATCTGAGGAAATTTTATCTCCCAATATTTATTTCTAGATAATCAAGTGATAATTCATTATATGATTGTTTTCATAATTATGGGTTATTATCTTGTAAGCATGAATCTAATCATTTTTTAAAATAACTTCCCTTCTAATTTCAATAATTTATCATTAAATATAGGAACGAATAATTATGGATTCTTATAAGGAAATTATCCCTTGAATTTTGTTTCACCCAGGAATATGGGAGAGATAGAGTTATCCAAAACTGGAAAAGAAAATAATAAAAAATATTGCTCAAAGAATACATAAAAAATATTGGATAAATGATATTATGGATTCTCATTCTTAGTTGTATGTTAAAAATAAATGTGGGAAGTGGTTTAGGTATTTTATGAAGACCACAATAACAATTTATTTTAAAACATTTAATTCTCAAATAAAGGACACCATGTACTTATTATTTTTAGTGAATATTGAAAGAAATGTGTTTAATGTATTCTAAAATATTATTTATAAATTTAAATGAGTCAAAAAAAAAATTTCACATGATTTTAATAGTATAAAATCCAGAAACATGTTTATAGTTATAAAATGGGGATGAAAATTGAATTAGTAGGTAAAAACTCCCTTCATGCCAAATGGTTGTTGTTTAAGTATAATGTGATTTTACCATTATATTGATCATTTTTTCCATGAATGTAATTTATTTAACATTACAATGATCATTAATTTGACATAGATTTATGTATATTAAGGGTTAATTTTATGAACACTTTGAAAAAAAGGATTTACCTTGGAAAAACTCAAACATACATTTTAATGGTGAGGGTCTACCATTATGATGATACCGAAAATTAAACATACATAATTTTTTTCCCTAAACATGTCAATGTAAAGGTATAATGTACTTATGTTTACATAAAGTCTATGGTCTACATTAGGATAAAAATAATGTTGGAAATTTATAAATTTCACAAAAAGACAAATACATTATACCCAAAAGTGTCTATAGAAATTATAAAAAAATGAAGATGTTAGACCTATGAAGTATTGTATAATTAATGGGGTAATCATCAAAATTTACTGTTATATGTATTATGATATGTTAGAGTAATAAAAATGAAATCTACATGAGGATTATTAGTAAATTAATACAATTTTTTTTTTCAATGTATATGTCTTTGTAAAATTGGGTATACTAAAATCGACTTACTATCTTGAGGTTATATGTATTGAGAGTTCTATTAATTTGTAGCCTAATAGATATATTTGAAAAACTGAAAAATCCCATGTAAATAATTTTTCATTTTTTTAGTAGTTTAGATCCCCAATGCTTAAAATATAAATTGTAAATCACCGGGTTGTTGGAAACCAAGTGATAGTGTTTCTAGAATGTTGGGGTTTCTGGATGGTTGTTTCTTTCTGAAGATGAAGTCCAACGATTATTTATAAATTAAAAGGAGTCAAAAATAAAAATACATCCTTTGATTTTCTTGGATATTATAAAGATAAATGAAATAAATAAGGGATACTAAATAATATTAATAATTAGAAGAAAAATGTGATGTTATATCAATGAATTAGTAGATGTAGTCCTTATATTAAGAAAACTATTATCGATAATGAAAAAATTTCATATATGAGACTATTATAAATATTATGATTGAGAAGTATTAATAATATAAGGTAGGTAACTCCACTCTAAATTTATATTATTTCCTCTACCCTTTTCATTATATTCAGGATTTTATTTTATGAGATAATATACCATTGTTCATTGAATATATTTCAGACAATTCAATCTGACTGATATTTATAGATAAATATATCATTTTTTAAAGTCTCCATCTAATTTTATCATGATATTTATAATTCATATTATAATTATTAATTTCTACTCTCTATTTAAGGGTTTTTTAGATAATCTAATTTCAAAAATTTCAACACAAATTATTGTATGATATCCATCAAGGGACTACTTTACTCCACAAGTTATGTAGTCACTGAGTGTCCCATAAAAGCTCAATTCTATTATAAGTGTATGGGGTGAGTGATCGCTTCGACCTAACATTCACCAGACCTAAAAAAATGGTACTTTTTTGTATTCCTTGACAATAAAATTTCTTTTATTCTATAGATTCCTAAAGATTGAGGTAATTATGAACCATTTACCACCTTCTATAGAGAGTGTAATTTTGGAGGAAATTGTAATTTGATAGGAATTACATGGTATAACATTAATAGAATGGAATTTGGGGTGTGTAAAATATATTTGGAACCTCAAACATCCAACAAAGGTGTACATGAGATATCTTATAGGGGAATCATTTCCCAAATCAGTGTATATGAGATGTCTCGAGTTGCACGCACTCACCATAATGGTTTATATATGAGATAATGGGTGGGTGGGAGATACCCTGAGGGTGTACATGAGATATTATATGTTGCATTCATTTCCCTGGATGTTGTATAAGATATTTCATGGGTGGGTCACATTTCCCATTATATAATATATGATATACACTTTGTGGGTTTAAATTCCCATAGTGGTATATAAAATATGTATCATTTCGGTTTTACATTCCCAAAGGATTTATATGATTTTATTAAGAGAGATGATTTCCCCTATGTGTGGTTTTACAAGATATATCTCAGTAATTCTACATTTCCCATGAGTGTGTATATGAGAGATTTATGGTCATATGTCTTACACCCAGATGTTCCTTAGTCATACATATAATTTTCGTAGACATATTGAGGATGTTAATGATAGTAACATATATTTTAATTTACACCATATGAGCAAAATATATACAATGTTTATTAATATCATTTATTTTTTTTAATATGGGACATCAACATGACCTTTTATTCAAAAGGGATATTTAGGTACACCATTAGTGGTTACCTATGGAGTTATACACAACTATTTTTGGGTTTCCTTGGGAATATGAGTGGACATTAATTTTTTAGGAAATGATGTGGGAAAGGGTCCTATGATTCATGGTTACATAGTATAGCCAATCCAGAGAATAAGAGATGAGATCAATTAATGACTTGTGGCCTATTTTTTATTTTTATTACTAAATTTTGTTTTTTTTTCATTATTTAATTTATTTGATACTTACACGAGGGATTATGATTTCTTCATTAAGATATGTATAATTTAATCTATATTCATTTTGATAAAGAATGGGTTTTAGTTGTTGGGTAATAGATCTTTTCAATATTTTTGTTTCCTCTAGTTTTCATGAAATGTAATATTTAAATTAATTTTATATTTATTTCTTACTATGATGTAAGGGTATAGCCTCCTGATGATATCTTCATAAACACACCTTGTTATTAATGATACTCTATAATATTGGGAGGCATTCCGGAGGACATATTTCTCTCCAATATAATTACTATTGAGTGAACATTTTTGGGGAATTCAAAAGTGGTATTACAGAATCCTTTTATTTTGTGTTACTTTTTGTGAAATATAGATAAAATGTTTATTGTTTTACTTACATTATATGAGTCTTATATATTATTTGATCACAATATCTTTGATCAAAATGTAAATAGGGTGCATGTTCATGATCATATTAGTAATATAGGATTCACATGTCATTTTTGTGCTTTCCGTTGTTTCTACCATGTTATGTGATAATTGTTGGTTATTTTATGTGTTAACTAAAATATATATAATTTTTTCCCATAACACATGATTGTTTTACCTTACATAACGAATTATTTTGATGGATATATATTGTTACAGGTGACTAAATAATATAATTGTGATTTTATCGATTATATAAAATTTTAATATGAAAATATAATGTGATCTTGTATATTACTATTGAAGGAATTCCATTTAAAAGCACATGACGTCTTCATGGTTTTTTGAAAGGATAAAGAATAAGAGGAAATATTAATGGATTTAAAAATGGAGAATAATGAATCTTACTTTTGTGTATTAGGAAATTATACTATATGTGAAAAATTTAAAATCAATGTAAATTACCATTCATAGTAGATGAAGCACATATAATGACATGACATTGATGTATTAAATGAAACAACATGTGTTAGTGTGATCAATTTCAAAATGGAGTTAAACAAATATATAAAGAATATGCCGGATTTAGTAATATATTTCAAAGAATAATTTTTCATTATTTATGTTATTCAAATGGAATCCTCAAAAAATTATTGTAGTAAGTTATAATAAATTGATTGGATCACAATGTAGAGTCAAATTTCATTACATAAGTATTTTTAAGAAGTTCCCCACTCCCCATGTATTCAATTTTATTATATTTTTTAAATGTGTTTCATGATAAATGTGAAAAAATACATGGTGTATGTTCATTGCAAGGAATAAATTTGGGAATCATGTATTTTCAAATACTTATCTATATGTATATATATGATATCATTTAAAATTATGAATTATAAAAGGATAAGAAAATTATAATGAGATGAGATTACTTAATTATGTTGTTCAAATATCCCTAATATTAGGTATCTAATTTTATGTAAAAAAAATGCAATCAGGTATTTATAATGTAATTTTTGACATTAAATACTGTGGAGAAAAAATTAAACATGAATGTGTAACAATAATATCTAGGTAAAATTTACTGAGTTATTATTTTTTAAATGATCATGTAATATTATCTTCATTAAATGATCTATATATATATATGTTTCTATGATGAGAGAAATTTCAATTATGGTTACTGTTGGACTCTTCATGTGTTAATCATGTTTTAATGATCCCAAATACTATTACTATTAATTAATTTCAATAATAACTACACATCACGTTTTAATGATAACAAATCTTATGATGTTAATTACTCTATTTATTATTTACAAGTCTTATGCATGATCACAAATCTCACATATATTATCAAGACTTTATGTTTATAATTCATGTTCTTTTACTCTCTAATGATTAAACATAGTCCATATTCAGCATATTACTGTCTAAGTCCAAATACATATATTTGTCTAAGTATGGACTCACCGTGAAGGACTCATCGTGACTCAGACACCATGAAGGAATCACCGTGTCGCCGACACCATGAAGGACTCACCATGACCCAGACACCATGAAGGACTCACCATGACTCAGACACCGTGACGGACTCACCGTGACCTAGACACCATGAGCTACACACCGTGAGATACATACCATGAGCTACATACCGTGAAGCTCATATCGTGAATCTCATACCATGAAGCTCATACTATGATGCTCATACCGTGAACCAGATACTGTAAAGAAGACACCACTTACATATTCACAATGACATCGTTTCTTAACTTTTTGTCAATATTATTTAAATAATGATAATGGTCAGATTTGATGTTTTTAATGAAATTAATGTTATTTAATTATAGTTGTTGGCATGTCAGGAAACCTTATCTCGTACATATGAAAATGGAATCATTCTTACTTCCATAATTAGAGGAATATAACAAATATTGAGATGTAGTACACGTGCAAGCATGAAAAAATAAGTGAAGCGAGAAAAGTGTGACGATACAACAAAAAGAACTTACATAGAGCCGAGAGCACTATGATGAAAAAGGAGAACAATCCTGAGCAAGAAAGAGATTACAAGACCTTCAATGAACTCTCATGAATGAAATAAAATACTACTGAAGTACACATGACGAATCAAGAGATTTTTCTCACTCCTGTAATATATAAGCTGAACTACGACACTGTGTTTTTCAACAGAAAATCCAGAGTAGGACTCATAAGCATTTCTGCTGAATCCAATGAGTCCAGAGATGCATTGATAATCACTAGAGCATTCTAAACTCTTATCTGTTCTCTCTAAGTGATTTATTTATTAAATTTAGAGTAGTGTGGTGTACTCTATATATCTTATACTCACACTGTCTCCTGTACTGAACTGGAGGATATCGAATCCCCACTCTAAAACTCTTAACTCTTGTTTACTCTTGTAAATTGTGGAAGAGGTCCTTGTGTGTCCTGGTCTTTGTTTTGTTTCCCACAAAGAATAGTTGTAGGGTTCCCTGCGTGGCCTGAACAGTTTTGTAAACTGTTGTTAACCCCGATCGAGGGTGTGGATCAAATTTATATAAATTTGAGAGGACTACGTCTCGGCTTGAGACTGATCCCCTTGTTATATCTGTTGTGCATATTTTGTTAAGTTCAATGTATACTACATATATCTTATTTATTCCACTGCTGTTACTTTGAAATACAAAACTATTTTAAAGCTACATTGATAGTTAAATTAGAATGTGTTTACACTTATTGTAAATAAGTAGGTTAGTTTCAAAAGTTAGTTTGATCTTGTGGTTAAATTAACTGAGACCTAATCAATCTTTGAGAAGCTAAGTGATCATTTACAAGCTGCATAAATTAACTACAGTTTAACTTGTTTTATAAATTTCAGGATTTTAATTAGAAAATATTTTAACAGAAATTTTAATTGGAATTCAATTCACCACCCCTCTTGAGTATCCACTCCGAACAAAATTTTTTATCAAAGGATTAGTTTTTGTTTAATGATTTTTGAAATACTCTCTTTTTCAACTGTGATTTTAGTTCCATCATTAATGATCATAAATTTCTGTTAGTTCTAAATTTTGTCTCATTAAATTATCTTTCTAAAATCTAGTTATGGATAATATACTAGAGGGTGTTCCTACTAACCTGACACCGTTCTTCAATGGTACAAACTATACTCAGTGGAAGCTTAAAATGAAAATTCATTTATAAAGAATGGGTTTTGATATCTGGACTTCTATAGAATCAAAAAATAAAATTCCAGAAACTGAAAGAGTAACTTGGGATGAACCTACAAAGACTTCCTACAATAATAATTGTAAATCTATGAATGCCATGTACTTTTCTCTAGGAGATGAGGAGTTTAACAGAATTTCTGCTTGCAAAACTGCTTTTGAAATTTGGGATACCTTGGGTCTTTCTCATGAGGGAACAACCAATGTTAAATAAATGAGAATAAATACATATACTATTAAATATGATAATTTTAAAATGAATTATTATGAACCTATTTCTGATATGTATATCATGTTTAATGAGATAGTCAATACAATGAATTCACTCGGAAAGGTTGTTCCAGCAAAGGAACAAATTATTATAATATTGAGATGTTTACCAGACCGATGGAGAGGAACATGTGTTTCAATTAGAGAGTCACGTGACATTGTTTTTCTACCAGTCAAAGAACTCATTGGTAAGCTTATGATGTATGAGGAAGAACTCAAGGTGAATAAAGAGGAAAATGATGAACCTAAGTGAAAATATGTGGCTTTTAACACTACTAAATCAAAGAGTAAAGACAAATATAAAGCTCAAATACAAACTAACAATTCAACCAGTGAAAATTCAGACTCTGATAGTGATGCTAAAATGGCTTAGATAGCCAGATGTTTTAACAAATTTTATAGGAAGAACAAATTTTTCAGAAAATCAAATTACAAAGGAAAGTATGAAAATAAGAGACATTGGAAGAAGGATTGGAAAAATCCAGATAAATGTGATGAAGTTGTTTTCTATGAGTGAAAAAGGAAATGACACATTAAAGCAGACTGCCCAATGTTAAAATTCAAGAAGAAATAAGATTAAAAGGACAGTAATTACAAGAAAGCAATGAATTCAATGTAGAGTTCTTCTGAAGACATCACAAGTGAATCTGAAATGTCTTATTTTGAATGAAATTATGACAACATGTGTTTCATGACAAACACATATGAGGTAACCTTAGATACTCCTGTTTTAAATTCATATTATTCTGGAGATGATGGGGAATCTGATTCTGATTCTGAAAACATGAAAAGTGAGGAATTATTTGAATACTGTAATATGCTTGAAGAGACATGCAATGAACTTAAGGATAAATACAAATAATTTAAGAAACAACATTCTCTCACTACTACTATTAAAACTGAACTTACAATTGAAAAATAGAAAAATTATCATCTGTTAAAGGAGAACACTAAACTGAAAATGTATAATGAGAAACTAAGGAAGAACTTAGAGAAGTTCACAAATGGAAAAGATACACTAACTCAAATGCTAGGAAAGCAAGTGGAACCAAAGTACACTATTGGAATAGGATACAAACTTGGACAGAGACAACTTATTAAGAATATATTTATTCCTAAATACGGACAGAATACTGCTAGTTATAGTTATGTACATTTATATGCTTCAAATAGTTATTCAGATAGTTATAAATCAAATAGAGTTTATCTTTCAAAATATTTTGATTTTGTAAATTATATGAGAACCATAAGACAAATTTGGGTACCAAAAGATTTGATTTCTAACATTTCTGGACCCAAGAAGATCTGGGTACCAAAATCATTTCCTATCTAAATTTGTTTTGTAGGAAACCTACTTGAAGAGTTCCCACAAAAATACATGGTATTTGGACAATGGATGTTCATGACATATGTCTGGGGATTACTCATGCTTCAAGAGTTTAATAAAGGTTGATGGAGGTCATGTCGCCTTTGGTGATAATTCAAAAGGGAAGATCATCGGCCTAGGCTAAAATGGTATCACTAATTCAGTTTTAATTTCTAATGTTTTATTTGTTGATGGACTTAAATATAATCTGTTAAGTATTTATCAATTATGTGATGATGGTTTTAATATCAGATTTGAAAATGATTTTTGTAATGTTAGTAATTATAAAAATGTTTTAGTCTTTTCTTCTCTAAGAAATGAAAATGTTTATGATGTTGATTTAAATTCCTTAGCTAAGCAAAATGTTACATGTTAAAATGATTTTCATAAAGAGTCCTGGTTATGGCATAGAAGATTAGTACACTGCAATATACATTAACATAGAAAACTAACTAGGATGAAATTAGTTAGAGACCTACCTAAACATGAGTTTACAAATGACAAAGTTTGTAATCCCTGTCAAAATGGAAAGAAAAATAAAGTTTCTTTTAAATCAATGAAAGAAGATTCAACATCTCAACCTCTCGAGTTGGTTCACATGGATTTTTTTGGACCATCTAGAGTTTCTTGTTTAAATGGGAAGCACTATGTCTATGTCCTAGTAAATGAATTTTCTAGATATACTTGGGTAAACTTCTTAGCTCACAAAAGTGATGCTTGTTCTTACTTTTTTAAATACTCAAAGCCTGTAGAAAATATTAGTGGACTTATGATTAAAACTCTAATAAGTGATGATGGATGTGAGTTTCAAAATCATGAATTTGAATCCTATTGCTCACACAATGTATATAGTCATAACTTTTCTACTCCTAGGACACCTCAGCAGAATGGTGTAGTAGAAAGAAGAAATAGAACCCTGAAAGAAATTGATAGGACTATGCTTAATGAATTTGACCTGCCTATTTACTTTTGGGATGATGTTGTGAATACAGCTTGTTATATTATTAATAGTGTCTTAATTAGACCCGTTCTTAAGAAGACCCCATATGATTTGTGTAACAATAGAAAACCTAAAGTTAGTTACTTTAGAGTCTTTGGATGCAATGTTTTTATTCTCAATACAAAAGATAATCTTGATAAGTTTTCTTCTAAGAGTGATGAAATAATCTTTTTAGGATATTCCGTAACCAGCAAAGCTTATAGTGTTTTCAACAAAAGAACCAAGTGTGTGGAAGAATCTGTTCACATAAAATATTGTGAAACTGATCCACATGAGCCTAAAACCTCTCTTTAAAATCTTGAGGAAGATTTATCTGTTCTGGACCTTAATGAAAAATCTAAAGAGCCTGCTATAAAGACAACCAGTTCTGGACTTATTCTAGATTATGCTCCTAATGAACCCAAACCTAGATAAGAACCTGATATTTATAGTCCTATCATTACTCGATCAACTAGAATTCTAAAGAATCATCCTTTAGAGGTTGTTGTAGGAAATCTTGATAGAGGGAAAGATACTAGAGCTTCTCTTAGAAATCAAGTTGAACGTCAAGCCTTCTTGTCACAGCTTGAACCTAAAAACATTGATGCTGCTATTAATGATGAATTTTGGATAATTTATATGCAAGAAGAACTAAATCAATTTGAAAGAAATAAAGTTTGTAATCTTGTTGAAAGACCTAAGGACACTTTCACCATAGGCACTAAATGAGTGTTTAGAAATAAAGTAGATAAATCAGGAAACATAGTTAGAAATTAATCTAGGCTAGTTGCACAAGGCTATAGTCAAGAAGAAGGTATTGACTATGAGTAGAATTTTTCTCCATTAGCCAGATTAGAAGCTATTAGGATTTTACTTGCTTATGTTGCACATATAAATTTCAAAATATATCAAATGGATGTCAAGAGTGAATTCCTAAATGGATATATTGATGAGGATGTTTTTGTTGAACAACCACATGGATTTTCAAACCCTTATCTTCCAAATCACATTTTCAAATTATGAAAAGATTTATATGGTTTAAAGCAATCTCCAAGAGCGTGGTATGATAGATTAAGTACTTTTCTAAATTCTAAAAGTTTTAAAAAATGAATAGATGTTTCTAATCTATTTATAAAATGAATTTCTAAAGATGTTTTATTTGTACAAATTTAGGTAGATGATATTATTTTTGGATCTTCAAAAACTACATTATGTACTAATTTTTCTAAAATGATGCAAAATGAATTTTAAATGAGTTTAATGGGTGAACATAAATTCTTTATTGGATTTCAAATCTTTCTAAATGATGATGGAATTATTTTATCTCAAAGTAAATATACTAGATATATTTTAAAACGTTTGGATTGGATAACAAAAAGAGTATTGACACACCCATGAGTATCGCATGTAAGATGGATCTTGATGAAACTGGTAAATCTGTTGATCAAACCACTAATAGAGGAATGATTGGAAGTCTACTCTAACTGACTGCTAGTCCTCCTAATATTATGTTTATTGTGTGCATGTGTTCTCATTTTCAAGAAAACCCTAAAGATTCTCATTTAAATGATGTAAAAGGAATTTTAAAATAACTCATGCATACTACCAATTTAGGACTGTTCTATCCCAAAGTACAATAATTTAAATTAGTTAGTTATTCTGATGTTGATTTTGCTGGATGTAAGTTAGAGAGAAAAAGCACCTCTGGAACATTTTACCTTTTAGGAAAGTCACTAGTATCATGGTGTAGTAAGAAAAAAAATTTGGATGCATTTTCTACTATAGAAGCTGAATAAATAGCTACTGGAAGTTGTTGTGCACAAATTTTGTGGATGAAACACACATTACTAGACAATGGATATCAATTCAGACATGTCATAATAAATTGTGACAACACAAGTGCTATTAAAATTTATAAGAATCATGTTTATAATTCTAGGACAAAACATATTGATGTAAGGCATCACTTTTTGAGGGATCATTATCAAAAAGGTGATATCACATTGGAATTCATTGCTACTGAATATCAACTTGCTGACATATTCACTAAATCATTAAATTCTGAAATATTATACTACATAATACATGATCTTGGTATGATTAATGATAAGTAAATATATTAATAATCTTAATGTTTAATACTTTACTGTATTTTACCTTATAGTTTTATAATCACTGTGTTACAGTTACTGTTTAATGCTCACGGTCTGTCTACTCACTGTCTCACCGTGATGACTATCTACTATCTCACCATGATGACTAGTTTTCATCAGACCATAATGCCTACTCATGGTCTAACCATGAAGATTTATTTATAATCCTATATTTTTTAACCTGTATTGCAGTAATTTTTATTTCACCGCTATTTGATTTCCCGCATTTTTATTTTTATAATTTTTGACTTTCCCAAATGATAAAACATAACGGTTTCATTGGATTCCTTACCCGAACTCTCTCCTGAACCTTCTCATCCCTCTCGCCCAAACCTTATGTTAATGCCAAGGATGAAGAGTCCATCTTATCCTTTGTCTGAGAAGCGCTGCTCTAAGAAATAGAAGAGGATACCGATGATATCTCCAGAAGGACCTATAAACCCAAACCTGGGAAGTCGTACTATTGTACCTGAAAAAGAAGTTTGTAATGAATGGTTGTTGTCTAGAAAATCTTTAGTTATGAATGTTTTAAGAGAACAAGGATGGATTGAATGGTTCTCCAGGAAGAATAGACAGATTTACCCGAGGCTGGTATCTATATTCTACCAATATGTGAAGTTTTCCTTTGAGTTTGGAGAAATCATTTTGGTGACAAGCTGGATAAATGGTCAGATGTTCTCTTTCTCTTCGAGGTCATGGGCTGAATGACTAAGGATTCCACATGAAGGAGTTTGTGATGATTACCAGAGAGACCCTCCTCCAACAACCGACATCTTTGACCTGGAGAATGCATTGGAAATCCTGACTAGAAATGGAACCAAGCGAAGGGCCATAGCTGCGGGGTTAGATGGGGAGACTAGACATCTGTTCAAATTTGTTAATAATTTGATTAGCCCGAGAAAAGGATATTTTACTTTGATGATGTATCAGGATGTGTTCCTGATTCACCTGTTGAAGAATGGACATATGATCAATCTTTGTAAGTATGTTACCAACCATATCTGTGAACTGATAAAAGTCACTTCCAAATCCACCACCATGTTTTACTCAAGGATGATTTCAGCTATGTTAGCTTCCAAAGGGATGGTTGGACCAAATGAAGAATAGTTAGAGGACTTTTATTTCTTCCTATCCATGCCTATAATTAGAAGGATGAAGATTAGCTAGAACCCCTGGAAGAAGAAGTGGGTTGAGGATAATGATCAACTCTATAAGATGTTTAATCTTGTTGACTATCCAAGAAGGCCTAAGAATCATTCTGATCCTGGTTTGGAACCAGATGAAGTGGCTGAGTTTTCGGAATAAGAAGAAGAGGAAGTAACAACAGAAGTATCTCTTAGAGAAGAGGTTGAAATAAAACAAATGGAAACAACTCCTGTTTAAAAAGAAAGGACTGTTGTCCCTGCAGTTATCCCTGGTGAAATACCTCCCGGAGAGGAATTTTCTGTTAGTTTGAGAGAAGAGGAAGCTCGTGCTTCTAGTGAAGATGGCAATCCAGAAGCTCATCCTAATGCTGCAAGAAAGTTGGTTTTTCCTTATTCAGAACAGCAAGCAACCTTAGAGTCAGATCATGTTGAAGAGGATATTTCTATTGAGAAAAAAAAGTTTGGAAGCTCAACTAGTGGAAAAATCGGTTCCTGAGATAATTACCTCTGCTGAAGAGAGGATGGAAATTGCATTTCAGCTAGAAAGGAAAGAGTTTACTGAAGATATTAGTGATGATCCTGTGGATCATGACCATGTTCCTGAGCCTCAAGAATCTGAAAGGGAAGCACAATTTGAGGGGGAGGAACCTCAAAACCATGAGATTATAGAAACCTTCTGTCTCATACTCTGTGCACACCCAATATGTTTTCCCAAGATTTTATGATGTGAATGAGTTAGAGCAGGTGTCTACAACTGGAATGGATCTTTATTTTTATTTTTCAACTGAAGTCTATAGATCATCCAGATCCAGAACCAAAGCCCCAACCTCAATCCGAATCAGAATCTGAGTCTGAAGATGAATCTGATCCTCAACCAGAATCTGATCCACTACCTTTACCTACACCCTTACCCGAGCATCACTCCTTTGTGAACAAAGATGATCTGATAATTTTTAGAGAAACTCTATTAGCTAGAGTTGAGAAAAATTTCTCCACTCAACCTCATTCGGTGACTCTATTAAGTCAAGAATATGCACCAATTATCTTGGAAAATATTATATTTCACATTCAACCAAGGATGATTCGAGATATTCAAAAAGTTAGAGTTGAGAATAACCTGCTGAGTGCTGATGTTGGAAATCTGAAAAATATGATAGCAAATTTGCGGAATGAGTTATCTTTTAGATCAGAACCTGCTCTTGTTTCTTCCCCTACACATATTTCTGCTTCCCCTGATCCATTTGATTCCCTCCTTTCAAAGGAAATTGTGTCCCAAGTTCATCCATATCTACTTTCTTTTGATGAAAATATTGGAAAAATACACACCAAGATGCTGGAACACATGAGGGAGCTTGTAGAAAATCTGAATAAGCTTACAGATGAATACACTGGATTCCATCAAAAAGTTTTGAATCTTCTCCAAGTTCTAACCGAAGCTATCAAGTCTTCACCTACTTCTGGTCAGACCTCCACAACTTCTTTGGACAATTCTCTGCTGAGATCCATAATCAAGGAAGAACTTCAGAGTGCCATCAGTGGCTTGGATCTATCTTCTTTGACATAAGTTGTTAAGAATAGTGATAGAGCATTGGTCTAGGTTAGGATTCATTATAAGATATCCAATAATGCTCAACAAGAGATCACCATGAAAATATATTTGTATATCTCCCAGATTTTCATTAAAAGTGATATGATAGATCACTTTAGATATCTTGTGGAAAATTTGAGAATATCTCCGGTGACTCAATATTTTAATGCTCATGTTCAGAAGATTACAGAATTCACCAGATTGTTGGAAAGATTTATGGATAATAAGGATGATTTTGAAAAGGCTATGCAATGTGGTGGTGAAATCATTAGTGATTTCATCAATATTTTTAAGCCGTATATTCATGTGCAGAGTACTGCTATAGTTTCTCTAGCTGCTGCACCCCTTAGACCCGGTCTACCTAACTTAGCCTGAACTGCCATGATATTTAGCCAAGCTCTTTCTCAGATCTGGCCAGTCATTCTTGACCAACCACTGCCTAGATCATCTACTACTCCCACTTTGGCTCCATATGTTTTTGAAGGTCTACCCTTACCCTATTTGTATACCACATCCTTCAGTTCTTCTACTTCAGCACCAGCTCCTGTTTTTGATAAGGGCAAATCAAAGATGGATCCCTAATGATTCCAGGGACTGTTTTCTTTTTTGATGGGATTTAATTTCTTTTTTAATGTTTGTACTTATCGTGTATGTTCTATTCTGAACCCTTTTTAATGAAAAATGCAGTGTTTCATTTCATTTTCACTACTTTTTGATTATCCTAAAATGGGGAGAAAACTACAAGTATAAAATGGGGAGAAAAACTACATGTGTCAGTACTAATGCTTTTTTTATATTCTAATATGCTAGTTTATTTAATATTATATTTCATTTATATTTTGACCATACATAATTTTTGATCATCAAAAAGGGGGATATTGTTGGAATCCTCATGTGTTAATCATGTTTTAATGATCACAAATCCTATTACTATTAATTACTTTCAATAATAACTACACATCACGTTTTAATGATAAAAAATCTTATGATGTTAATTACTCTCTATATTATTTACAAGTGTTATGCATGATCAAAAATCTCAAATATATTATCAGGACATTATGTTTATGATTCATGTTCTTTTACTCTATAATTATTAAATGTAATCCATATTCTGCATATTATTGTCTAAGTCCAAATACAGATATTTTTCAATGTATGGACTCAACGTGAAGGAATCACCATGACTCAGACACCGTGAAGGACTCACTGTGACTCAGACACCGTGAAGGGCTCACCGTGACCCAGCCACCTTGAAGGGCTCACTGTGACTCAGACACCGTGAAGGACTCACCGTGACCCAGACTCCGTCAGCTACACACAGTTAGCTACATACCATGAGATACATACCGTGAAGCTCATACCATGAAGCTTATACCGTGAACTAGATACTGTGAAGAAGACACCATTTACATATTCACTGTGACACCGTTTCTTAACTTTTTTTCAATATTATTTAAATAATTCTAAGGGTCATATTTGATGTTTTTAATGTAATTAATGTTATTTAATGATAGTTGTTGGCATGTCAGGAAATCGTATCCCATACCTATGAAAAGAGAATCATTCCTACTACCAGAATTAGAGGAATATAATAACGATATAGATGCATTACACATGCAATAATGAAAAAATAAGTGAATCGAAAAAAGTGTGACGATATAACAAGAAGAACTTACAGACACCTGAGAGCACTGTGCTGAACAAGGAGAACAATCCCGAGTATGAAAGAGATTGAACGACTTTCAAAGAACTCTCATGAATGCAATCCAATACTATTTAGGAACACACTATTAATCAAGAGATCTTTATCACTTCTTTAGACGACAATCTAAACTATGAAACTCTGTTTTTCAACAGAAAAAACAGAGAAGGACTCAGAAGAATTCCTGTTGAATCCAACGAGTCCAGAGCTGCATTGATAATCACGAGAGCTTTCTAAACTATTATATGTTCTATCTAGGTGATTTATTTATTAAATTTCGAGAAGTGTGGTGTACTCTGTATATCTTATACAGACACTTTGTCTTGTACTGAACTGGAGGATATAAAATCCTCACTCCAAAACTCTTAACAAATGTCTACCCATGTCAACTGTGGAAGAGGTCATTGTGTGGTCTGGTCTTTGTTTTGTTTCCCACGAAGAATAGTGGTAGAAGTCCATGCGTGGCCTGGACAGTTTTGTAAACTGTTGTAAATCCTGATCCAGGGTGTGGATCATATTTATATAAATTTTAGAGGACTACATCTCGGCTTGAGAATAAACCTCTTGTTATATATGCTGCGCATCTTTAGTTATGTTAAAATTATACTACATATATCTTATTTATTCCGCTGTTGTTACTCTGAAATACAAAACTATTTTAAAGAAACTTTGATAGTTAAATTAGCAAGTATTTAAACTTATTCTAAATTAGTAGGTTAGTTTCAAAAGTTAGTTTTATCATGTGGTTAAATTAACTGAGACATAATCAATATTTGAGAATCTAAGTGAACATTTACAATCTGTATAAATTCAATATAGTTTAACTTGTTTTATATATTGGGGGATTTTAAATAGACAAAATTTTAACAGAAATTTTAATTGGAACTCAATTTACCCCCCTCTTGAGTATCCACTCCAACCAGCAGTTACATTTTTCATATCTATATAAAAATTGGAAATAATTAAAATCTTGTGTGTTAAAATATAAAAATAAAGTATGGTAAACACATTTAGAAATAAATAAATGACCAGTGAAAATAGAAAACCTGTTAAAAAATTTTAATTACTAAAAAACTTTTGATATCATTAAAAAAATCCAATTCTTATGGATGTATTGATGAGATAATATTTATATTCTTGAAGATTGTTATTCAATATATTGTATGCTTATAAGGGTTTTGGTTATTTTAGTAGATAACAATATGTCTATGGGAATGTTATTTTTTTCTCCTACATCGAGATATTACTCATGTAGTCTTGAAGGATTATTTGGTATCCCTTTGTAATCTATTATGTTCATGTGATGAAAATCAATGTTAACTACAACTTCATTGAGAGTGATGAGTTACGTGTAAAAAATTATGAATTTTAATGTATTTAGTAAGGTATCTTTGGAGAGACAAAAATTCATATATTAAATAAAGTTAGAGAGGTACATTATTTTTAATTAATATTGATGAAGACAATAATGATCCTTAAATAATCATTATTTATGGAAGTTGAGCTAAACCTATTAGATATATGATGGATATTTTTTATTACTATCAATGTGGTGAATAATTTCTAGCTGAATTGATAAACTATTTCAATGGGATAAAATGTCTCATCTATTAGTTTTCGGTAGAATTTTTTATCATTTAAATATTAAATTTTATTTACAATATGTGTTTTAATTATATCAATTAAAAAAATATATAAATATTAGTATACATAATAAATAGGGAATAACATGGAATGGAATTAGAGATGAATCAAATATTTGAAGTTGATAGCATGAATAGGATAGTGAGATACATGGAATAAGTATAATAATTTGTATTTAGAGTATTTTATAATAATGGTGATTATTGTGTATACCAAAAATAAATGGTGAAGTCATGTTGATATATCCACATGTAAATACGAATGAAGGTTGAATATGTTTATTTTATACTATATTTACAATGAATGATGTTATGAAGAATTTAGAGATACTTAGAGAATTTCTTGATAAATGATATCAAGGAATTCCACAATCAAATATTCAACGTCATATTAATAAAACCATAATCATTATTAATGTTATTTTGTATGTAATATTAAATATTAAAGATTTACGAATACTGTGATGATAATAATGGAAAACAGTCAACATTAAAATCATTTTTCTACATTAACGAAATCATGTTATAGAAACTACTATAAAAGTGGATAATTGTTTTGAAATTGAATTTATGGAAAATTAATATGAACCAGGTGGTGATAACAATATCACACATTACATCATGGTTTAAGAAGAAATAAGGATAGCTGGATTACATATAAGGGGGACTCAATATTTCTCCCATGTATGAATGAAAAATTAAAGAGATAAAAAAGAATATATTATTATGGTGGAAGGGTCAAGGTGATGTGTTTTAAAAAACCAATGATAAAATTATTTGTTGACCTTAAATGATTATTTTGGATGATTATTTATAGTAATTTGGATGAAATCAATTTTATATTTTATTTTATATGTATTACTCCAAAAGAATAATTAGTAGTGATAACACAGTTAACGATGAATTTAATATGCAATATTTTGGCTACTTTGTCAATAATGAAATGCAATATAGTACCAATGCCATAGAAGAATATAATTTTTGTTTATTTTTCTTTTATAAATTTTTTTATGTAGTCGATCTCTAAGACTAAAAATCCATGTCATACTGGAAATGAACATACCATGGTTCGGATATATTAGATATATTTATAAATAAATACCTAATTTAAAATAAGGACATGTCTGTATTTTTTATGTTACGTTTTACTTGACATACTTAAATGGATTCAATGACGCAATTATGGGTGACACCTGGTGGTTTGTATTGACAAATGTAATGGGGAAATTTTATATAAAAAATTTATATTATGTAGAGGAATCATTGAGTGAACATTTATTTGATCAAATACAAATGTGAATATATGTATTAGAAATTTAATGACATATCATTGACAATGATTTATCATTTTAATGTTGAAGAGTAATATAAATTAATTAACATGTGTTTAATATTTGAATAATGTATCGAGATATTTCTATCTTAATGATTGAATAAAATATTTGATATATATTCATAGTTATATATTTTACATGATATTTTAGTGATATTAATAGAGGATTAATTAAATGAACGGGTTATATTTTACTAATATATATATATATTAATTTAAAATGATCTTATTTTTGATTGAAAATATCCATTATTATAGTGATGAACTATGTCATTATTAAATGGATAGATACAAGACCATGATATTTTATGTTGGTGGTGAAAAAATTATTTACATTTGTATTCATGTTTTGAGAAATGGGGAGAGATCTCAAAACATATTGGACATATCTCATTTACTAGTGGGAGGCTTGTTCATGGAAGTTCATTGACATATCTTGAAATGTATAAATAGATTACGAATATGGATAATAACATAGAAATTCATTTTATAAGGAATTTATCTATTATGGATCATTAAATCAGAAAAAAATAAGTTTTATTGTGTATTCCTAGGAGGAACCCTAAAATAACTGTACTATCATGAATTTTTTCATTTTAATCTTGTGAAATTAGTATTTAGTGTAAAATTAACAAAGGATCACAATATAATGAATTATTATCATAATAATATATGTTTTCAATTACCCATTTTTTGAAAGGTATTTGTTCCCATATCATGTGTTTTCATATTTATAGTTGTGAGTGGTCAGAGGATTTAGTGACTGTCCCATGGGAAGCAGATACAAATCCCTAAAAATAATTCAATGTAGTTATACATTATGATCAATTCCATTCCATAAAAAGGGATTCAAAAAATGAAGTGTTGATGTTCATTTTCATAAACTAGAACATCATTATTCTTATGATTAATAGGAAAATCCCATTTTGATAAAGAAAAGAATATCAATGTGTTAATATGTGATTAAAATTCTATGAATGCATTAAATATTTAATGTGAATTCATTTATGTGATGTATATATTTAATATGTTTTTTATAGAATTGGAAAAAATTACAAGATCAAAGAGAAAAATATTTTAAAAAATATGTTTTAATATTTCAATTCCAAAATTCCACCTTATATGGACAAATTGAATTTTAATTCACAACTTCATGGACTTAATAAATATTACATTGAATGGGTTCCATATTATGAAATAAATGAAATATGATTTGTAAAAAACTACATAACATACATTAATAACTACTGAAATTATTCTGTATATTAACTTTTTAATTTCAACAATAAGACCTTCGTTATCCTATATCAACTCATGAATCGTATTTTCATAAGGCATAATGTAAATTATTGATCACTATAGGTTATCATAATATCTATGGTACTAAACTATAGTCAATTATAATGATTTTAAACTACAAAAAATAAAATTAATGATGGATTATAATCATAAATTGGGTATGAAAATTAAATATATTAGGTTAATAACATTAATAAAAAAACCCATAAAATATGTTTATCCAGATGAATAATAACATCCAATTATTTATAAAATAAACATTTAAAAAAAATTCAATCTGAATGAGTATAAAGCACCCTAAAAACCTGCCAATAATATGTTATTTATTTATAATAGTCAAAATATAACAATGTGATGAATGAAAGAGATGAGAATTTGATAAGTCAAAAAATTAGCTCTAGAAATTTAAAAACAAATTGAAAAAACCACCCATATCTATATAAAAAATGAGTGTCCTAAAAATATCTCATATTCTATAACCTGAACATTTATTTGGTCCTCCAGCACACCAAATGGATATTTTTCATTACCAGAAACATTTAAAACAACCTTAATATACACAACAAAATATATATTTTCGGTCTAAGCATAGAAACTAGTCATATACCACTAATAATTCAATACACATGAAATCATATATGAATGAAAATGTAGTAGTATTCAATAATTTTTTATTTAGTGAGAATAAATAACATTATGACTATTCTTTCAAAAACATGAAAAAAGAAATAAATTTTTCATTAAAACATTTTATTTACATTTTTAAGGAACAATTTTTTTCCAAACTATTGATAAATTAAAATAAAACATTCTAAAAAAATTTATGTTCAATAAGACCAAACATTCAATCCTAATGAGGTTATTATGGGTTACTAGTATCTCAAGAAGAAACATATAAATTTTTTATATAAAACCCTCTAATAGAATTGATATTATCTCACCCACTCACATGATTCACATGACATATACATGACTAGTGACACCCACAAGGAATGTACACACCATCCCAAACGGTGAAACACTATATCTATGATAATGTTTATCTTAGTCAGCCTATTTTGTTTCAATATAAACAGAATCGACATATAATTTTTTAGTAAATCACACATCATAGTACTATAATGTATGTTTGGTAAAAATTCCACATTATTATTGAATTAAAACATTTAAGAAGACAATAGTAATAAATAAATCCATATGAAAATTAATGGGTTCACGGGTCATGAAGTACACAAAAAAAATAATAATATTTCTAGAAATATGATGTGTTATAATCCACTAAGTATTTTTTTATTTAAAACATAATCATTCAAAAAAAATGTTACATATATAAAATTTTTAAGAATGAGATACAAAATCAAATATAATTTTCAAATTAAATAGGATAACATTTATAATCAAGACAATAGAACCTAAAAAATCATAAATATAGATGAATAATAAATAAAAATATCTATACATTATTAATTATGGTAATAAATAGGAAAAAATAGAACTCCCTATTGAAATGTATGAATTATATATCAATCCACCGTAATGAAGAATACCATGGATTTAAAATATGTTTAATCCCTTAATATTTAGAATCCCACAATTTATTAATCCTTTGAAGGACCCCACAGACCGATGGAAAGATTATGGAATGATATTGGGAAAATAAGAATAATTGAAAGGATGAAAGGGGGAAATATGTAATGATAGTTATATTTCATCATGGATTTGAGAAAAAAAATTTCAATAAGTATGAGGGAAAAATGATTTGATGGCTAGAATTCCTCATGAATGTAAAGAGTAAGGATTGAAATAAATAAATGAAAAATAATATAATACATTTTAAAAATATCCAAAATATGTTGTTTTTAGGGAAATACAAAGCCTGACTATGTGTCATTCTTGATTATCATAGGACTATGAAGACCCTAATGGTCTATATATTCTACCCTAAACAGTAAATTTTTATTGTACATTTTGTCATCCATGTTGACCATGCATTCTAGAATATTTTATAGTATATTATATATTTCATTTCTTGCTACAATAAAAACAATAAAATCAATAACAAAACAAATATTTAACTCTTAGTGGAATCGTCAGAATCTGAATTCACACTAATGTAGAGCATGTAATCCCTAGAAAGACCTTAAAATTACTATTTATTAGGAAATGGGTGAGGCTATTACACATACATCCAACAATATCACTCTAATTTATATTGTTAATCATTTCCAATAATTAAAATAATTAAATTTAACTAATATACTTCCCTCACAACACTTTACATTGATATTCAAGAACAAGTATAGAATGATCTAAAATAAATTAACAAACTCTAAATTTAATTGCATCCATTATTGAAGTAGATATTGATTAGGTTGATGAATCCACAATCAGGGGATATGAATGGAATTATTAATGTAATTCATTTTTTATAGAAAAGGAAAAATTCCTTTTAAAAATGGAAGAAGAAAAAAAGGATGTAGGAGGAAAAATAATAAAAAAAATCCAAAATCAACGAAGAACAAAAATTTCCCAAAAAATAGTCAATGGAGAAACTAAATTTCCATGAAATCAACCAAATTTGTATGAATAGTACATATATTACCCTTACAATGAGGAGATTTTCCACATGGATGATGGTCACACATCAAAGTCTCCTCCCTTTTCCATGGTTGATGATACTTATTTGTTGATTTATCGACTGTAAATATAGCACAAATAATAGATTATCCATCCCTTCATCTACTTTATATATTTCAAACATTCCTTTAATCATCCTTGGAATTAGTCCTTCCATAATATGGAGGAGAAAAGGAAACTCTTTCCAAATCATCTTTAGAACCACCACTGATAGCCACGTCATAAGATCTGGCATTTAATCCAGATTCACATATCAATTTCATAAATTGAAGACACCAAACTGTCCAATAACATTTAATCTTCAAAAAAACATTTTTTGTGACCTGAGACACTAACATTAGCACTAGAGGACCTCACATATATATTATCAAAAATGACAATAGATTCATCATATATAGAAATAATATCTATTTTTTAGCAACACCCATGTTCATATAAGATGAAACAGAGTTACACATAAGAGCAATACCAAACTATATTACATAATCAAAATAAATAGTATCTAAATCTCTAGATTAAATGAAATTTATATATGGAGAAGAAGATCTAACCCCATACACAGGTTTTTCCGTCGACACAATAGTGGGGAAGTCATAAATATTACATACTTCCTTAAATATTAAACCATCAAAAACAAAATAATTAATGGTATTTGTCTCATATTATAATGACATAGTCCCTCTTTTGAGGAATATTAACAATAATGAAATAAAAAGCCATATATAAATCAAATATTTATCCCAAAACATCATCAAAGCCATAAAATATGTTGTATCATGATTAAACTCCAAAGATGAGCCCTTAAAATTTAAATAGAATTTAATTTAAGAGTCATATCTACCCATTGATTA
This sequence comes from Viscum album, assembly GCA_963277665.1. NCBI lineage: Eukaryota > Viridiplantae > Streptophyta > Magnoliopsida > Santalales > Viscaceae > Viscum > Viscum album. Next base: position 1,198,844,640 of record OY728122.1, read on the forward strand.
TTAACCATAGCCACTCCATTATCTGATGAAATAATGAGATGAACACTGGAATAAACATTATACTCAGGAGGAGATGGAACACCCCTATTTATCATGAAAATATTCTTGTTGGGTAACCCACACCTCAATAATGTCAGTTTAAATTATCATATTATTTTCAATGTTCTTTCCTCTTAAAGAGGTATTAAATTATTCATTATCAAGGATTTAAATTGGTATCATAATCATAAACATTTCAAAAAATGTCCAAATATCATATCGTTTGAAACAAATATGCCTCTATGAAAATTACTAGATTCCTACCCAATATTGGGAGATTTATTACAAAAATATGATGCATTTTCAATATCAATATACAATCCGAATTAGAATACTTTATCCACCAAAACATGTGAATCCAGAAGAGTAAAAATCAAGTAGAAATATATAAATATTTAATAATATCACCTAAAACAAACTTTCTCATATTATCTTTCATATTTAATTGGTACACAAACAATATATGAGATATCCCATAAAATTTACGGATTCTATATATATATACCAAAATAAAATGGGGACGAAATATAATAATATGGATTCGTAGATCTTTAAGATTCTAGGAATTAAATCCTTTATATGACAATATAAGAGAAATAATCATGTTCTTACAGGATCACAAGAACCATTATTGTTTACCTAAATTAACATTCTTCCAATATATACTAGAATTGGGTGTGAGCGAATTTAATCATTCTTAAATGAAATTCTAGTACTTAAATACATCTTCAAGGGAGGAGAAGATGCATAAATAAGATCAATATTGTTCATCACCTAAACATTGAGACTTACATTGGAATCACCCTTGAGATCACCTTCATATAACATCCTTTTTAATTTTTGATAATTTAATTCATCCAGGTAGTTAAATCTATCCAATATGTATCTCTAAAATGAATTTACATGGTCTCAAATGGATTAACTCCAAAATGAAAAAGATTTTATTTATTCCAAAAACATTTATATAAAAATAATTGGATAAATTTTAAAAATACTTGATCACCAATTACAAAATTTATATAGTAATTTGTGTGGGTCTGTATAAAATTTCCTGTATTTTTAATTTATTAACATCCACATTTGAATCAATTAAATCAAATATATCATTTCATGCACCATGTTCAGTCCCAAAAAATTTATTTCATTAAATTTATACAAATTTAAATAGACCAATTTAGATAACCATACATGGCATAAAAAATTAAAAATCATAAATCAATGAAAATAATAGTTTTATGAAAATTTTTCAATGAAAATGGATTCCTCTTAACCCCTAAAATCCAATACATGAGAACATTTCATATCCTCTATCATTTGTAAACAATATTTGTTTCTAATAATAAATTTTGGGGTGATATTTGATGCCAAACATCAATTGATTTTCCATATATAAATAAATATTATTTTATAATCAGACCATAATGTACAGATCTCAATCATAGATAATATCCAAAGGCCCAACATGATGCTTCACAATCCCTTATGTGTACTGCCTCCCATGAATTTCAGTATTCAATATATTTTTAATATTAATAAAATGAGTTGATTATTTAAATTACTAGACCATGTCATTTTTGACTAAAATATTATATAAATATTGATTATTTTTTATATTTTGAAGTTTTATAATTTTGACTATATAATAATTGAAAATTTTCTATATTTTTTATTACCACATGGGTAACACTAATTTAGTAATAATCATGCAGTCTATTTATACATGAGAGTTATATTCACTAAATGATAAATGATAATAACCTGGATATTAATGACTATGTATAATATGATTATATATATTTATATCATAGTAGTAACCATGTTGGATACTTTAAAATTGTGACAATCATGTGTTTTGTTCATATTCATGGGGATTATAGTTTAGTTGTGTCGCACAGTTTGTCCATTATGTGGGTAATTTTGATACCACATATTCCATTGGGTGATTTTACAGTTACATTCACATTTTTTTAGATAACCATACATGCTAATCGTTTGAGAGTTACAACCTGGTTTGTAGTGGAAGCTACACTCTTATTCTATGGTTTGGTAAACTATATGGCTAAACCTAGAAAGATAACTATATTTTTTTAAGTTTCCTTTTGACATTTCCTAATTTATAACTATTTGTACACCTTTTCTCTTCCTATGTGAGTAAAATCTTTAGAGATATCCACATCGATTATATTGGGTTCTGCGGTCTTATTTTCAGAGATTTCTAGTGTATTTAATAGGTAAAACATTCTTGACCCCCCGTTTATATCCTTATTTATTCAATTTATTATAGGTTTATAAATATTTAATGAAACATAATATCCATGGAGGTCGATCCTTGGGTTTGGGGTTTCTTAATCATGGGGATTTTTATTTCGAAGGCTTATAGATCACATTTACTTCCATTTTATTCTTCCTATATATTAAGTGAGTACTATTTGTCAATTTGATGTAGATTTTTTTCATTTAATGTAATGTATTTTATATGAAATGAAATTATTGGGATTTATAAATTCAATTTATATCATACTATAAATATATTTGATTCCTTTAATGAGTTTTTAAATTGTTTCAATTGTTTGATATTCTTTCTAAAATGGGTTTTCTTTGGAATTAGTTTAAAATTTATGAAATGATTATTTTAGCATGCCAATAATTTTATAATTTACTACGAGGATCCTTTTAAATGAATTTTGAAATAAAATTGGGGGATTTTTGTTTTCAAATATCCATTTCTATGAATGTACTGTGTTTCTATTGTAGTAATATATCATATATAATTTTTTAATAATTTTGTTATTTTCAAATTTCAATATATTTCCTGGGTTATAATTTTTTTTAATGTTTTATAATAGAATTTTATCTTTATTAATTATTTATGAATGTAATTTCATTTATTTTGTTTTGATGTAAGGATTTTATATCATATTTTACCATTATTAATCTAAATCCGTATTTTTAATCTTATAAAATACTTTTTATTATTTATTCTGGAACTATTGTTCCCTTCAACTCATTGAAATGATTGTTATAATATTTTTTATCTGTGGGAGGGTTTTAATTAATATTTTATAATTCAAAAATTTTAATGTCATTATTTATTAATAGGGTGTTGGAGGTGTGATGGTACTTAAATTTTTATGTTTATTTAAGGAAATATAGGTCGATTACATGTATTTTCAACTTCCTACCAACATATTAAGTCATGTACTATGAACCCTGAGGTAGTTAGGTGGTGTAAAAACCCGAGAGTTTTTGAAATTTTTATTTTTAAAATAAATTTATTATTTTTTATATGATTAGATACATAATATATAGAGTTATCATTCATAACACACAACAATAAATTTAGCTTGTGTTATAAAAACATTGATTGTATGTATTTTTACATGAAAACATATGTTTAAACAAACCATGTCATATTATTAAAATGTTACCATTTGATAACTATGAAAAACATATTAGAATGATGGGTATGAATATTATTAATAATATTACTAAAATATATGGTATACAATTATATACCAAATAAAAAATTGGAAAAAATTAATTAAAAAATTATTTATAAATAAAATAAATATTTATATTAAACATTATTTTTAATTAAAAAATATCATATAAATAACAAAAAATAATAATTTTGGTGGATTTTTTTAGAAATGGTTATAGATTTTATATTCCATAAACAACTTCTAATTCATCTTATGTATTGTATTTACATGAGATAATAATTAATCTAAATTTAAGCTTAAAACATCTATATTTAAAAAAAAATTGTTATATTTTTGTGAACATATGTTAAAATTATTATTATAAATTTTTAAAAATATTATTAGGAAATATAAATATATTTTTTATATCATAATTTTATATTTTTTTGGGTGAAATTTTTGAAATTTTTTAAAATGATTACTTTTTTACGATAGTGAAAAATACTGAATTTTAATTGAAAACATCCATTTAGATTAAAATATTTAAAAAATTAAATTATATTTTTAAAACATATTAAAATTAAATTATTATAATTATATATCATTCAATATACATTAGGTCACTCAAATCATTTTCATATTGAATTTCAGTACGAGAACCATTCAAATTTTCCAACATCTTCACTATAAGAACTCATTTTCTCATCTCATCTGAGGGATTAATATTAAGTAAATATTCACCAATTATACTAATTTTATGTTTAAAAAATATATTTACAATTTATAATTATATTAATTTATATTATCTAATAATTTCAACTTTATTTTAGAGGATAATGAATAGTGAAAATAGTAAAAATTAATTTAAATGTTTTAAGTAAAAAATGATATTATTTCCAGTTAAACTGAAAAAATAATTGATTAAAATTCATTAAAAATTTCTAAAAACAGTTTTATGTAGATATTTATACACTATAGAATCCAGGTCTCATAAATACTCTAGTTTGGTGCCTTTTTTCATGTGAAAAACAAGGGTACACCTTTTTATTTCCAAAAAATTATGTGTGTGCCACTCACCTAACATATAAAATGCCACACATATCCTATATTAGAAACACAAAAAAACCCTTTTATTATTTCCAATACCTACTGAAATAGCTTCCAAAAATACACACACTCATTCTAAATTCTATATTTTTTGATTAAATAGAACATAAGAATGGTTTTGGTGCAAACCTAAGGAGTATTCTTGAAAAATAGGTAACATTATTCAATTAGGGTTTTTATTTTATTTCTACCTCCACAAAATTAAATTTATATTTATTCAAAATTAAATAATAAATATAGTGTCGTTTATATATATGTTTGTTTTTATTCAAATTAATGTCCTAACACCATCTCCACATTTATGAAATGGGTACGAAATAAGAATTTGTATGTAAGTCGAACTACCTCCTTGTGAATCGATGTTATTAATTTCTCTAATAGCTCATATCACGGTTAAGTATAATTATATAAATTATATATATATATATGATATTTATAACATAATTATACCTATGTATAAATTATATAATTTTCATTCCATTATGGATTTTCACTAACACATCACATTGAATATAATAAGTATAATTTTAATTAATAAATTTGAAATTTATGAATAATTATGTCATTAATTACCTTTTTATAATTCTTCAAATATAATATATCAATTCTCCCCTTTTTAGTCACATAAAGACGACAATGTCTTTTGTGTGTGTGTATACTGCTTCTGTCACAATGCAATGTGACTCTATCATTTCATCTACACACCACATGGATGATATGTATAAGTATATTTAATGTAAAAAAATTTAATTTATGATATTATTACATTTCATGACAATATAAATATTATGTACAAAATTTCAATAATGATAATAGAAAAAATAAAATATTACTCATCTGTACGTACGATATACCATCTAAACGATCATAATGTACTTCATTTCACAAAACAATAATACATGATAGTTCTCAACTGTATAATTGATGTAAACATATTTTAAAAAATAATAATAATTATTATTATTATTATTTTTGTACCATGATTATTTTAATAGGACCAAAAATTACAAATAAAAACGTATACAAAAAAGAAAGTGTTTATTATCCAAAACAATATTTTTACATGGAATTTTTAATAAAAGGGGTAATGAATGAAAATAATTAAATAATATATGGTATAATATATATAATTATTTTGATAATATATTAATATATATTATAAAATTATATTAATAATATTGGGAGTTCTAATGTGTTTGAAAGAATTTGAGACTAATGGATAGGGATTTATATTGTTTTTTATTGTATTTTTGAGAGACTTATCAAAAGTAAATGACTGTTAAATTTCTAAGATCTATATACATCTCCCTTAACATGTCACATAATGAATTTTCTAAAATTCATTACATTACATTATTCATTTTATTGTATTCATTTTCTGTTTTTACAATTCAAAATATTACTAATGTGGTGAGGTGTTTTCATCTAACTTTTTTTTTGTTATGTGAGATACGTGAAATATTCTACACAAGTGTCACATAAACGGTTTATATAGTATACACTAATGTGTTTTATATTAATTATAATAATTAATATGTCTATTTAAATATAAATTTGGGGATATCTCTTTCAGAAGGTTTGTGGTTCAAAATATACCCAATAGGCAAGGGATCTTGGTCACAATTTTCATTTTTTGAGACACATGTTATTTTAAAACATTATTTTATATAGGAGGTGTAAATAAATAACTTTTGAAATTTATTATCTTGTATATATATTTATTCTCGTGATATTATAAGTTTCAATTAATGTTATTATTTAATGGGTCTTATGATACTATGCTATCAAAGTGGGATATAATTTTTGATACAATCTCATTATTTATCAGTGTTGCTTATGATTATGCATCTAATGATGAAATATTGTTATATAATACTAAATAAAATAATTTATATCCTTCTAATATTGTTATTCATGAAAATTAAATTTTTTCCCTTTATTTTCTAGACATTATGTAAATAATAGAACCAAATAATATTTTTTAAATCATATTTATCTATTTATTTAGTCAAAACACATATTTTGATAAAAATGATGTATTGTAAAAAAAATTAATTTATTTGGAATTAAAAACCTATTTTTTAAATTAACATATAATATTTATGAATTTTTATAAATTTTTTAAATTTAAAATTCATCTCTATTTTAAAAAATGCATGTTAAGATTTTATCAAAAACAATATTGGAATCATTGGTTTTATGTGTACAATAGGAAATGAAATTCCAGCCTTTATGACTATTATTTTATTTGAATATTAATTTTTATGTTTTCAAGGTAATTTTAATGTAAAAGGTTTTTCAAAATGATTATTATGAGTTTTTAAATAAAAAAGGGAAATTTCCTCAAAACTATTTAAATGGTTTTAAAATATTTCTTATATATTTTAATGGATATTTTTAAAGGAAGGGATTTAAAAAATATAATATGTTTTATAATGTGTTTTTAGTGTGAAAATGAAATTTTCCTCATGAAATTTTTTAAATGATTTTCAAATCAACTTTTAAAATTTCATAATATTATTTTCAATTAAAATAATTTACAAAAAAAATTTTGAATTTTTTTAACCAATGAATTTTATATGAAAATTTATTTTCCTCAAGAAATGTTTTAAGTGATTTATCTTTCAAAATCATATCGATATAAAATGGAATCCCCTAATGTAAATTTTTATTCATCGAATAAATTATACAATGATACCATTATTATTCATTCTCTATATGGTTTATGTTTTTAATTACATGATTTTTACAAACCTCATTTCACATCCATGGGATATACCATGTTTTTAAAAAAAAATCATTCCCTGGGGTTTTGTATGATGAAAAGATGAAATGATCATGAAAAATGTTTTTTAATATGATTTTATTTGATAAAATTTTTATGAAACCAATTTCATTTCATTGTTTTGATAAGATGTATTTTATATGATATTGTCGCATAATTATGTCGGTTTTTTATTTTTTACAGTAGTTATGTAATAACCAAGGATTATGGTTTCGTTATAACCAAATATTATGGGGACCTATATCAATATCCAATTCATTGTGTAATGATTTCTATCAAATGAGATAGATAGAATTTGAATGGGGATTGGACCCAGTTTAGTAAGAGACCTTTTCTCCACTAATGTTGTTAAGAGAGAATCTTGAATTCTAAGATAGTTTGAGGATTGAACCCATTCCACTAAGATAGCCATGATAGAGAGCCTTGACAACTATGGAAATAATTTTTCTATGCTTCTGTGTATGCCAAAAATCCATAAATTATTCCAATGCTATATTATAATGGATCATGTCCTTTGATTCCTTTAGGATTAATGTCTTATAAAAATCCAATATTTTTTAAAAACTCGATATTTGGATCTTTTATTTGAAGGTTATAGTTTTAATGTCTTATTATCCTGTTCCCATATCCTAATTCTCATGTTATTCTAATGTTTCACCATTTTTTCCATTATTGAGCTTTTTTGATCATGAATTCATATGTTTCCTTTGAAAAGGTTATAAAAAAGGTATTATGTTAGATGTGTTAGTTAGCAGTACAAAAGGAGAAGATCTTTAAAGAGGATATTGAAGATCGTTCAAAAAATTATAAGATTATATACCAAGTCACCAATGACACTATACTATAATTTTCCTCAAACTTGTGTTTTTTTTAATTTATATAATATAAATATAATAATATGTAATATCCATGAATAAAATGTGGTGAACCCGACATAGATACCCAAGAAAACCAACAGCTAACCTGAATTTACAAATACCTAAAAGGAGTTCCAGAGCCTCTGGGGATGGAGAGTAACATCTGGGAATAAAAAAACATGAGGAATCATATTTTACCATCTTGATGCAACAAAAATGAATTCATATATAATAGATAAAAACAACTAAAACGAAAAATGTTTCCATAACTAAAATAAGAATGTAGAAAATATATGAATAAAAAAAGATAGAACATCCAAAAGTAAATTTCTAATGATAAAAGTACATATAAAATTTGTAACGAATTATTCTATATAATTTAATTTTAAACTCACACCATCTCACCACCAACTCCCCAAAGAAAACTAACTTAAAACCTCAAAACATCACTGCGAAACCTTCCCTTTTTTATATCAAATGAATCACAAATGTATATTAACCAATGAAGTGTTGAGAAAGGTGTGAGATAATAGGATTAGCAATATCATGTCCTGATGTACCATAAAAGGTTTTTGTACATTCATCTGAACTTAATAATCATTAATGAATAAATTTCATCGAAAATAGTTTAGAGTTTTTATATCATAATCATGGAAGAATATTTCTTGTCACATTATTAGACATTTCAAAAATACAAAGGGAAAAATAATTTAATCATTTTTAATATATATAAATAATAAAATTAATTCTTGTATCACATATCATATCTAATACATGGTAGTAAAATCTAAAATAGTACAATATGAACTACATATATCATCACATGAAAGATCACTATTGTTCTGGCAGGTAGGATACTAAAACCAAAAAAATGACTAGATAATTGTCATTTACATTTGACAAAATACAAGAGAGTATACAAATACCCTATGAGTGAATCCACTGCCAATGTTAATATTAATTTCCAAGAACAGTGGTCATAGGGAACGAAGGAACAACCTTTTATTGAACCCACAAATAATCCATGGATGATTGGACCAAGAAAAACCATTCACATCACTACCAAAGACTTCCCATGGTCTCTATTTTAAAAACCATTTAAGTAGAAAAATTTATAACGAGTTCATCAATCCAATTTAGAAAGCCTTGAAAATTCCCTTTTCTTTTACCCAAACCTTGGAAAAAACATGTTTTATCAAAATTCCATTTGATCAAACACACAAATTGATCAATAAATAAGTCCCTATAATTTATAAAAAAATTATAAAAAAATATCTATGAATTTTATCATACATATGTTTGATACATAACCACCAACATCAATATAGGGTTTTATATTCCCACAACGGGATCCACAAACCAGAAATAACACAATGATGAAAATAGTGTCCCTATAATCAATCCCCAAATCATATAATTGATACAATATATGAAACTGGATAGTGTAGAGAAAAAATAACAACATAAATCAATGAATAAATACTCTGCACCACAAATAACATAAGCGATATCATTCAAAGGAATATCTCATGATGTATTCATGTAAATGAACTACATCCATAATGAATATAAATCATTGAAATAAATGACCCAAAAGGAGTTATGGTCAAAAAATTCGGTTGGGAGAGCTCTTGGGTGGATAAAGAATTGGTCCCCAATTGATTTATAATAAAAGCCACTCATACGACATCCCAAAACAAAAACTCATGAGATTTAAATGGTGTGAAACACAATTTCAGGTTCCATAGACTATAGGAATAAATTATAGAAAACCATAACCTTTTTATTTGAATTTTTTTCATTAAATGGATATTAATGTACATTTAAGGAATGTAAACTTCTAATGCTCAACATTGGTTCACAACTTCTTCTCCATGTGTAATACACAACATGAAAACACCTTTTTTAGTGTGTATTTACTCTAAAAAAATAAAAAACACTGTTTTTTAGTGAAAAAAACTCAAACCATCTTTATCTTTCTCTAAACATGGGGGTACACAAAAACTAATTTGACACATTTATTCTTAGACTCTATTAAGTCAAAATGTCATAAATCCCCATAAATTAGGTTATTTTCCAAATAAAATGTTCAATATCTCTAAGCATCCCAAAATGAACACAAAAAAATTTAAATGATAATAGATTAGAGATACATTGAAGGAGGGTAACAATATGTTATAAAAATCCCGCCATAGGATATTTTCTCCACAAAAATTGATTTGAATGAATATCTCTAAAAAATAGTTAAGGTGACCACACCCTCATTAATGTATTATGTAACCATGTTTCGTTATAATATGATTTGTGATTCGATACCACTCTAACCAAAAAAATCAACATCCCATGCAACACATTTTTTTGAGAGTCAATTATATCCACTAGATTATCCATGATAGAAATGTCTAGATCCATCTCAACCACTTTCAAACATAAAATGATATAGGGGATATAATGGAATTAATTGAGCAATGATATGTGAAAGAAACTATGAATGTTTTTCAACTAAACTAGAAATTGAAACAGTTAACAAATTTCTATATCCAATCAATGGCATCAATCTATCCAATATTCCATGTAGCAAAAATTTCTAGTTTTCCTGGATGATGGTTACCCAATAAAGGATATACCTTTAATAAATCATATCCACCAATGGAAAAATCTAATGTAATAGTACAGTAATCCTCATAAATATTATATCTACTATATTTAGTATCCATATATCCTTAATACTTACAAAAATATTCTAAAAAATAATTTTCCCCACTAATTATGCTTCGTCCATCTCTTCCCAAAAAGTGGTGGTGTGCATGGGTGACTATAAAAAACCTCTATATGAGACATTTTGATACATGTATGATAACTATTATTTTAAATTAACACTCCTAGTCCCGTATGGTTATCCCAAGATCCAAAAATGTTTAAGACACATGCATAGATCACATCCTCTAGGATCTGATGTAATTCTCCATCTGAAAAGCTGTCTATGTATGATAACCTATACTCAACATGATCTGATTCTGCATCACCTATTTCATACACCTACAAAACTATAGATTAAAAATAGTATCTTCATACGAAACAATTACTGAAGGATCCCTTATGAACCGCACGATCCCGAGTATGTACAATATACAGTGTTCTAAAACTTCTGTGGTGCCCCTGATCATAATGAAATGTGTTGACGTTTTAAACTAAAAAGTCACCACCCATATAGTGTTCCTCAAATTGGATTCTATGGTAATACAAAAAATTAACCATGAATACCTCATCAAATTTTTAAAATTGTTCAATAAGTGGTTAGAAAAAACCAAAAGTTTTCAAATTCCATGATATTATATATTAGCATATGTAACAACATGATATATAATAAACAACGTGATAACTCATACCCAGGTATCAGAATAACAATATCATGTCATAAATTATATTCATAGTTCATATATGAATAAATCAAGATCTATAATCTAAAAAGAACATATCTACTCAAATATGTTGGGAAAAAAATTATCCCCATAATTGAGTACTCTATCAGAAGAGGGAGACTTATTGGAAATGGGTTCCCAAGAATATAGGGTTCCTAAAATTAATTTGAACTCACCTTCCTATTGCAGATTCAATATAATAGACCTAAGGAGATATTATTATTACTAAACATTGATTAGATGCACAACTTAATCAACATCCTGAACATATAGAAGAGATTTAGTGAAGAGTCCCTATGGTTCCACTCATCCTTCAGTTCCCAAATAGTCTACAGTGTTAATTTCTTTATAATAGAATGTATGAAAACATTAACCTACATAGAGGCACATGTGATATATAATTCAATCAGCTTAAGGTATTCCACACATACAACTATTTGATTTTCATTTAATTCTATGAAAAGATATATCTTACACTTTTCTAGTTGACAATGAATGGCACATATCGCCAAAAATATTATTCCATAAACACTTGTGTTCATTAATAACCACAAAAGATATAACTCATGTGTAGGGCAATTCTTCTCATTTGGTCCAATATTACTAATGTTGTAATACACCACATAATTTTTATATATAATACCAAAACCCAAAATATTTTCAGAAGTATCACAAAAAAAACATACCCCTTACCATGAATTGGTATGATCAGAATATGGGTCGTTCTCAGAAGTCCTTTCATCTCATTCAATTAATATTCAAACATTTATATCCTTTTAAATTTCATCCATTTCCATATAATATAATTAAAATTTGACACCAAAATTTATAAATACATAAATAATATTTGATAATATATAGAAAGACCAAGGAATATCTGATCCTCCATTGCATTATGTTTATATTCCACTGAAAAGATAACATTGACCTTCTTAGGATCAACTGAAAATCGATTCTTAGGAATTACATTCCCCATGAATATAACGACATTAATACAAAAAAACACATTTTGTAATATTTAAATAAAAAATATTACTCCTTGATATTTATAAAACTCAAACCAAATTATTCCCTTCCTCATTCATTCAACTTGAATAAAACAAAATATTTTCCATGAACAATACCACAATCAGTTAAGATACACATCGAATATAATATTACATAGATCCATAAAGACTATAGGCACATTTGTTAGAGAAAAAACATCATAAGATATTTAAAATTGTCATACAATCTTATGAAAATCAGCATCAGTATATCAAACTCCTTGAAAATGGGTAGATAAAAATGTGACCGAATATTGTTATTAGAAAAAAAATTACCACATTACCTAACCAATAAAATCGTCAACATCATGAAAAATATAATTATTAAAAATGGTAATAATGTTTAACATATGATAGTCCACACAAAATCAAATTGAACCATCTACATTATTGGTAAAAAGTAAATGAGATTACGAACAAGAAACATGAAGGAGAATAAATCCTTTTGTAATAAGTTCATCCAACTAAATCATCATCTATTTCAACTAAACTTGTTCCACATTGCTAGAATTTATCAACATCTATAGAAAACCTAATAGTAGGTCAATTTTAAACGTTGTCTCCCTATATGAGGGAATATTAGAGAAGTTATTTGAAAAAATGTCAAGAAAAATAATGAATAAATATGAAAAGGATAAAAATAGAAGAATCAACATTGGATTAAACTACTAAAATGAACAATAAACTCTCTATCTTTATACAGAATGGTCTTGCAAGACAAGAAAAATGATTTAACTATTAATAAAAAACCAATGAACTCCCATTGTCTATATAAAATGATACATGTTGATGATAACATTCATCCTTTGAATGATGAGTAATAAGAAAATCTATTTTGATGATGACTCAAAAAAAATTCAGATCAAGAATGCGAAAATTGTATAAAAAACGGCATCAGCTTCTGATAGAGAGAAAATACATAATAACCTCATATATTTCATCTTATAATGTGATTTTTTAACTCCATAACATGAGGAGTGGGAACCATTTGATGTTTAAGAATAAAAAAATAGAAAAATATAAATTATTGGGAATAACAAGAATGGGATAAGGCCATCACAACTATGAAATTCAATAATGATAGCATCTCTCCTTGTCAGTAGACATGATTTTACCTCCACCAAACAGACATATACTGTGTGAAGGTGATTCACTCATGAATTATTTGTTTAGTTCTCTCCAATATTTGAATCATTCGAGTATACCATAATTTTCTTTGGAACTGATGATACATGACCATATTGAGGCTTAAACTTTGCATAACTGAAACACTATTTATAGCTGTATTATCCAAAAATGTCAAACATATTTTTTGGTGTAGGAAATGAAAAATGGATTCCTTTAACCATCCCACATTTATAGAATGTTAGGGACACAATTTAATATTCATTTGAGGTTCCAATATAGGAATTATACTAAGAACCACATCCCCTACTCATTCAATGATTTTTCCAATTACTTTCTTTCCCATACACACAACAAAATATACAATAAGATGTATGTGAAGGGGTTAAATATCCATTAATTCCCATTATATTAATCTCATCCCTAATTTCTCTATATATAATATTCTTATATGTTTAATGATTTAATATGAATAACTACAACAGGATGTCTGGTGGAAATCCCTAAAGATACATTTGAGCATTCTTGTAGTCATTAATTATTATCTCTAGAGAAAATTGATTTAGTTTAATAGATCGACTGGTGTATGTCAACACTGAATGATATCCTGACTAAAAAGAGAGGAACACTAGATAACTATCCATCATTAATGACTATTGGTAAAACTTTTGAATAAAGAGGGATTTAATACCGTTAATGTCCAATGACACAAGACTATCTACCTATAATTGAATCTTATCATTACTTGATGGGGACCTCAGGTAATAATGTTTCACACTTCACCTTGATACTCTTTTCTGTATCTAGAAAGTCGATAATTTGATGAATATTATCTAGCATATCCTCCTCCTTTTAGGTTCATTATTACCCTTAAAGGAAATTGTCATATCACCTTAGAACTACCATGATCAATCCCATTATCCTATACCTCCATAATGTGCCTCAAAAACTATGTTCTGGACATGATGTATATTTTGGTCCACTGCACTAACTACGCATATGATATCTTTCAAAAAATCCTAAAATATAAGAATATTTCCTTGATGTGAATATACTATATCCTCCTGAGGAACATCTATAACACATATCAATAGAATACTACCTCACAACAAAATAGATGAAATGACCAGTCAACATAATAATTTTAGTTCAAGCCATAAAACAAATGAAAATTTGAAATAATGATCAATAATACAAAAAAGAGATAGAAATTATAATATACAATGGTAACATGAGTCTCTTCAAGGTAATTTTCGGCTAGAAACACACCCAACCCACTTCTCAACTCCCAAAAATCCAATCTACACTCTACGAGACATTATAATATAATGATTCTTGATGATATACCACAGTGGGTATCTGAAAATGTAAAAACCGACCTGGATACCCTATAAATGGACACTTCACTCAAAATTCAACATACCATAAGGGAATCCATGATCCCCCTTGGCTAGATACTAGAACCCAAGAATCTAAAAACCACTAGTGGGAACGATTGTTCCCAACCACAGACAATAAATTGGAATACATATATAATAGAGTGAAACAATATAAGAAATGAATATATTACATACCTAAAAGGAGAAGCAATAACTATTATATATCAATAATAATATGAACATCCAAAAGGAAAAGTTTAATCATAATATTATAAATAAAACATGATACCGACAACTCCATGTGATAGCATGGGAAACTACCACCATCTCCCCAAAATCTACCTAAATATAGCTGAAATAAATATTTTCACCTCACTATAGAGTCATTCTTTTCCCTACAATGAAATAAAAATATATTTCTTCTCACAACTGAAGTGTTTGTAGGGTGTAAACTATCATGGTTATTAGGATCTAACACCAATGATCAATAAAATGGCTCCATATAATAACATAAACATGATAAAATTTAATGAAAGCATGGAAGGATAAATAATTTAAAAAATATATATCAAAATTATTCTAAATTTAAAAAAATTTCCATTCTTCCATATTTCTTATATACACTAGGTAAAAATATAATAAAAATTTTAGATAAATATATAAATCATAAAAAAGAATTTATCATATAACATATCAAATCCATTTGTGTATAACCTAAAATAGATCAATCCAAATCATAAAAAGATAAATCAATGGATCACTATAGGACGGGATGGAATACTTTTTTTACGAAAAACAATTATTAATGCAGAATCACGTACATAGAATACAAGCCAAATTATTAGAGAAAAACACACTGTGTGAATACTCTGATAATTTCAATATTAATTACTTAGAACAATAGACCTAGGTTATTGAAGAAAGCCACATGATTGAGCCCCCAACAATATATATATGACAAACTAGATTTAAATTTTACACTATTGTACCCAAAGCATCCGTTTTTCTATATTTTACAAAACATTTCCTCAAAACAATTATTTGAAAACCATTTTATAAAAAACTACACAAACATTTTAAAATAACCTTATATTTTACAAAATCACAATAAAGTAGTATTTTATCAAATCCCCATTTTCACCCACAGTCAAGTCGATCAATAAATATTAAAATTTCATTTATAAAAAACATGAAAAACAAGATTAATTTAGATCACACAAAATAGGATAGATATAGAGCCAACTACATTAATCTTGGGTCCCACCCACTTAAAACAACACCCAATAAAATGAAATAACACAATGATGGAAATGGTGGCCCATAAATCAAACCCCAAAACTCATAATCCATTCAATTTATTAAAATGGTCAATGTGGAGAATAAATCACAAAACACCTCAATGAATTGATATTCCTGACCACAATCAACAAATGAGTTTACCTCTAGAGTAATAAATCATGATAGATCATGAGTAACGCACCACAACAACAATAATGATCAATCTATCAATGAAATAATATGTAAGGATATAAGATCTATAAAATAAACTAATATTAATATTAGGACGATAATGAATTGGGATGTGGTTGAATGAAAATAAAATCATTCATACAATTCCCAAAAACCACAACTCGCATGAATTACATTGTGTATATCCATTTTCATTTTTTGTAATACAATATACTAAAGAACACTAATAAACCCATCAATATCTTAATAAAACCCCCATTTTAATAATTCATAGCATTTAATGTACAATCACGGTGTTTAAAAATATCACCCCCTACACTTGTTATAATTTTTTTCTAGTTGTTAATACACAGTGGGTAATCCCATTACATGGTGATTATTTTCTAAACAAATAGAAAAAACGTAGTCTCTTCTAAATAACCAAACCAACAATGGTTTTATCTAGTCATGCGGAGAACACTAAAAATCATTTAACTGAATTATTCTACGACTCTATTTATTCAATATATATATATATGTATTTATATCCCATAATTTTAGGTCATTTTCTATAGAAAATGATCTCAATCCTCAGAATTCCCAAAATTCATGCAATTAAAAAGTGAAATGAAAATTTAGAAGAGAAATACCTGATATATGGTAATAATATTTTACAAAGAAATAATGGGATGCTATAGTTGGTAGCATTGGAATAATTTAATTATCCATTGGAACCAAGGATGATAAAGCCATAGTGATATTTCTAGGGAATTTTATAAAGATATGTTTAGGGATTCCTCTAATGATAAATATAAGGATGATTCAAGGTATAGGAACCTCTAGTTGAATTTTGGTAAAGGAAAAATCAAGTGGGTTTCATGTAATTAAATCCCAATATAGATTCTAAAATTATATTTGGATATGAGATAGAGGTACCTAGGTGTAATAACTAAAAAAGGGTTCATTTGTCAAGACTCGCCTATAACATAGTGCCTGAGAATGGGCCTTGCTACAAACATTGTTTGACACTTTTATGGAATACTATTATAATATACATAAATTCATTACTCAAAATCCTGAATGGCATAGATAATAACCTTGAATACCCGTTATTCAGTCTATTTAATCATAGATTTCATATTAGGTGACATTATTAAGACATTCAATAATTAATTTTTCTGTTTTTTTAATGATAATTTTTTGTCACATTATAACTTATAGTTTTAATGAATAACATGAACCAGATATAATTTGTTCGCATTGAATCTAATGGATAATTTAATTACATTGAGTAAAAAAAAAATTAAAATATGTCAGAATGATATTGTGAATATTCTTAATCCCATTATAGCGATATATTATAATCAATGTAATCATTAGTGGGTTTCCTACAGAGTCAATAAAGAGGAATATGATATTTTATGAAATTTCATCATGTAATGTTTATGTAGGAAATAAGATCAATATTTTTATATGTAAATAATGAGGGAAGAAATAATGAGAATAATATCTCCATGGTACGAGATGATTTTATTAATGTAGAAAAAAGATATAGAGTGGAAATGGTTGAGAATTTTAATATCTTATTTGTGGGTAACATGAGAATTTTCCTTGTCAATTCACTAATGAATAATTAAGGTAATTAATAAGGAAAAGACTATTATGTGTCAATCATTTATGTAGTACAAATGAAATGTTTTTTTATTTTGATGCATTAATTGTTTTTAGTATAATTTTCACTGTGGAATTTCAGTTTTAATTTAATGAACCATATATGAATTATGTTATTTTTGGAATTATATTTTTACGTAGGTAATTTTATCATATGATTTATAGATTCCACCATGGGTTTAAAAGATTAAGAACGATTATATGTTCATTGCATTAGACACCCCTATTTGGTTTTTATGTAGTGAGAGTGTATCAGGTTTAAATATTTTATGGGAGAAATTTAATATCAACTCAACACCTACATTTTTTATATGTTATAGTGAAATTTTTATTTAAGAAGAAAATACATTAATCATTGTAATCATATGATTAAAGGAACTGGTAACCATGAGTTCTTATCATTTCTAGATGTTTTTGAAATTTTTTTCTACAGTCTATTAACTTACGAAGACTAAAAACATCATTTTTATTAGATAAGATATCTTTTTAGATCAGCATGAAATGAAAAAAACATTAAATAAGTGTTTATATATCAGGGGAAACTACATTAAATTATAAATGATCGGGATCCATAGAATAACAAGCTATTTTGGAGAAGTATTATACAAATACTTAATTCAGATATGAGCTTCAACATTGTTTATAATCCTTATATATATGGACATTCTAATAGAACAAATCAAATGCTGTAGAGTATCATTAAAAGATTTCATTTTTAATTAAAACATTGTTGGAATAAATATCTTCCTAAAATTGAGTTTATTTAATATAATAACTTTTAATGAATAAATCAGATGGATCCTTTTCGAACACTATATGGAATTAATTGTATAACTTTGACATATGATAATGAATTTGCAGAAATAAAAATATTGAGACATCATCTGGTAGATAAAATGAACGATATGTTTAAAGACATTCAAATACACATAAATCGTGAAAAAATATTCTTGAATGTTTTGAATAATAATTTTAAAAAAAATCAGGATATTAAAGTTAACGCAATTTTTTTTCTATGAATATCTCCATGAATGAATGATGGGAAAACTACACACTAGGTAGATCAGTCCCTCTAAAATACTTTATCATATCAGGAAATTATATTTTTTCCCTTCCACTAAACCTCTCCCTTGATTAAAATTTGTCACACTTTTCTATATAGTATATTTATATACATAATCCAATAAATTCACTAAACTAAAAGGTAATACAAGTAGATCATGATCATTTTTATGAGGAAAAATATGTAGAGATTCTATATTTTATAGAGAGTGTTTTAAAAAAAGGCCAATCACCATGTAAATTTTTCTAAGTGAAAACACCATCAATAGAATGATTTTTGCGGAAGATATATTGTAGTTAGGTATAATTATCCTTTATTTTTGGAATTAATGTGATGACTTTTGTGGGATAAATTTATTTTAAGGTGGTAGAATAAGACACCCTGAGATTTTCTGAAATATTTTATTTAAAATAAATTTTATGATTTAAATTTTATGCATTACACCTAACAATGAGTTCACATTTGATAAATGAAAAATCATGTTAATCATTTTCTACCCACAACATTGAGTTTAGCTTTCATTACATGCAATCTTGAGTTTAAATGATACATGTCATGTTATTAAAATGTCCTTACAAGATAGTTATCCTCTAGCAATTAATAAGTAGGTTTCAAATAGAATTGAAAAAATTAATAAAATTTATGGTTTACAATTATATATAAAATTATTTTTTGGTGATCCTTTAATTGAAAATAATTTTTTTTGAAAATAGAGGAATTATTTCTATGAGAAACTATTTTTATGATAATATAAATATCGTACCTTGGTAAATTCAAAAACCTCACTTTTAGTGGATTATATTAGAAATATTTATATATTATATATAAAATTATGAATTTAAAAATCAGATTATGTTTTCCCAAGAAAAGTGATATTAATAGATGAAATTTTACATTTAAAAATTTTATTTTTTATAAATCATTTTTTCAAATTTCTGATAAATTATTTGATATATAATTATTGACATATTTAGAAAAAAATTGAAAAAGTAATTTTTTTTTAAAATTTGAATTCCTAAATTATAAAAACCAATACATTACATACATTGCTAATAAATTAAAATTTAATCACACATATTACAACATATAACAAAACCATGAAAGGACCGTATAGGTATAGTGTCTTTAGAAACTGGGAAACATAACCAACTGGTTCATAAATCATCTATATTGTCTCCCTTTTATTTTATCATATCTAGAGTCCCTTTTGGAATATATTAATTAATACCTTTATACCTGACCTGGGGAAAAACATAAAATGGGTGAGCTCAAATGATCAGAAAGGGTAAACAAATTAAATATCAATCAAATCATATTCAAAATAACTTAACAATTTGGAAATATCAACCTTCAAAAGAGATCATATTTTTATAAAATGCGATAAATAATAGAATGGAAATATAATCCCATAATCATAACATAAAAAATTAAACATTGTTTCATACACACATAATCATATAGAATCATTTCTTAGTATTCCAGACTCATTTCCAAGACTATCCTAGTAGACAAAGTCCATATCTGAACCGAGTTCACTCCTCGTTTCAGTCCTGTATCACTAAACCGAATTAACCTGCCATTCCATCCATGTCTATCTCATGAGATATAAATATTTACCCAATTAATTTTAGGGAGATATAGGTCCCACCCATCTCATAATGATACAATTCATTTTTCTTCCACAAGATCATAAATCATACATCATAGCATAATCCATGTAATAAAAATGGGATTCTTAAACATCATGCCATCATAACATAATCCATATAAGATAAAAGGACATCATAAAAATAATTACATCATAACATAATCAAATCAATGTAAAAAATAGGGATATAAATATAACCCTATATTATCTTAGATGGAAAATAATTTTGATAAAACAATTGAACTTCATTCTGGAGGAAAATATCCCTTCTATTTTAAAAACATTTTTTCATTCATAACATGTCATACAATTTGAAACAAAAATAAGTTAATTGAAACTAAAAATTAATAATTTTAAAGGAATCTTCATGGAAATAATTTTCCAAAAATCCATTCATGTCGTATTAGTTAAAGAAAAACATTCTCCTTGTACTTTGGCCAGAAAAGTCAAAAAAGTACCTCGTACAAAAAAGAAAGAAAAAAGATTCCTCTCATATCATTTACTAAAAACTCATTTAAGTGTAAAATTCGATTTAAAAATATTACTAGGATAGAAATAATATTACATATTGAGGAACCATGGATGTGGATGATAAATATTCCCCTATAAATTCTCATGTATAAACAATCTCCGAAAAAAATGAGATTGCATGATTTTCCCTTAACTTTTGTCTGATTTGCTTCGTACGTGTCTGAAACTCTTGTATAATGATTGAAATAATGTTATTGAATTATTACCGAATATTATTCATTGTTAGGAAATCATATATGGTCATATTCTTAGCTTCTTATTAGTAATATTTCATTGCTACTTGTTATTCTGGTGTTTATTTCTTTTTGTTCTTATGCGTGTTTTTTCGAAGAAATTCTTATTCATATTTTGAGGTTATAGATACCTCATTTAAAGAATGGTATTAGTGTAAAATATATCATATTTATTCATTCATTTCATTTATATAATCATTAAGCATTGAAGATCATGTAGAACGAGTCGCATCACATTGTGGAGACAGTGGGCCATACGTACGCATGAGCGATGATATCATTCCCATGATCGTGAAATTGTATTGAAGTGTATGTATCCTATTTTAGAATCAATATCACTTTAAAATAATCATATATAGTTATTATTTACACCATTATACCCATCCAAGTAAGGTGGTGGTGGAAAACAGATTACACCACGGTGTGGGGACGGTATTCCGCACGTACGCACGCGCGGTGATTTCTTTTTCTGTATGATGGATAGAAGGTAAAATAGGGATGTTTCATATTTTTAATAACATATAATTATATTAGTGATACTGATGTTATTACTTTATAATGAAACAACTAATTAATAAGATGTATAAGAAGAAATAAAGTTAAATGAATCAGTAATGGATATTACCTCTTCTTTAAAGCTCCTCTTCTTAACCTCCTCTTAGGGAACTAAAGATGGTCTTTGTAGAAGACTAGGACCTCTAAGTTGTTTCTAATTTGATAAGGGAAATGTTAAGGGTTTTTATGAGCTTTAATTCTCAAAGTGGTGTGAGGATGAGAGGGAGGAGGTGCCCTTTTATAAGGGAGGAGAGGGGCACCCTAAGAAAAACATAAAATATTATTTTATAATAAAGACATATTCAGTTTTTAATAGTTCCAAATTGATTTATTTTGAATCTAAGGAGGTTATGGGTCCAAATACTCTAATACAATGGATTTTAGACTAGATTAGGTTACTATTTTAACCTTATCGTTTTGATTTAACTCTAAGTTAAATAATTTATCTTTTTCCATGTCTTCTTGTTTTCTTACACTATATGGTTAATATACTTACTATAACAAGTAAAATGAACTCCAAGTGTTTAATTATTATAATATGTAACCTTATCTATTTCATTTGGACGAAACATTGTTTTTTAGGAACAATATAACAATTAATAATATACTATTTGTTTAAAAAACTATTTTATGTCAATTTTCCCACTATTGGTAAATGATTTTTTTTGAAAATAATAACAGCATTTTTAGTTAAAAAAAAGATAATTAAATCAATACTAATATGTCATATTAACCTATAAAATTAGTTTAATTCTTAAAAAGTCTCAAATTACATTTATTTGGGAATTTATAATATCAATTATGTTAATATTTCCTTAATAAGGTAATTACTGCATTATCATTTTGTCATAAATATTTTAAAACATTTAATGTCTAAAAATTATAAATAAAATAGCATTATGTAGGAAATATTTTTATCATTATAATGAATATTTTGAGATTAATTTATCATATTTATAACCCTATATTAAAAATTTTCTAGTTATTAATATTTTATTTTAACTATTTTAACTCTTTTTTAAATAAAATAATATTAAATGTCCTAATCTAATCCAAGTGGACCTAAATGGTCATATTTTATTCATAAGATGGTTTTTGGTCTAATTAAACCTATCCAATACAATTAGGACATGTGTTAGGGTAATAATAATACAATTTTTACCCTTAATTGCCCTTTTTGCTTTTAACCGTGGTAAATAAAAGTAAAATGTTACTATTCACCAAAAATTATTTTTATCTTATTGAACCCCATTTTACTCCTTGATGTTAACCTTGTCTCTCTTATTTTATATATTCCACTCCTATAAGAAGTAAAATTAAGTTTTATGTTAATTTTCAAACTCTCCTAGGAGGTGGGTAAAAGAAAGTGAAAAGTTCAATAAAATTTTAATATATATATAATTATTATAAAATGACTCCAATGAATTACTTTGAACTTATATAGGTATTATGTAAAAATTTTGACCTAAAAGAAATTTTAAAAAAATAAATAATTATTTAAATAAAAAGTATTTTTTAAAATAGTAACCCTGTGTTTTCACTATTAATCAAAAATTGAATATTTTCAGAAAAATAAAAAAATTTCACCCTAGGCTAATTTTGATATTCAGAATCAAAAAATGAAGTCCATTTTGAAAGATAAAATTTATAAAATTTCAATAAGTGGTTATTACTATTCATAACGGCTAGTTTTAATAATATTTTAATATCATATCGATATTTAGTGATACTCGGTATTGCGTACAATGCAAGCTATCGAGGAAGGTTGTGATTGCATGTAAAGAAAGATAAGCTAGTGTTATGTGTAGTGAAAGATTTCTTTGATGATGTACATAACATAAAAAAAATATTTCTCATAAAAATATAGGTTCTTACATTCTACACCCCTTAAAAATAATTTCACCCTTGAAATGCATCACTTTGTAACAAATAGATGAGGATACCTCTCCCTCATCATATGCTTAAGCACCCATGTTGCTTATTATAATTGGTAGTTCCTCAATAAAACTTTCACCAACGAGTGGTCTTGTTCCGTAGGACTTTTTCTCTACGATCAAGAATCTCTATCGTATGTTCTTCATAAGAATGATATTTCTCCAGCGGTACAACTTCTGAGCTGAGTACATGTGAAGGATCAAGTATGTACTTTCTTAGGAGATATAAATGTTACACATCGTGAACTTGAGAGAGATTCATTGGAAGCATCAATCTGTAAGCTACCATCCCAACACGATCTAGTATTTTGAAAGGACCGATATACCTAGGGTTCATCATTACCTTCTTTCAAAATCTCATTACTCTCTTCCAAGGAGATATTTGTAAGAACACTTTATCACCCACTTCAAACTCTAGGTCTTTACTTCGATTATTAGAATAACTTTTTTGTCGACTCTGAGCTGCTCTTATGTGTTTTTGAATAGATCAGACCTTTTCAGCCATCTCAACAATAAGATCGTGTCCTAATAGCTTTCCTTCCTCAACTTCATCCCAGCATGTTGGAGTTCGGAATTTCTTTCCATAGAGAGATTCATAAGGATATATCTGAATACTGGAGTGAAAGATATTATTATAAGAAAATTACACAAAAGGTAGGTGTTGATCCCAACCTCCTTTGATATACATAGAGAAATATCTAAACATATCTTCTAGAGTTTTAACTGTCGTATCAGACTGACCGTCTGTCTGAAGCTGATAAGCAGTGCTGAACCTCAACTCTGTATCCAGAGAATGCTGAAGACTTGTCCAAAACATTGAGGTAAACCTCATATCCCAATCATATATAATGGAAAGTGGTACTCCACAAAATATTACCACTTCCTTTATATATATCCTGACAAGATGTTCCAGAGAGAAATATTCTCTAATAGAAATAAAGTGTGCCGACTTCGGAAGATGATCAAATATGACCCAGATAGCATTATTGCATTTAGATGTTTTAGGATGTCTAGTGAAAAAGTCCATAGTTATGTTTTCCCATTTCCATTCGGGTATGGGTAATTGTTGTAAAATCTCCTTAAACATCTATCTCACAGCTTTAACTTGCTGACAAACCAAGCATCGAGAGACATTTTTAGAAACCTATCTTTTAATTCCATCCCACCAGAAGTACTCTTTCAGGTCCCTATACATATTTGTGCTTCTAGGATGAATAGAGAATGAAGAACTATTAGCCTCATCCAATAGATCCTTCTTTAATTCTGGGATGGGAGGAACACAAACCTGATTCCTGAACCTTATTATACAATCACAATCAAGGTTTAATTCAAGAACATTTCTCACCTTCTTTTGTAACTCTACATCTTATTTTTGTGCCTCGTTAATCTTCACATGTATAGATGGTTGTACATTCATTTGATAATGATAAAAATTTTCCCCTTCCATTATAATTCCAAGATCCATCCTTTTTAAATCCATAAATATTGGATCATTTTTTATCCTCATCATGGATAATCTAGAATGTTCTTGTCGACTTAATGCATATGCCACCATGATTGATTTACCAGGGTGGTAATGAATTGTGCAGTTGTAATCTGTAATCAGCTCCAACCATCTTCTTCGGCGCATATTCATCTTCTTTTGTGTGAAAATATACCTTAAACATTTATGATCAGTATAAATATCACACCTTTCTCCATAAAGATAATGCCTCCAAATGATTAATGCAAAAATGACCATAGCTAACTCCAAATATTTAGTTGGGTAATTTTTCTCATAGATTTTCAACTATCGTGTGGCATAACCTATCACCATATCATTTTTCATGATAACACACCCTAATCCCTTCTTGTATGTATCACTGTAAATCACAAATCTTTCTCCACTATAAGTCAGTGTGAGAACATGTGCACTAGATAACCTTCTTTTCAACTCCTTGAAATTCTCTTCTCAATCCTCCGTCCAAACGAACATAACTCTTTTTCGAGTCAACATGGTGAGTGGACTAGATAATCATGAAAAATAATTCAAAAAACATCAATAATATCCATCCAATCCAAGAAAACATCGGATCTCAGTTACTATTATTGGTCTCAACCATCATTCGATAACCTCTGTTTTGCTGGATCTACAGATATCCCCTCTTTTGAGATTATGTGACCCAAAATTGCAACTTTTTGATGCCAAAATTTACACTTGGTAAATTTGGCATAAAGTATCTCCCTCCTCTGTGTCTTTAATACTATTATCAAGTTATCTTCATGTTCTTACTTTCTATTTGTGTAGACAAGAATATCATCTCTAAAGACTACCACAAACTGATAAAATATGACCCCAAAGACTCTATTCATTAAATCCATGAAGATAGCAGGGGAATTAGTTAGACCAAATGGAATCACTATAAATTCATAGTGTCCATACCTTTTACAGAAAGCCGTATTTGGTATATCCTCCCTTTTGACCCTTAATTGATGATACCAAGAATGAAGATCATTCTTGTAAATGTATTGATCTCTACGTAGTTGTTCATATAAGTCCTCAATGCGTGGAAGATGATATTTGTTCTTGATAGTGATCTTTTTAAGTTCATAATAATCAATTCATAGTCTCATTGATCCATCTTTCTTCATAACAAACAGAATAGGTGCTCCCCAAGGTGATGCACTAGGGCGTATGAATCCCTTATCAAGATTCCCTTGGATTTGCTTCTTTAATTCTTATAACTCAATTGGGGACATTCTATAAGGTGTATTTGAAATAGGTAAATCACCCGATACAAGTTCTATTGAAAGCTCTACTTCACAATTTGGTGGAAGACTAGGAAATTCCTCCGGAATGACATCATCAAACTCTCGTAAAATGGGAGTATTCTTAATCATGAGTTTCTCTCCAATAATATGAGACAAATAACCTTCATTTAGTGGAATTGAAACCCATAAGATGGATGAAATTTCCACTTGAATGTTATGTTCTTCCTTGCATCGATAGACGATCATAGATTGATTTGGAATATGAAATGTGACTTCGCTTATTTGAAAATTGATATGAGTACCATATAAAGAAAATACAATACATGAGATGAATCACATCAAATTCCACTATAGGATTGATCACATGATTTGCAGGAAGCACTTTCCCACAAACTTCAATCGGAGAAGAATTGTAAACTTTTGATGCAACTGTTGTGCCATTATGGGTTGTCACAGCTAACTCAATATTTAATTGGTAAGGTAATATGGCGATACCCTTAGAAAATTTATTCTAAAATAATAGAGTGGGTGGATCACGAATCAAATAAAACATTTCGTACATTAGAGTGGATTGTAAGTGTACCTTTCACTACTTCGTTATCATACTCCACATCACTGATAGAAATTGAATGAACTTTACTTTTTCAATGGGCTTAAGGTTTTTTGATGTCTATCATCATAAAAATACCTTGGATTAGGGTATTTATTGGCATAATTTCCCATTTCCTTGCACTTGTAACATTGATGTGTAGGAGGTGCACTCTGTAAAGACTTTTACTTTTTCACATCACCAGACAACTGCTTCCCATCATTGCGGCATTCAAATGTCTGATGACCTTCCATTCCACATTTTAAACAATTACATGTCCCTTTAAGACAACTCCCTCTATGATTCTTTCCAAAAATTGATCATAAGGGAAAACTCATCTTCTTTTCAGTGTCATCTTTAGAATTTCCTTTGAATTCCATTTTCCTCTTCTTATCAAACAAATATGACTGATGGGTTACTGTAATCTCCATCTCAACCTTGAGAGCACATCAAACGATTTCCTCATAGCTATTGTAGTCCCTTATTGCTAATTCCCCTCGAAGACTTGGTTTTAATCCACTAAAGAATCGATCGATCTTACTCTCAGGTTGGATAATAATCCCAGAAGCGTACCTTGAAAGTCTTGTAAAATTTTCTTCGTTAGTACTAACAGATTCATCATCCTTTTGCATCTGTTCAAGAAACTCATTCTCCATCATTGTTCGAAGAATAAGAGGTATGTACTTATTGAAAAATAAGTTCTTGAACTCGACCCATTCAATGGACTCAATTTCATCTCTTGGAATCATATTCTTGATATGATTCCACCATTAATCAGCTTCACCTACCAAACTATATACTGCTAAGATGACTTTATTGTGTTCAGAACATTGAAGAACTGAAAATATATTTTCAGTGGTACTAATCCATTGTTCAACAACTAATAGATCAGTAGACCGATTGAATGAAGGTGGATACTACCTCATGAAGGATTCAACATAATGTTGCTCCTTCATTTTCTCGTTCGGAATTCCTTCATGATTCATATCTTGAGGAAGTTGTGTGAGCATGGCTACAAGATTTTTCATTCCATCCCTCATAAATTTTGGTTGCTCAAGGGGACAATCATTGCATTGCCCGTCGCATTCATCATTAACACAGTTCCTTCAGGTTCCATCCATTGACAAAAACCAATAAGAATAGTGTGAGAAACACTAATAATAATAGGAAAACCACATAATAAAGAATAAAATTTAACACTTAAGGTCTTATCATAAGTTACTCATGGACATTTCTAAAACACTATGATTGTGATCTATTCTTAGAATTATCCTTAGGGTTCTTACTAAGGCTTTCACATCCTAGTTTCCAAAGGATGACTATACCTTTCCTCTGATGCCAATTATAATGACCCATAATTTACAAACATTGTTAAAACATTAAAATTGAAGCACACTTATTACAACATATAAAAAAACCATGAAAGTACTGTATATGTATAGTGTCTTTCGAAACTAGGAAACATAAACAACTGGTTAATAAATCATCAACACTGTCTCCCTTTTATTTTATCATATCTTGAGTCCCTTTTCGAATATCATACTTAATACCCTTCTTCCTAACCTAGGGAAAAGAAAAAATACAAAAGGGTGAGCTCAAATTCTCAGTAAGGGAAAACAAAAGAAATATAAATCACATCACATTCATAATAACATAACATTATGGAAATCTTAACCTGCTAAAAAGATCATAATTTCATAACATGGGATAAATCCTATTAGGGAAATGTAATCCCAATAATCATAACATAAAACATTATACAATGTGGAATTCAAAAATAATCATAGAGAATCATTTCATATTAGTCGGGACTCATTTCCAAGACTATCCCCCCGGACAAAGTCCATTTCAGAACAGAGTTCGCTCCTTGTTTAAGTCTTGTATCACTGAACCGGATTAACCTGTCGTTCTAGCCATGTCTATCTCATGAGATATAAATAATTACCCAATGAATTGGAGGGAGATATAGGTCCTACACATCCCATAATGATATCATTCTTCTGTGTTCCACAAGATCATAAATCATACATCATAACATAACCCATGTAATAAAAATTGGATTCTTAAACATCAAGCCATCATAACATAATCAATATAAGTTAAAATGACATCATAAAAATAATTCCATCATATCATAATCAAATCAATTTAAAAAATAGGAATATAAACTGAAACCTATATTATCATAGATGGGCATTTTTTTTGATAAAACACTTGAACATCATTCTTGAGGAAAATATTCTTTCTACTTCAAAAACATTTAGCCTTTCTGAACATTTCATACAATTTTAAACTAAAAGAAGTTAATTAAAAATAATCTTGAAAACTTGTAAAGGAATCGTCATGGAAATAATTTTATAAAAATCCATTTATGCCATATAAGCTAAAGAAAAACATTATCCTCGTACTTTGGCCGGAAAAGTCAAAAAAGAACATCGTAAAAAAAACGACAAAATATTCCATTCATATCTTTTACTAAAAACTCACTGAAGAGTAAAATTGGACTTAAAATTTTTTAGGAGGATAGAAATAATATTACATATTTAGGAAACATGTATGTGGTTTATAAATAATCCCCAGTAAATTCTGAAGTATAAACAATCTTGGATAAAAACGAGATTGCAAGATTTTCCCTTACTATAGGTCCGATTTGCTTCTTATGTTTCTGAACCTCCTTTATAATGATTTAAATATTGTTATTGACTTATTACAGAATCTTACCCATTGTTATGATATAATATATGGTAATATTCTTATCTTCTTATTAGTAATATTTCATTGATACTTGTTATTCGGGTGTTTATTGCCTTTTGTTCTTATGTGTGTTTTGTTGAATAAATTATTATTATAATTTTTAGGTTATAGAAACCTCATTTAAAGAAGGGTATTAGTGTAATATATATCATGATTATTCATTAAATTAACTTATATAATCATTTATCATTTAAGATCATGTAGAACGAATCACATCACATCGTGGAGATAGTAGGCCGTACATACGCACGAGCGATGATATCGTTCCAATGATCATGGAATTGTATTGAAGTATATGTATACTATTTCAAAATCAATATCACTTTACATTAATCATATATAGTTATTATTTACACCATTATACCCATCCAATTAATGTGGTGGTGGAAAAATGATTACACCACGGCGTGGAGACTGTATTCCGTACGTACGCACGCGCGGTGATTTTGTTTTTTGTTGGATGGATAGAAGCTGAAATATGGTTGTTTAATATTTATAATAACATATCATTATATGAGTGATACTGATGTTATTACTTCATAATGAAACAAATAAATAAGAAGTATAAGAAGAAATAATGTTGAAAGAATCGGTAACAGATATTACCTCTTCTTTGAAGAGCCTCTTCTTAACCTCCTTTTAGAGAACTAGAGATTGTCTTTGAAGAAGTCCCGAACATCTAGGATGTATATAGGGAAGTTGAAAAGGGAAATGGGAAGGTTTTGGCAGAGATTGAATGCTCAAAGTGGTGTTAGGAGGAGAGGGAGGACGTGCCCTTTTATAATGGAGGAGAGGGGCACCTTAGGAAAAACTTAAATGATTATTTTATAATAAAGTCATATTCAGTTTTTCATAGCTCCAAATTAATTTATTTCGAATTTAAGGTGGGGATCGGTCTAAATCCTATCATCCGATAGATTTTAGACAAGTTTTAGTTACTGTTTTAACCTTATCATATCGATTTATCTCTAAGTTAAGTAATTTAACTTTTAACGTGTCTTCTTGTATTCTTACACTATATGGTTAATAAACTTATTATAACAAGACAAAAGAACCCCAAATGGTTCATTATTAATATATATAACCTTATATAAGTCATTTGGCCTAACCTCAGATTTTTAGGAATAAAATTACAATTAATTATTTAATTTTTTTTTAAAACTATTATATGTCAATTTTTACACTATTTGGTAATTGATTTTTGTGAAAATCATAATAGAATTATTAGTTCAAAAAAATTTAATTAAATATATAATTATATGTCATATTAACCTATAAAATTAGTTTAAATCTTAAAAATCCTCAAATTACCTTTATTTGGGTATTTATAATATCAATTTTGTTAATATTTCCTTAATAAGGTGATTATTGTATCATCATTGTGTCATAAATAAATTAAATTATTTGAAGTCTAAAAATTATAAATAAACTACACTTATGTAGGAAATCGTTTTATCTTTCTAATTAATATTTATTGTTGTATTTAGCTTATTTATAACACTATATTAAAAATGTTTTAGTTATAAAACATTGATTTTAACTATTTGAACTCTTCTTTAAATAAAATAATATTAAATGTCCTAATCTAATATGAGTGGACCTAAATGGTAATATTTTATTCCTAAGGGTTTTTTCGTCTAATTAATCTTATCCAATAGAATTAGGACATGTGTTAGGGTAACAATAATACCATTTTTACCATTAATTATCCTATTTACTTTTAACCGTGGTAAATAAAAATAAAAAGCTATTATTCACCAAAAATTATTTTTATCTTATTGAACCACAATTTGCTCGTTTATATTAACAGGGTCTCCCAGATTTTCTAAATTCCACTCATATAAGTGTTCAAATTATGTTTTATGTAAATTTTCAAACTCTCCTAGGAGGTGGGTAAAAGACGGGGAAAAGTTCAATAAAATTTTTATATATCTAAAATTATTATAAAATGACTCCAATGAATTTATTTGAACATATATAGGTATTATGTATAAATTTTGACATAATATAAATTTATATAAAATAAATAATTATTTAAATATAAATTCGGTTATTAAATAGTACCCCAGTGTTTTAACTATTCATCAAAAATTGAAATTTTTCAGAAAAATACAAAAAATTCACCCTAGGATAATTTCAATATTCTGAATCCAAAAATGAAGTCATTTTGAATGATAAAATTTATAAAATTTCAAAAAGTGTGTATTAATATTCATAATGGCTCGTTTTAATAATATTTTAATAGCATATCGTTGTTTAGTGATACTCAGTATTGCGTACAATGCCACCTATTGAGGAAGGTCGCGATTGCGTGAATAGAAAGCCAAGATAGTGTTGTGTGTAGTGAACAATTCCTTTTATGATGTATATAAAATAAAAACAAAATATTTCTTATAAAAATCTTGGGTGCTACATAAATTATCTTAGGCATAATTTTTTATAATTTAATGATTGCATAATTTTTTTGATGAATAGTGAAAAATAAATATTTTTAATTGAAAATAACATTTTTGTCCAAATTATTTATAAATATTAATTATATTGTAAATTATTTTAAATTATAAATAGATTTATTATATTTCTATTAATAATATTTATTTTAATGGAATCATTTCCATATTAAATTTTTTTATGAAAACCTTGAATTAGTTTTAGACATTTTTCATTGAAAACAAACATTCATATCGCGTTTGTGAGATTAATTTTAAAATATATTTCTAAATGTATGTGAATTGAATTTAATAAAATTTATTACATAATTGGAATAATAATTATTTCTATAAATTTAAAATTTAATTTAATATTTTGACAAAAATTAATTGTGAAAACCCTAAAAATTGTTGTGATTAAAGATAAAATGCAGTTACCAGCAAGTTAAACTAATAAGATATGGGTTAATATTATGTAATAACTCATATAAACAAACATTATGTACATATAAAGACCTTATAATGATTAATACTATATAATACTATATTTTTGTTCCTTTTTGAAGAAAAAAATTTGGTCACAGCTGTTCCGTTTTAAAATATTACAAGTGTACCACTCTCCTCACTGATAAAAGGCCACCCCTCTCCTCTTTCATCAAAACTTAAAAATAATTTTTTTTATAAAAACAATTCCCTAATTACTTCCCAAATTTCATCATATAATCCTATAATACTTATTTATGGTATTAATCCAACCATGGAAGGGTTTTGGAACAATCTTAAGGAGCATACCCGAAGAAGACGTAACATTTTTCAATAAATGTTTTTATTTTATTTACTCTTTGACCTCATTAAATTATTATTAATCCAAGAAGATATAAAAATATAATTATATTAAATATAATTACTATTTTTATTCTATGTTAATTTTGACATCCATATCCACTTTAATCTAATGGTATATGAAATCATCATTCGTGTGTATGGGGGACTACCGCCTCACAATCTGATGTCATACCATTTTCAATTTCCATCTCTCATGGTTGGGTATGATAATAAAAAGGATATATATGAAATTTATAAAATAATTATACTTATCTAATATTTATATAATATATATATATTTAGTTTAAATTATTTTTATTATACGAAAAGTTCTCACATTTGTATGACAGACTACTACATCGGAAAGTGATGTGATTTGTTTTTAACTATTGATTTAAATGGAAGATAATATGACACATTTAATGAATATATGTAATATTCATGAAATAATTAAGATATTAATGAAATATTTATCATTATTGAAATAAAATTTATCATTTAATTTCATCTCTTTTCACTTAATGATAGATGTTATCATTGTTTGTATATGTATGGAATACCACCTTGACGATGTGATGTTCCCATTTCCATTATTCACCACACCACATGGATGATGTGTATAATTATACTTTAATTAATAATATTTTATTTTTGATATTTTGATAAATTTTTAAATATGAAATATTACATATCTCCTTTCAATAATTATCATTTATACTGGTAACATTAATCATACATATGTACCACTAATGGTCTCTAAGATCACAACGTATATTATTTCTCAACACCATACATAAAAACTGTAATTACAAGTATAATTTATGTATTAATATTATAATTATGTGATTATTTTTATTATAGAGATTATGGAAACATAATCAATGTAATATGACGGAAAATAAAAGGCTAAAACTTTTAAGGAAAACAATGTGGATATTAACCAAAATGTTATTTTAACAAGTAATTGGTAAAAATGGTCATGAATGATCATTAGAAAATAATATATGGTATCATAATTAAAATTTTGGTTATATGATATATTTATATTAATCAATTATTAATTTTAATTTAGGTTATAATGTGTCTGATAGATTTTTAGAATTAATGTAAGAGATTTAAATTTTCTCATTTATTTCAAAGAGACATATGAAAGGAAACCACTCATTTATTTTTTGTAGTGTCTATACTAACCCTATAACATGTCATTTTGTTAATCTATTAATATTACTGATATTTAAAAATTATTTTTTATATTCTTTAATTGGGATTGTTATTAACATGATTAATAATGTAGTAAAGGATTTCCATCTCACTTTTTTACTTAAGTGTGATACATTCCACTTTCACCACATGTTTAATATTTGTAGTTTTTATAATATCCATGAATTATTATATATATATTATCATGAAAATTATGGGGATTTATGTATCCATTTTATGATGTCTATTTTATAAGGCTTAAGGTTAAAAATATACCCTTGTGGTAATGGATCATTGTCAAAATTTTCTTTATTTGAGAGATATGTGACATTATACACCTATCTTATTTTCTATTTTTATTTATACCCAAATTGAAATGTAATATACTGAATTTATATATAATAAATATATTATTATATTAATTTATTTTAATTTTCTTACGGGTCTTATGATTCAATTTTATCGATGTGGTATGGTTTTAAGTAACAATCTCATCGTTTATCGAGGATGCTAACGATTATTATTAAAATAAATAAATATTATGATATATCTCTCATTAAAATAATTTAATATATTATACTATGTTTATTTATGTATAATAATTTTTTACCATCATTTTATATTATTCAAGTACTAATTCATTCATAATTAATGTTTAATATAAATCATCTTTATATAACTGTTCAGTTGAAAACAATTTTTCCGTCTAAAATGATGTAATGAAAAACATTTTTTAAATTTATTTTCAAAATTCATTAAATGTTTAATTAAAAAATTTTACAATTTTTTAATATTTGTAAATTTATTTTGAATTGAAAATTAATTTTATTTTCTAAATAATTCCTATTGGGATTTTATCGAATACATAAAAGTAATATATATAATAATGTGAAGGACAGAAATGGAAATTCCCATTATGATGACTATTATTTTCATTAAATAATAAATTAGATGATTTAATGGTTATTTTAAAATAAAATAATTTTCCAAACATTTTAAAATGATTCTTCAAATCATAATGTATATTTTCCTCAACAATTTGTTTAAATTATATTTAATTTTTACACTATAGG
This sequence comes from Viscum album, assembly GCA_963277665.1. NCBI lineage: Eukaryota > Viridiplantae > Streptophyta > Magnoliopsida > Santalales > Viscaceae > Viscum > Viscum album. Next base: position 1,198,880,527 of record OY728122.1, read on the forward strand.
ATTTTAAGGATGTCTTCAAAAGAATATATTTCGAAAATATTTTATTTTTTAAAAAGTGTATTCATTGTGTAAAGGATACATTCCACTATAATTTAGTTAAATGGAACAAAAAAATACTTTATATGATTCAGGGTAAATTTTGAAAGTAAATTATTTAAATTTTTTATTGATTTTTTTGTTTAAAAAATATATTTTCAACGAAAATTTATTTTACCTATGAAATGTTCCATGTGATTTATAATTTGAATTAATTTTCAATTTATGATGTATTTCATTGAGGTAAATTTTTCATTACTTTGTAAATAATCCATGGAGGCATTTATTATTCCTTATCTTACTATTTTATTTTTATAATGACAAAAATTTATGAAACCTAAATCTCTAACATGTGTAACACCGTGATAAAATTCAGATGAAACCTACTTGTTTTCAATGGGTTAAAATATGTTGAAATTATTAAATGATTATAAAACATGCTTCATTTCCATTATTTTTTTAGGAAGAGCATTTCATTTTCTAGGTATTATGATATGAATGTTTTATGATATTTTGTCACATATATTATGTTTTTTAGATATGTGAGACTCGTTTAATTAATACCAATGTTGATGGTTATGATATAAAAAGATGGGTGGGACCTATATCTCCTCCAATGTACTGGATAATGATATATATACCTTGATATATAACAGAATTGAATTAGGAGTGTATAATGTTTAGTAAGGAAATTTTTCATCTATGATGGAGTTTGGAGTAATCCATGGATACTATGATGGTTTGGGGAGGGAACCCATTACACTATAATCACCTAGGCATTGAGACTTAATAACCAAATGAATTTCTATTCATATTTGTATACAACAATTCCATGTCTTGGTCCAATGTTTTCCTCTCCAAGATCATGTTAACTGAAATACTTATGATCCATGCCTTAGGATATATCAATTTCTATGCCATGGCTCACGTTTATGATATTATATATAGAGTTTATGGTATTCAAATTTTATTACATGGTTCCCATAACCATTAGTTCATGTAATTCATATGTATCTCCATTTTTCACCTATTCAGATCTTTTAAGATCACCCTATCTTATGTTTCCATTCCCTATTTTTGGTGGAATTGTTTTATATAGGGTATTTTGTGAAGAGTATAAAATGAGATGATAATTATCGAAGATTGAGAAGATTAGTCACGAAATTAACATATAGTTTACCTAGTATTCAATGAATATTATCTATTATGATCTACGTGAGCCTATTTTTGTAATATTTTTAGTATTCATCTAAAATTTAATATTCTACTATAAAATTCACGGGTCACAATATGTTGGAGATCATGATTTTATTCTCTTTATTATAGATTACTACACTTTCTACATTCCTATACTATAGTTCATGCCATAACAAGTGGACATTCAATGAAAAGGATAATTAAGAGTAGGTTAGGTAGAAATTACTGATTTTTATAACACAACCTAGGGTTGTTATTGGTATGACTGATTGATCCTTGGAATCATCAAATATTTGGTAATACTGATATTTCTATGATACAATTTAATTATGTTATGAAATGTTTTGTGTTGACTTATATTGGATATTCCATTAAAACTATTCTTTTTTTATCATGCTTTGTTTTTATAAAAATTTTCTGTGTTATAATAGCTACACTATGATTATATTTAGTTATGGTTATGGATTTTATCTCCTACATTCCTTATTTACTAGTTTTTCTTTAATTTCATTTAAATTGGATAAAAAATTATCTTCCAGAATTTTTTTTGATGGATGAAAAAATAATATCTTTTATAATGTAATGGTTTTTTAAAATAGTTATTTTGAATGGGATGTTTTTAATAAATTATATTTTATTTGCATCAAGTATTGTAGATTTGAAAATTTTTAAGAGGCTTGATTTCACTACTTATAAACTCATTTGATATAAATTTATTTTTCTTTCTAAAAATAGAATCAAGATTATTTTTATTATTCAATAATATAATATTTTTATGATGGGTGAAATATTTAATAAATTTTATTAGTTCTCATGACTTTATCATATAAATATAAAACTAAAATATTTTCTATTTTTTTGTGGAAAATACGATTAATGAAATGTTTTATAAAAGTGATTTCATAAACACTGTGTGATAATACTATTAATAATTTTTATCTAATACCCAACATATAAACCATCATGTATGTGTAGATCATATATTTTCATACCTGTGGATATGTTTTAAAAACTTATTAGATGAAAATATTTATGTCATGTTGATGTGAATTTATTGATGTGGAGGTGACCTTGGGTCACATGGTGCTAAATGTGTAGTTTAGGTTTAGTGTTCATATAATATGTGTTTATATTGGCTAATTATACACTAACTATATTTATTATGGACATTCCATTTATTGTTTACTTATAATACACAATTTATGATGATTTATATTTAAAAATTAGGTTTATTTGTTTGTAATGATCATTTTATTTTTTGGTTATTTCATTTTTTGTAACATTTTATTCCGTACACTAGAAGGTCCAATGAATGGATGCACCATACCCAATTCTAAACAAATATATATTGATTCTTTATTATTCATTAGGGGTCAAATCATTTACACATTGTGGTTTTTGATTCCGTTTGTTTTTTATTAGATCATGGAAATCATTAATATTATTTAGGTCTTATATATGGGATTTATGAGATCATATAATGATCAATGGTTTAGGTTAATTACCCAAATTGAGCCCAATATATGTTCATGGATTAAAAAATAAATAAAAATGAATAACAACTTGCGTAAAATAATACCTAAAATGAAATAATAAAATACACCATCTCATTCATTGATAGTGAATAATTTTTATAGGCCAACAGTGTTAGAAATATAGTATTATTTCCTCTAAAAATATTACACAAGAAAATGACATGACATCATATATCAATGGCCTCAAAAATGGGAGAGGTTTTAGTTCATTCCCCTTTTGATAATCTATACAAGGAAATATAAATATATTCAACTATATCATATAAGTAATATTAATTTAATATGTAAGGATCAAAATGTAGTATAGATTGTTTTGATATCTATATTTTAATAGTGACTATATTTTTTACAATTATATTAGATTAAATTTAATTGAACATGAATTTTAAATCTAGATATAGTGGTAGATGAACTCATTTAATAAAATAACATGCCTTTTATAATTCATTCATAGTGAATCGAGTCTAATGATACTTGTGGTGATGAAGTGGAAATCTTATCTATTAGAACAAACTTCGTTGGGTTCAACATAGTATTGTGTTTCATGAAATGTGCACCAGACTCTGTTAGAACCATTTTAATTTTAGGAACCTTATTAAATATATGTTAGAAGAAGTTTATCCTTTTGCAATATAAATTACATGTATATAAATATAGAGAACAGTTAATAATCTACCAATTGAACTAAAATATAGAGGGGATTTATGACAAACACTGCATCTCTTTTTGAATCCATAAAAAACCCTTTTTTGAAAGGAATTTTTTAATATCTATTCATAGTAATAAAAAATTTTGAAAATAATATAATCAATTAAAAAACAGGTAAGGGTGTGACTCTATGATATTTTGTTTCATCGAACATAAATATATATTTTCTATTTTATAGATTTATGAAAAGTGTGGACACTAGAAAAGTTTTATCACTAATAAATATACCAATGGGTCTAGTGTGATAACCATCAAACATTCTCATATCTCATAGTATAATTTATATAATAATATATATCATATATATCATTTTTATAAATATATAATCCCATTTCACATTACACTTACTGACTAATGGGCATGGAACAATATGAATCATTTATAATTCATCTCCCGAACTATTGATTCTATGAAAAATAATATGTTGATTAATTAATACCTCACATGGAATTACTTTTCTATATGAAAAAATTACATTCCCCTTATACATGTTTCTAGAAACATCTCATGTGACCCTGAGTAAGAATTACCAGGAATTTACTCATTCAAATTCAATCATCGGTTCGATGTATTTTCATCCCATATAAATGAAAAATACCATATATATGATGCTCTAAATAATTACATGGTACAAAACATTGTAAAAATGATCGATTAGTTAATACTTAATTAAATGTTTATGAATGGTAACAAAGTATAAATGTTTTCATTCCAGGTCTCTCACCAACGATTTGTAAGAAGGATTAAATTTAAGCATACACTCTTATGTATATTGATGGATGTATGAAAGTATAATTATATTAAGGGTGGGATTGAAAAATAATATGTCTCCATTTATTATCTCATGAGTTCATTACTCGTGCTAATAAAATAATTTCATCACAATCCATAAAAATTTGTAATGATAATTATTTAAATTTAACTCACATTCAGACATTTAAGGTAAATTATCATTCCAGAAATCATGTAATATAAATTATAGAAATCATTAAATGATTAATAATTAGATATTTACATTATTATAATAATTTCATATATTATTAATTATTAAAATGAATCTATTAGGAATCATATACCAAGAGACATTACACGATGCTATGACTTCTAAGACACTAATAGTTTCACTAATATATCTACAATATTCTCATTCATTATCACTAAATATGTTGGTACAACATCACTCTTAATGTTATCTTGTATAAGAATTGTTTTTAAAAAGGACGTGTTGGTCCATTAGTGATTCTATGGTTCTTTAGTCTAATAAATTTCTATATTTTGAAAAAATAAATCATTATTTCTCCCTCGATTAAAGAAAAAAGATCGACTTCAGAGATTAAATTCGCATCTGAACTGCTTACTTCCCAACATCGGATGTAGAGATATATTCTAACATAATGGGAATGTACTCTACATTGTATTTTTATATCTCTATTTATAGATAACTCGACAATTAAGGATTAATAGAATACAAATTAATATTTTATATATTCTTTGTCATATTAGAAACATCCATCTATGTGACCTGTTATATAGAGATCATTCTTTACTATAATTTTTATTAATATATACTTATTCATTTTAAATTAATAAAAATTTTAATTAATAGAATTCCAGTGACTCGTTTTTTTATATTGTTATCTATAAGTAATTATCAGTGTAATGAAATTTTCATTATAATGGACAATACTTTTCATAAATATACAGAACATCATTTAGATGAATAATTGTTATATATCATAACATATCTACTCAATAACTTTATAATTTTATATTATTTTGAAACATGGAGAAATAAAAAAAATGGTTCATAAAACATCGACACCATCTCCCACATATTCTTAAATCAAATTAATCCATTTTTGACATATCCAATTAATACCTTTCTTCATATCATGGGGAAAACAAGAATAATAATGTTTCTGAGGGGTTGATTTTTAAGGGCATAGAAGGATATAAAAATGATTTCATAAGAATAATGTGATATTAAGTGTATAATGACATAACCATAATTTTATGAAAATTTATACATTAAAAATCAACAATAATAATCACTAGTGATTGAATAAATATTTTTAGTTCATACACATGATTCAATAGGGAATAAAAAAACAAGATCCTTGGGAAAATAACATTGGAAAAAGACATGAAATTTGTGGAATACAGATAAGAATATAAAATCATATACATATTATAAAATCCTCACTCAAAATACTATAGTAGATGAATTTTTTTTACATAAATGATTTCACTTACTATTTTAGCCATTTCTTACTAAATCGGGTTCACTCCTTGTTCCAACCCTATCTTACTGAACTAGTTTCAGTCCACATTTCAATGCATTCTAAGCCATGATATAGAAATGATTACATTATGAATTCGTATGAAATATTGTTCCCAACCATACCATAATAAAAACCATAAATATTTGTTCCATAAGAACAAAATACAATCATTATATCATAACCCATTAAAGGAAAGGGATTTCAAAAACATTTAATCATTACATAACCCATGGAAAAGTAATGAGATTCATAAACATCATGCTATAATTTAACACTAATAGAATAATAATAATGGTATCCTTGGATAAAACCCCCAAAAATCATAACCAACATCTAATAATGTTTTTGAAATGGATAATTTTTTTCATAGATAACTTGAAATAATTTTTGGTGAAAATATTTGTTTTTAATTTTTTTAAATACATATAAATAAAAATGATAAAATTTATTTTACAAATTATTGTAATATTTTTTCATAATATTCCACATATTATTATATCATTATTCTAAAAAATATGATCATTCTATAAATCTTAATAAAAATTCCATCCATATTTTTTTTCAGAAATATCAAAATTAACCATTTTTGTAAAATGACAAAAATATTCATTTTAAATTTTTTTTTAAATAATGATTAAAAATAGAACTAAATATTAATAAAATAATATTATAAATATTCTATAAAAAATTCATCAATACATGTACATGGAAGTGAAATATTCCACAAGAGATACTTAAACAAACATAATCATGAATAATAATGAGATTGTGAACTGAAAGCATACCTAAAATCTTTCATTTATTTGGTGAAAATAAAAGAAAACATACATAAAATAATGATTTATTATATATTCATTCCATAAAAATAATTCTATCATGCCATGTTTGATTTATTTATATCATCTTATCAACTATTAATTAAAAATTTGTTATTAAAATCATTGTTTTGGATGATAATTGTTTCTTTTTCGAATAATTTTTCAGTTTGGTAGTACCAACCATGTAAATTGATATTTGATTTAAAAATTTATATAATTATAATCATTTTATAAAATTAATAAATAATTATTATATATTTATTTGTAATTATTCATATAAATGAGACAGAAAAATTGAATTACATCGTTAATGGAGTTTGTAGGTTGCACATACGATGAACTTTGTTATCATTTTTTTAATTGATGGAATTGACGAATGATAAATAATAATTACGATTTATAGAATAAATACAATATAATATAAAATATTATTATTAATTAAACCCATCATAATATCGATACAATTATATTGGATAATTAATAAATTGTATCAAAATGTGGATATGGTAAGCCATATGTATGCATGAGCGAAACAATCACTTATTGTTTGTTATTAAATAGTGTTTATAATGGTGTTTTCATTATCAAAATAACATATAATAATAATTTTTTCAATTAATTTATTATTTTATGATAAACATAATAGATTTATAAAAGGTAATAAATAGTAGGAAAATAAAGTCATTATTTCGAGTGATTACCTCTTCTTCAAAATGCCTTCTTTAGATCTCCTATAGAGGTCTCTAGGGTTGGCCTATTGAGAATACCATAACCTATAGAATGTGTATCGGGAATATTATTAGTGAAAATTGAAGGGTACTATTGAGATATAAAAACCATATTTGTTGTAATGAAGTAAGGGGAGTATGCCTTTTAAAATTGAGGTTAGGGTGTATTTTGGAATTTCTCAAAATGATAAATTAATTATCTATCCAAATATCATATATTGGACATATATTTGATTGAAATATAATATTAGGTTGTAATATCATCAAAAACATATTTTTTAGACATGTTTTTGGGGTATTTTAAATCATATCATTTTGGTAAACCCTTAGTAAACTCGTTTTAGTATTTAATATAGTAACAATTTCTTCAATGATAAAATTTACTGATTAGTACAAATATATAGTGAATTTGACAGTAAGTGGAAAATTAATTACTTTTAAACCATATAATAATAAAATATAATTTTACAAAATATTTAATTTTATTTTAATTCTATAATAATATATTTATCCCATAATATATAATTATACTCAATTTTAATACTACTCAATATATTATTTTTTTAAAAATATCAGCAAAACATGTAATTTTATAAAAAAATATTTAATTATATTTATAATTTTTCATGATCATAATTATAATTCATGTATCAATAAAAATATCTCAAATTATAACACATTTAATATTTTGAATATCATTTTTTTTGTAAATTGAATAATTACTAAATCAGTATTGTGTTTGAATTTAATGTAATTATTTAATAAAAAAATATTATAAAAAACTTATGATAATGAATATAAGTATTTTTAATTTTAAAATTTCTCTTTATTGAAAAACATATATTTTAGATAAAACCATATTAAAAATGACATAATAATTGAAAACAAGAATGTAAACGATTTGACATTTCATTAAAAAAAATATTATAATTGTAATAATCACATATAAGTTGAAATAAATAGTAATATAATAATTATTAAATATTATTGAAGAATATAACTCAAAAAAAAATATTGGCACATTCCAAGTTCAATTTCTTGTCCAAAACATTTTATTTTAATCCATAATTTATCAATTTAGCATTTACCCTGGAAACATAATTTACATAGTTTACAATTAAAATTGACCAAAAATAAAGGTTAAATAATAACTAAAATGAAAAAAAATAATTGAAATTTTGGAATATATTTTAAAAAAGTATGAAGACATATTATTCAAAATGTAATTTAAAAAAAAAATAGCCTAACAAAATGATTTTTTTCAAAAAAAAGTCACATTTCAAATATAAAAATTTTATTTGAAATTATTGTATAATATAAACATTAAAAACAATAATTGGATTATTTTGAATCCAAATTAACAAATTAATATTTTAAAAAAATCAAAAAATAAATTTTCAATTGTAAAAAATCTAAAAGAAAATATATCTTTAAATAAAAAGGTATTTTTAAATATTATATGAGAAATAAATGTTTTAATAAAATTATAAAAATTATGAAATATTTTGAATTAATAATAAAAAAAAAAATTTTTTTGTCATTTATATTTTATAGAACTTCTATGAATTCTTATTCACATAAAAGTATAATCTTTTTTTCAAAATAATGTATCTTTTAAATAAATGTATGTACTAACAATTTTGTGATCATTATATAACCACATAACCATAAATTCATATTGATATCTACCATTATATTTATTTCAATAATTAATTATAGATATTATTTTTATACGATATAATGACTAGATTATAATTGACATGTAATATTTTAATATTGTTATGGGGCTTATTTAAACTCATTGTTGCATGCGGCATATGCTATCAAATAATTTTAATAATTTAAAGAGACAAATTTCATAAAAATATATGGGTGTTACATTTTACCGAACAAAAAATGAATTTTTTCCTCAAAATTATTCATCCAAATAAAAATAGATGATGATAAATTGTAATCATCACATTCTTAGGTTCCCACATAGCTTTCTCAAACTGATGGGTTTTCCAGAAATCTATAACCAGTACAATGCCCTAGTTTTTTAGAACTATTTTTATACGTTATTTAATCACTATTATGTTTTATTCAAAAAAATGGTATTTCCAATTTGTATGAGATCTGAGTTTTGTAAACATAAAGGATCAGGTATGTTACTTTTCTGGATATATACATGGAATACATCAATAACATGAGATATATTTAGTCGTTTTTTCAATCATTATGCTACCCTTTCGATATAATGATGAATTTGAAAAGGAAATTTAGACCTATTGCAAATATTCCCATTATATCATAATCCACTCACTCTTTTCCATGTATATATTTTTATAAATACTATATAACTTACTTAAAACAATATTTAATTCCATTTATTATCAGCGCAACTATTTTCTCAACTATGTGATTCTCTTATGTGTTGTTGAACATATGTAAGCTTCTATATTATTTCCTCTACTGGATCAGGACCCCATATATTGCAATCCAAATATTAATTGTAATATTTTTTTGTTATGTACTTCTTACCAAGTAGGGCTTCATAGGGAACCTTCTAATTGCTAGAGTAAATACTATTGTTTTATGACAATTATAACAATTTAAGGTGTTGATACCAACTTACTTTTAAATCTATAGAGCATGATATCAACATAACTTCTATATTTCTTATTGTTATCTCTGAATGATCATTTATATTTCGATGATAAGTCGTAATGAAACATAACTATGTATCCATATCATGTTGAATACTTTTCGAGAACATCTCTACAAACCATTGATCTAGATCAAAAAAATAGAATTTGAATCTCTATGAAATATTACAAGTTCTATAAAATATATTCTCGTATGATAATGAAGAGAGAAATCATATCTGGTTATAATGAAGTATTCTGACATCGTTAGGTTATTATCAAAAACCCGTATAGTATTATTACAATTAGAAGTTATGGTATGTCCGATTACCAAATCCATTGTAATGTTTTCAAATTTCCATTATGGTATGGGTAGTGGTTAAAATATCAACCCATTATTATATCTACTATCCTTACTATAATTACATATCATGATCTATGAATTTTACTTTCCATTATATATTTTCATTCTATCCCACATGAAATTATCTTTCAGTTCCACATATATCTTTGTGGTTCATGTTTGAATAGAAGATGATGAATTATTAGCCTCATTCAATAGATCCATCTTTGAATCATGAATGGGAGATAGAAAATAATAGTTTCCTAACCATATTATTAAATCATAATGAATTTTTAACTTAGGTACATTTATTACCATTGTTTACATATCTACATATTCATTATGCTCCTCCTTAAACATCACTTCTATATATTGTTCAAAATTCATTAAAGGAAGATAAGATTTATCTAATTTCATAATTATATATCAATCCTTTGAAAGTATAACAATATATAGTCTTTTGTGATCCTCATTATATACAAGATATCATTTTATTATTTACTCATATAATCCACAACCTTGTTCACATTCAAATGGTGGTATTATTTTTACCAGTTATAATCATTAATCAACTCTAACCATGTTCTGTGGAACATATTAAAATACTTATGTGTGAGTATATAAATAAATAAATTGTGATTATTATATAAATCACACTTACCTCCATAAAGATAATACCACAATTTCTTTAAATCAATGTCAACTATATCTAACTCCAAAATATGAGTTGGGTAATTTTTATCATGAACGTTCAATTTTCATTAGGCATAATCTATAACCATGTTATTTTTCATGATAACAGATTCCAATATCCTAGTATATGTGTCTCTATATATTACATATCATTATCTATTTCATGGTAATTTATGAACATGGGCACTAACTAACATCGTGTTCAATTCCTTATAGTTATCATGACATTCATTCATTGAAAGGAACTTTGAATCCGTATTTGTTAAAATGGTGAGTTGATTAGAATGTTGCGAGGAATTATATTTCAATTAAATATAATATGCATCATAATGAATAAAAACTAATATCTCATTTTTCATTTTTTTTTCAAGTCAGTCATTCAATAACATCGCTATTTGATGGATCAATATATATACCCTCTCGAGGTATTTTGTGACTAAAAAATAAAAAATTATGTATCCAAAATTCTAAAATGTTAAACTTTTTATAATGGTTAACTTTTCTATGGTCTTTAGCACAATTCTCAATAGACCGTCATGTTCATACTCTTTAATGGAATATATATGGATCACATATATACATACTACCACAATCTAATCATGATAGTCTCCAATGAAAATTTATTAAATATGTTATATCAGTGAGGGAATTAGTTGGAAAAAATGAATAAATATAAATTTATATTTTCCATGAGTTATAAATAATTCCATCATGGGAATATCTTTATTATTGAAACTGAATTGATGATATCCAGAACAATTATAAATATAGAAAACGTATTTGAGTTATGAATAACTAATAAAACAACACATTAATACTAGGAATATGATACTTGTTCATGATAATAATCATTTTATGTTATTTATATTAAAGTAAATGTTTCATTGATTAATCATTCTTATTAAAAAATATAACCAGTACATCCTATGATTATTCACCAATGCGTATTTATCCCTTAAAACAATTATCCTCTAGTTTCTTATACATTTCTTATAGAGAAATTGTGGCTTTTTTATATGGAGTCATTAAAATAAAAATAAATCAATGTAAGGGTTATATTGAAAACATAGCTTCTTAATTTTGTTGAATACCTTTAAATTATTTATGAGATAAATCAATAGACTCTTGTATAATAATTGTATCCTTAATTATGATTTTATCCCCAACCATATGAGATACATATACCTCATTAATAATATTAATTAAATCCATTATGTATGTTATTTCCATTGGAAGTTAATATTCATCTATTAGTTGATGAATAATCATATTTTCACATAGAATATGAAAAGTGACTTGCGTAACTCAAAATTTAATTTGATATCCTTATAGAGAAATCCAATACATGCAATTAATCATATAAATTTATACCATAAGAAGGATACAAATATTTATAATAATCACATTAACATCAACATTAACTAGAGAAGAATCATAAACATGATCTTGGAATTTTTTGTCACTATATGTTTTCACAACTAACTCTAAATCTAATTAGTGATGTAATGTACAAAATCCCTATGAAAATTCAATAAAAATAATATAGTGGTCACATCCCAAATTAAATAATAAATTATTTATTTCAGAATGGATGATAAGTTTTCCTTTCACCACTTTTTATCATATTCTTCATTGGTGATATTGATCACATGATATTTACCTTTTCTTTTGGACTTAAAAGGTTACTTTATATAAATTCATCCTTAAAAACCCTTGGATTTGGGACCTTATTATAATAATTCTCATTAACGTCAATCACGATGCCACTTAGTGTGTGAGGTTCATTCTATTCACACTTCTCTATATTCATATAATTATCTAACTTTATTCCACAATTTGAGTAATCACTTTCATGATAAAATCATCATCAACAATTAATTCATTTTCTAGTCACCTTAAGAAAAATAAATCCATCCTTCTTCTAACACATTTAGCATAATAGAAATATCATCTTATAGTCTCCATGGTTTTCAGATTATCTTCCAAAATACATATTACTTTTCTTTTCAAAATCATGAGATTGATACAAAACTCCAACCACTATTTCCCCATTGGTAGAACATAAGATGAATTCTTCACAGCTAAAAAATTCTCTTATGTCTATCTCGAATCAAATACATGATTTCAATTCAAAAAATAATTGATCACCCTTAATTTTAAGTTGGATTCTAATTCAACAAACATTGGTCTACTGTCTTGTAATATTTTCTTCAAAGACTCTAACAAATTCAGCATCATTTTGTCTTATCTCTAAGAATTCCTTCTCATTTTTCATATAAACAATATGAAGAAATTTGGTATAACAAATTATTTTCTTAAACTCAACCCATTTCCTGTTTTTAATTCTATCTTAATACCTCATATTCTTATAAATAGACCACTATTTATCTGATTCACCTTCCAAATGATAAATAACCTACATGAATATCACTTATTATGAACGCTGGGAAATTGATAATATCTTTTCAGTGTTACATATGAATTTCTAAACAACTGTTGAATTAGAAATCCCATTAAAATAATGTGTAAATTAATTCATGATGGACTTAATAGAATTTTATTCCTTCTTTTTCTCATTTAGTAGTCATGAGTGTTTCATAGATTAATAAATTTGTGTAAGCATAGTAACATGTTTTTTCATTCCACCTCCCATAAAATTTGTTACTCATTAGGAAAATAATTGCATTTCCTATTGATTTTAGCATTAACATTGATCAATATAGTTCCATCTACTAACTAAAACAAATAACTATAGTATTAAAAAAACTAATCATAGTGGTAAAACAACATAATGACGACAAATTTCTAATAAAATTTAAATATATGACACATTATGTTTAATCCTAGATTTATCCTAATAATTACCAAAAGTAATGAAATTTATTCTACTCTTGGACATATCTATGTATATCCATAATAGTTTTTAGTGTCTAATGAATCTTTCCTCTAATATCATCTATAACAACCCATAATTTTCATACATAGAAATTAGATCCTATTAGAAATATATTCAATAAATAAATAACAAATCCATAAAATAACTATATGGGTTTAGTGACTTTAAAAACATTTAAACATAAAAAATGGTTCATAAAACATATATATCATCTCCCTCTTATTCATTCATATGATGGACGATATATTAACGTATCATATTTAATTCTCTTACTCATATAGTTGGAAAAAAGATAAATAATAAAGGTAGAGATCATATAATTTGAAAGGGTAAAAAATAGAGATAAAAATATTTAATAATAATAATATGAGAAAAATTGTATAATAACATGAACATGAAATTTAGGAAATTATACCTTGAATATAAAATATCATAATGAAGAATGACATACTGAATTTTGGTAGTTCATGAGACATGAATCAAAAGGAAAATGAAGAAAATGATCCAATAAATCATAACATTTTACTAAACTACGTTCACTCCTCATTCTGACCGTGTCTCACTAAAGTAGATTCACACCCCATTACCGTCATATCCATCTCATGAATTATAAATATATACCCAATGTAATGGAGTGTGATATATTCCAAACACACAATATAATTAAAACCCTCAATATTTTTTACATAATAATATAAATCATTCATCATATTATGACACATGAAATGAAATGTGTTTCATAAACATTTCATAATTTCATAAGCCATGGAAAAGTAAGGGGATTTATAAAAATAAAGCCATTATAAACCACTAAGATAAGTAAAATGGATGTAATACATGTATCATATACCCTAAATAGTATGACTGACATCAAATAATTTTTTTATTGATGGGAATTTTTTTAAATATTACTCTAAATAATTCATGATAAAAATATCCTTCAATTTTGAAAGCATGTTTTTTTCAAAACACATAGAAAATTTTATTGAAAATAACATCGTAATCACGTATAGTTTGAATGAATTTACGAATTAATCATGAAGGATGAAAAATTTACTTACTTCATATAATTTAAAAACACATTCATTTCTTATAATGGTCATAAAATTCATAATTTAATTTCTTTTTGGAAAATGATAAAAATATTCATTAGATTCATTATTAAAAAGATAATAATGGTTATAAATGTAATTAAAAATTAATGAGAGAATAGAAAAATACTTTTTAAAATCATTTTCTCCAAAACATGATCATGGAAGAGAAATATTCTACAGTGGAAAAAAATTATAAACCATCTGGAATAACAATTAGATTTAGAAATAATACCTTACCACTAGTATTGAATTTCTACATTAAAGTTCAATCCTTATGTATAATAAATATGGATTTATTATATATTTATTCAATAATAATATTTTTACTATAACATTTATTAATTATTTCTAACATCTTATCACTTTTTTATTAGTATAATATTATTAAAATCAATACTTTGTTTGATAACTGGTTTGTTTTCCAAGAATGTAATAATTAAAATGTCTTAGCCCCGTTACTTAGATATATTTATTTAATAATTTAATTAATGTTAATAATGGTATAAAAATCATGTATAATTTTTATATACATATTTTTAAATTATTTATATAATGTAATGATAGAAAAAAAAATTACACTTTTTATGGGAATTATAGGTGGTATGAAGACATTCCTGTTTTTTTAATTTTCTGATTGATGGAATGAATGAATGGTAAAAAAACTATAAAAAATTATTTAATCATTATTATATTATCTAAATAAAATACATTAAAAACCCCCATCATAATACCCATCCATAAAATCTGGCAATGAAAATGAATTGTATCACCACATGTAGATAGTAATTCATACGTATACATGAGCGATACATTCACTTTTTGTTTGATGGGATATTGGGTGTATAATTTCGTGTTCATAATTATAATAATATTTTAAAATATTTATTATACTCAATATGTTTACTTTTTTTATCATTATATATTTAAATGCGATAATAAATACAATTAAAAATGTTATCAATCAAAGAGACTACATCTTTTATAAAACACCTCCTTTAGATCTCTTCTAATGGGGTCTGGGGTTGGTATTTTGTGAATTCTAACACTTCTAGAATGTTACTATTAATGGTAATAAGATAAATTGGTGGGGTATTTTGGATCAAGAATTCTCATAAGTGTTGTAAATATTCTAGGGAGTCTGTTCCCTTTTATAAATTAGGTGAGTGTCACTTTAGACATTAATCATAATATAAAATTACAATAAATGAATTTTCTATCCAAAAATAACACTCCATATATTTCTAATATAAGATAATACATCCTTTCAATATAATATATAGATATATTTTGGACATATATTTTGGTATTAGTTTAATCCTTATCATTTAGATTAGCAATTAGTTATCTTATTTTAATTTTAACCATGATATAAATGTTTCAATATTAAAATGATGTAATTTTTTCTTTTATTTCGTCAATTGGAACATAAATGGAGAATTAATGATATATTATTCAATATAATAATAAACATAATTTTTAAAATATTTATTTTTTAAATAATTTAATAAAATTTTATCGTAACAAAATATCATTATTATAAATTATAATAATACTCAGCACTAGTATTTTTAGTATCATTTATACGATTTTTTTATAATTTAATTATTGCTTGATCAATGATTTTCTGAAATTTATTGCAACTAATGTATTCATAATTATAAGAAATTAATTACCAACAATAATATCAATATTTTTTGGTTTCAAATTCTATTTACAGTGGAACATGTTGTGTGGATAAAATCATAATAATAATCATATAGTTATTAAAAACAAGAATGTGACATCATAGAATTTTAATTAATTAAAATATTATTAAGGTAATAATCTCATCTATGTAAACATAAATGGTCATATAACTGAAAAATTAAGGATTGTGTATGAATATTAATCATATCATGATAATTGGGGTGAGTTTTATGGTCATGTATATATTCCTTTAATTTTATTTTTAACCATAATTTTCTAATTTCTCCTTTACCATGGTAAAAATATTTTTTAAGGTTATTATATATATGGATGAAAAATAAATGTTTATCATTTAATAAATATGGGCCCACTGATTCTAAAGATTGTATCCATTATTAAAATTTCAATACAGAAAATTTGATAAATTTAATATAAAATAAAAACAACAAATTTCAATGAAAAAAGGTTTTTTCTATAAAAATCATTTTTAAATATTAAATAATTTTATTCTAATTTCAAGAATAAAATCAACTTAAAAATAATAATTGAAATTTAATAAAATAAAATTTAACTTATTAATTTTAAAACATATATAACATATAATTTTACACGCTAAAACATTAAACTAAAATACATATTTAAATAAAAATCGTTATTTCTCACTAAATATTGAAAAATAATTGATTTAAAAAAATTTCAAAAAACATTTTATGATAATTTTAAATTTTTTAATAGAAAATTATGTTTAATTATTTCAAATACATTTTTTTAGAAACATAGTAAAATTATTATTCACTCATAATAATATCGAAATATAATATTCGAACAAAAATTATTTATGAAGAATAAAATTACTACAAAATATTTTTTGGTCAATTTTTAAAATCCTACCTATAAATTCATTCATAGTTGAGACTTTAAATTTATTTCATAAATTAATTATTCCTAATAGTTAAATATAGTTTAAAGGTTATGATATAATAGAAATATATTTTTTTAATAATGTTATGATGTATATTTACACTCATTAATTCATGAAATATAAGATATAGATGAATTAAAAGTATTTAAAGAGAAATATTTCACCAAAATATAGTGGGTTTTTAATCTAGTGGAGTAAAAAACAATAAAAATATAGTAGTACCAATGGAAAAATCATACTGAATTTGACATGTCCTTGATAATTGTATAGATAGATCATCAAACTTCCTATGATTTAATCCATGAAATACCAGAAAAAACCATTTTTTGGATGTCTCCAGACTAATCCTATTTAGAAAATTAACGATACTAGGTTCTAGAATTTTTCTATGACACCTACCTGGTCGAAATATTTTTATAATCATACAAATCCTAAAGGTCACTTCAACAAAGTCATTCATTCAGAAGAATTTACCCAACAATATCACCATAGAGTGATCTTCAAGGATATAAATTAAGATAAATAGTATATCATCCACATAAAATTTCAAAAAATCTAATACACACCCATTATTTTTATTTTATATACTATAATCATGCATATTCATAATGAAACCAAACACTTTAATTAAATCATCAAATCAGATATATTGACCTCAATAATATTCAATTAGTACAAAAACAAACCCTTGTATATTGCGTACATTAATAGTATTATTTTATGAGATATTAGAGACATAAATGTCTCATAATCACATGATTTATTAAAAGTGTTTCATTACATACATTCCAACAATGTTTTGTGTTTCTATCTTGAAATAATTAGAAAAAAATCATTAAATAATATTTCCCATGATTTCCACAAAAAATATACATTTTTTAATACATTATGTACTAAAAAATCAATTATGATTCATTAATATCTCCCATAAATTTACACAGAAAAATATTATTTTTCATGATATAGAATGTCTAATACTTTTCCTCATAACTAATGAAAATATAATAATATGAAATGTGAGATATAATTCTCAGTGAAGGGAAAAGAATATCAGAATATGTCATTGAATATAAAGAAATGGATAATATAATAGAAAGTAAATGATAATAAAATAATTTTGTATAACTGATCACAAATGTTAAAAAAACCATGAATGAATAGTAATTTAAATAATCATATGGTTAACAATACATGGTTTTGTTCAGATAAAATGAATAATTTCTAACGTCATAATTATATAATTGAGGTTTTATTCCAATTAATATTATATAAATAGATATTTCATACCCCAAATACCCAAGATTTGTTCCTTTATAAGATGATATAAACTTCATGTGGATATTGTGAGTCCCACTAGAAACCAATTAAGTCCAATTCATTCATCATATATATGAATAAATAAAATATAAAATAAAAATCCCAAATTACATAATAATGAATACAAAACCATATTTCTATGATAAGTATATAGATTATCAATATTTTCCCAATAAATAAATTGAATATTTATGATTATACACAACCCTCAAATTGAAACTATATTGATTAATCAGTATATAGTTAAATAAATAATTTACCCATCTAATAAACAAAATTACATTATCATATTCCAACCAGATAATGAACCTGGATGGTATTATTCGATAATATTATATGTGAATAATAAATTCTGTAAAATATGTTGACATTGGTGAAAAACACTTTCGTATGAATAACACATTGATTCATATCATATAAAAATGATTAATATCTTGATTCGTTGATTCGAAAAAATCAATCATAAAAATGATTATTTAAAATGAGAATTATTTGGGTTATCCATGAAACATTACTACATTGATGAAATATATTTTAGTGATAACTAATAAAATTGATTTTACATGAAAAAATAGTTTTTATAAATACTTGTTTCCAAATTTTTAAATATTAAAGTTACAAGAAAAATTCAAGAGTAAGTTTAAAAATATAAGGTCAATAGTTTTGAAAAAAAAAGTAATCATTAAAAAATTAATTATTAATGTATCCTTCAATAATAAAGAATTTTTATGTCGATGAAAAATGGATTAATAGATAAAAAATATAGATACTAAAGTGAAATACATTTTTAAAAATATTAAAATAATTTTTTGAAACCTAAATCATAAAAAAATTGATATATTTTTGAAAAGTGTAAAGTGGAATAACAAAGTTACCATGAGATAAAATTATATTATGGTTTCAAACATAATGGATAATATGTGTGTTATGAGAAAATATAGGCCTAGAAGAGGAAAAACTTTATCAATGAGTGGGATGTACATTTAACTATATTATAGTTTAATAAAAATTGAATTCTTTAATAAAAGGGTTTTGAATTAAAAATTCAACATTACCATGAGAGAGAATGGGGGATGTGATTTCGAATAGGAATTGGAAGAATATGTGTGACATAGAAAAATAATGTTTTAGATTAAACATTATAATATAATAAAATGAGGTTTGAGTTAACAAAATCCCATATAAATATCATTATAACTAAAGTAACAATCCTTAAAAAGGTATATCATGATAAATAATTGAAATTAAATAAAAAATAATTGCAAAAAAATAAATTGATACATTAATATGTTAAATTAATTCAACATAGAATAATGGAGTTCTAGAATATTCATTTTAATTTGATGAAATGAAATTTAATTCTGCAAAACCTTAAATATTTAGTAATAGTTTAATAAAAAGAATAAGATGATTATATTCTTGGACGTAATATTAAATATATTGGAAAAAAATAAATTACAATATAATACAATTAAATGTTAAAGAATACCCAAATTATTAAAATGAATATCAAGAAGTATAATCAAAACACAATAAATGACAATTATATTAAAAAGCACCCATGTAGCCATTATTATCATTATAATGAAATCCCCTTGAACGGTATTATGTGGTACATATTTTAAATTCCATTAGTTTTCATAGACATAATGGTAAAAGCTATCAAATTCAAAAATATACACCCCAAAAAGTAAACTTGTGGATAACACACACTATATCTCAATAAGTCCGAATTGAAAAGAAATAACATTTATAGATTATCATAAATTTTAAATAGAATGATATTCACAGAGTCCTTATAAAATAATACATAATATTACTTAAATATAAACGGAATAATGATATAATATATCAAATAGGTAGTATATAAACCATATAAAATTTAATAGGTAAATATTACTAAACATTTCTCAATGATTTGAAGTTGATACTTGAACACTTAAATTTAATCATACTTACTCAAATTCCCTCTAACCTCCTATGTAAAAAATATAACAAAAAAACACCATATTTCAAAACCTTATTCACTTATATGACTTTTTATATTATTCATTTTTATTCATTTGTTAATACTATATTAGTTATTTATAATTTAATTTCATCATCATATGTTCTTAGTTTTAATATCTTGATTAGTACTTGTTTCATAATGGAGATATCAATTATTTTTTATAGATTCAATGTTCATATTAATAAATTCATTATAGGTAATATAATATATTTTTTATAATTACTTATAATGTTATAGTTTTATTTTATAATAATTTCTATTATGCTTCGTTATGATAATGTCAATGATTCATTTGTTTTAGTAATTTATTATAAAATACTGGTGACAAATAAATATTAGATTATATAATAATATATAAATTAGTGAAATATGATACAAATAATATTTTCTAATTAATTTCTAATAATAATAATATTTTTTCCATAATCATCTATAATATAAATTTATACTATTATTCATGCAGGTGATTGATCCAACTCAATAAATACTATGCTATAATATATCGTTTAATATGGATTGGAATGTGATTGTTTTGGAAAATGTTATTTTTTACAAAAGCATGATGATATTATTGATATTTCATAATTGATTTAGTAATATTTCCAGATATTCTTATAATTAATAAAATAAAATGTGAAATATGGAACAAGTCACTATAGTGGTTGTGATAATCTACACACACCAATTTTTGACATGGTAGTTATCCATAAAAAAATTTAAAAATAGTTTTTTTTATAATTTATGAAAATTATGAATATAATAAAAATTATATTCTTTAATAAAATAAAATTTTAAAACACTCCTTGTATGATTCTGATGAATAATCAACCACACCATTCATGGGGATGTTAGTCCACCCATAAGCACAACGATAATTTTGTTTTTATAAGTAAAAGTGATCATAAATCTAATTATTATTAAATAATCATAATAAAATTTAAAAATTTCAATAATATTTATTTTATTTTTATATAATGTCTAATATAAATTGTAAGGATGAAGAAGAATAAAGTAAATTTTATAATGGAAAATAAGTAACGAGGGATTCTTACCATACTCCTTCGAAAGAAATATCAATAGAATTTTTAATACTTTTAAGGGAGGAATTGTGAAAAATATATAACCACTAAAATGATTATAGTAATTTTTGTGTGTAATATTTGTATATTTTTTTCGGAATAAGTGGATACAGGTATGAGAAAAAGTTTTGTTCGTAATGATCTATTTATTTTGGAGGGACTGGATTTTTTTGTAGTAATATAAATGGAAGAGTCACTAATTGTGGGTCAATTTGATCCAATTATTTAAAATAATATAATATGGCATGGTATAAGGATGATAAATCATAAATAGAAAAATTTAATACATGTTTTTATCAATTAATAATTATTTTACTCTTATATTCTACATAATTACTATTTTCTGTTTTTCAAAATGGTAACCAATTTTTAAACAAGTAATTTTATTTTATTTACTAATAATTAAATAGAATTTTTTAAATAATTCATATATAATACATCTAAAAATGAAATATATTTTTTCAAAAAAATAAATTAATAGTGAGGGACGGTAATGTGATTATTACCACACATAATGTGTTATTTATATAGAAAATATATATTTTTATTAGTAAAAATTAATGATTGATAAAATATTTATATTTATCCAATATAAATGAATTATTTATATATATATATAAGTGTTGTAGATTTATAAATTTAAAATAACAAAAAAATTATGTGCATTACACTTTTCTTTCATCCCTACTATATGGTTTTTTATGTTATAATTATATTGGGTGAATTCATTAGTTACATAGGGATAGTTTTGGAGAGTAATATAATATTCTATTGGATGGGATATTTGATCTTGATTCAGTAAAACTATGTGGATCTCCCTGGGAAACCAATAAGATTATTAGAGAGGGGTAGTAGACATCTCACCTTTGGTGCCAAGTTAGAGATAACCAAACAATCTTCATAGAATCCATGTATATTAGAACATGGGAAAATTAATGGATTGAACTTGGTTTTATAAATCAGGAATTCAAATTATGAGGATGTCCAAAATAGGTAGTGATCCTTTTATGGTCTTTGTAATGTATAGTAAAATGTATGACCAAACCATTAATAGAGTTCTAATTTATCTTAGAATTAAAATTTGAACCTAAATCCACTCAGAATCATATTATTATTCGTATTATTTATTATGATAGAAAACCATGTAACTAAAGGGGATGTTTCCAGAAATTAGACTCCATCTAAACTCAAACAGTGGTTGATCTAAATTCGATAACATATAATTATTCAGGGAACGTTGTTGATCTTCTTATGTTATTAATTTTTCTTCTAGATCACCAATCCTATAAAAATATGTAATATTATAACCAAAATTTAATAGCTAGATCTATGTGGTTTAATTTTTTTTAATTAAGAATTACAAAATGGGGGATCGATAGATTTCCAAATATAGTGAATTATAATATTCTCTTTGATTTCATATTGATCTGCTATTGGAAAAGGATACCATTGGGTAGGATGATGTACCTATATATCCATTATAGTTTATTATTCATAAATATTGATTATAAATTCTTATTTTTGGTGAATTGGTGTTAGTTCTCATGATAATTGTTTCAATAACATGAGTTTTTCTAAATTATTATTTATCAAAAAAACTAAATATATTTGATCGCATATGTTATCTGATACACCATGTTATGATTTATTTATAGGAAATATAAATATAATCTCAAACTATATAGGAAACTTATATTATATTGTGGTATAAAAAACACTACGTTTTTTAGGTTACACATATTTATGAGCTCCATCGATAGCTTGCGTTATACAAAATACATAGTTTTAGTAATCTAAAATATATTATTTATATTATTATAAAAATTTTACTATAATTATAATTTTGAAATTGGGATGGGGATTTGGAATTTGACTATTTGAATTATTAAAATTTATATTATTCATGTTTAAAAAATGATTTCTTTGGAAACAAATTAATTATAAATGACCATATTAACTATATAAAAAATGAAATTCTTCTTTTAGAAAAGTTTTTTATATTTAAAAACATGCTTTTTCACAATATATTAAATACAACTTTTTAATAATGAATTTAATGGAATATATATGTTACATGATCCGAAAACAAATTAACATTCCTCTTATGTATTTTCTTAACAAGTGATAAGAATAATTTCTATTTTACTCATAAATATATGTATTTCTATAAGGGGATGTTTTACAGCATTTTAATTGAATAACTGTTATAATTTTTATTAAACATTAATAAGCTATATTTCGAAAAATATTCATTATTTTTTATCATTTAATGTAAAATTTTACTTTTAGAAATGTTTCTATAATTTTATGTGAAGTTTCTTTTTATGATGAATAATGAAATTCACTGATTTTAATTGAAAACTGCATTTCATCTAATTTATTCATATATTATAATTATATTGTAATTTATTCAATAATATTTTTAAAAATTATATACATTTTTAAAATTTATGAATGTCTAACCTATTTCAAAGTAAACATATATATAAAAACATTTCAAAATTTAAAATATTTTCACTTTAAAACCCCCATTGTCTTGTCCCATCTGTGAGATAACTTTTAAAATAATTTTAACAAATTATGTGTATGTAATTTCGAAAAATGGGATTAAAATTATAAATAATTATTATTTATAATATATAATTCGGTAAAAATATATTTTGGGAAAAAGTATTTGTGAAATAATTTAAAATTTATTATTGCAATTACGGTAAAAATGAGTTTACTTAGTTGTTTAAATTTAATATTAAGATGGGAAATTACCTATAAAATATTCCAAAAATCACTTTATATACATATTTATACCATATAATCCCATTTATTTATTTTTTACAATTATTTTTCTCAAATTATGTAAGGTATTTCTCTCAATATTGTTTTCCTTTTTTCTATCTCCAAAAATGCCACACATCTTCAATTACATGATGGAACTAAACCTCTCCATAATTCATGTCTCTAAATCCATTTTTATTGTCCCAAACCTTCAAAAATATCAATTTAAATCCCTCCTATTATCTAATAATCCTTAAATTTGTTATAAATAATACATAGCGGTACTTTGGCCTAAAAATATGAATTAACCTCAAAATAGGTAACGTTATTATATGAGTAATTTTGTTTAATTTCATTATCCACCTTGTGAATTATTCTTATATAAATATTATATAATAATCTATGTATCCTAAATATATTGATATGTTTTTATTTCAAGGTTATGACTTAAACCTTTCCCCCATCTATCAAGTAGGATACACAATCATTATCCGTATGTACGATGATTTACAACCCCGTGAACCGATGTCATTCATTCTTGAATTAATGCCTCTAAATGTAAGTAATAATGTATAAATTACTATTTATAAATTATATATAATATATATGTGATCTATTATTTTTATTTAATTAATATATACCACAAACATTCATGATTTCCATTTTATGGGAATACAATAACTTTTTTAAAGATGTGTCGACTACCGACACCTCAAAGCAAAGTGATTCTTTCATGATTTACATGTAATGTATTAGGGATGGATTTATTTAAAATATTTATTATATATGAAAAAACGTTAATATAATGATAATATATATATATATATATTTCATTTACTTTTCTTTCTTTCAATATTATTAGAAAATGTAAACATCATTTATATCTACGTACCACTTACCATCTCCACGAAAGGTGTAAATAATTTATTATTTATATATTTTATAGGATATTATGAATACATATTCTCATAATATATATTATATTAATATAATTAATTAATTTATATAAATAATAAATTAAATATATAAGTAAAATAATCTATTAAAACATGCCAAAACATTAATGAAAAACAAAGCTTCTATTACCCGAAACACAACATTAACATGTAATTTTTAATAAACATGAAATATAAAGTTATAATTAAAACATATACTATATTATATAAATAAATATTATTATATTATAGATTTATAAAAAACATATATTTATTATGCATGAGTTTCAAACAAATAAGAGTAGAGTAAGGCTTATTATTAGGGTATTCTCATTTTACGTGTATTTATATGAGATATATGCTATACCAACAACTTATTATTTTTATGTAGTGAATATACTACTATATGAAATGATATATAATTAATATACTTTATTTAATTATATTAATTTTTTAAAATAATTTTATTATTTAATGGGGATCAGGATTCAAATAATACTCAAGTAGTATGGGGATTTCTTGTCTCACTTTTTTTTCTGCGTGACATATTCAATATTCACTACTCATTTATTTTTTTGTGGTTTATATAAATACCATGAATATATTAAATTATTATTATCCTTATATTTTATTTTCATACCCATTTATTATCTATATTTCATGGGTTTTATGGTTGAAAATATATGAAAGTTTTATTAGAATTTTGTGGTAATTTACGTTCTTTGAGACAAAACTT
This sequence comes from Viscum album, assembly GCA_963277665.1. Classification (NCBI taxonomy): domain Eukaryota; kingdom Viridiplantae; phylum Streptophyta; class Magnoliopsida; order Santalales; family Viscaceae; genus Viscum; species Viscum album. Next base: position 1,198,906,939 of record OY728122.1, read on the forward strand.
CTGTTATACCTCTAAAATATTTTACATGGTGTATGTATTACCCATTTTACATTTAATATAAATAATATTTTTATTTTAATTATTTTAATATATTCATCTAATGTTATTATTTCATTGGAATTAATATTGAACATTTCCATTATGGCCTAAGTTTATTATTACATTCCCATCGTTTATCAGGATTGATTATGATTATGATTCTCTTGCGGAATTCATTTGATCCAGTAATTAATAGTTATTAGTAATTGTATTATAATATATTTATTCATGATATTATCATTTAAAAATACAATTTCCCACTCATTGATTCTCTAGATAATTATGGCAATGTATTTATAACAATACAACTTTATTTCTTTATTCTGTTAGAAATCATTGTAATTAAAAAACCATGCTTTCAGAAAATTTTGAAAAGAGTTTTTAGTGATATTTAAAGATAGTTTTCATCTAAAAGTATTTTAATAATTTTTTATGTTTTAAAATTTCTTTAAAAAATTATTCAAAGAAACTTTTATATGTATTTATGTTTATTTTTAAAGGAAAAGGATTTCAGAACAGTTTATATATTAATGAGTGTTTTTCAATGAAGAAATGATATATTCCTCAATAAATGTTTTAAATTATATTTAAATTTTAAATATTATGTTTTAAAAAAAATTCAAATAAAATAATTTTGAAAAAATATTTTATTTTTTGAAAATATATTTTCAATGAAATATTGTTTTCATTAAGAAATAATCCAGGTTATCATTAAAAATCCTCAGCCAAATATGATTACATCATTTGATATTGTTTACATTTACTAGTGATAATATCCAAATGAAATATTTTTATTTTGTCTAGGTGAGTTTTATTTTTAAGAGAAAAATATTATTATGAAATACATTTATATTCCATGGATTAGACCTCATTGAAACCCTCTTCATTTCATAGGTTATACAATGATGAAATGATCATGAAACTAGCCACTTTTTCTTAGGATATGATATTATGGAATGTTTATAGCACCATTTTAACATAAAGTTTCAAGATATAATTAATGTTTTATAATCTTTTTACTCATAGAAATATGGTTTTTTTATTATTTGATAGTTGGGACCTATATCCCCCTACATCACATTGGGTAATGATACATCGTTTATGTTCACAAATGGTACATGGATTGTAGGCCATGCCAAAAAATAAAATGGCACACAGGTTGTATCACAATCAATAAAATAAGAGGGTATAAGGTTTATATCCCAAGTTCAAAAATTGTGGTTCCTTGGGTTTTATCATAATATCTAAAAAAAGAGGGTACATAGGTTGTTGCTCAATCATAAAAAGGATACATGGGATGTAGGCCAATACCTAAAAAAGAGGGTACATGTGTGGTATCCCATGCTCGAAAATAATTGGGGACATGGGTTGTAGACCAATACTATAAATAAGAGGATACATGGGTTGTGTTTCTATCCTAAATATAAGAAGTTCCATGGGATATATCCCATTACAAAAAATAAGAGTATACATGGGTCCTAGCCCATGCCAAAAAAAATGAGGGTACATGGGTTATAGCCCATGTCATGCAAAAAGGGGATATATGGGTTGTATGAAAATCCTTAAGACAAAAGGGTATCCTGGTTTTAGCCTAAACCAAAAATAACATTTCGGCACATGGGATGATATCCAAATACCTATATTGATACATGGATGATTAGACCAATCATAATAGGTATTGAATGTCTTTGTAGGAAGCTATGATATATGATAATCTATGATTCGATGTATGCCAAAAATTCTATGTCATACTTCCATGTTATAATCACTTAGCTTATGATCATTGTTTTTTATGAATAATTCTTTGTGACATTGTAATATTTATTTTATTAATCATTATTAGAATCATACATATATATGGTTTGATATTCCGATGTCATTTTCTTGTCCAAAAAAACTTTTCTTAATGTTTTTCATACGTATAACCATTATTTAACATTACTGACATTTGTTCTCTCATTTTCTTATAATTCTTTTACACAGGCTATGAAGATTGGTTTTATGTTGGAGAAATACAATGGAATGATCTTTATATGATATTTTGATGATCATTCACCAAATTAGAATAATGTGTCCCAAATTTCAAGAGACACTAAACTATTATGGTTCATGGTAATGTAATTTTTTATTATGATGAATATTTATAAAAATTAGGGTAATATCCTTTTATGTTAGGCCTTCGTTGAGATAGATGGTACCAAAGGAATTATTTATTTAAACATTGGAATCGTGGGTGAGAAAACTATAGTGAAATTACAAGGGATATTTCTAAGGATAACTGTAGGTATCTATGTATTGATAGGTATGAAGAGTAGTCCATGGTTTAGAAAATATCAGATAATTTTGTTAAATGATTGATATATCGGATTCAAGAAATTAAAACCTTATATAGATACTACATGTGGAATTCCGTGGGAAACATGAATTTGTTTTTAATATAAGGGCACACAAAACGTTACTTAACATGGATACTAGAAACTTATGTTTATAATGGATGATAAAAATTTCCCCCTAAGGTATCATCTATTATTGAAATATTTAAATTTTGTAATTACAAAAAAAATTCAAATAAATTTCTATAGGGAATTCACATTAATTAAATATAAAAGGTTTTATGAGTAATTTCATTATTGTTAATGATGAATAGACCGTGGGAGACATTTGAAAGTATGTTATTTTCTAATAATATTGTGTACACACATTACTAAATTGGGTATACATGATTCATATTCCATATATTAGGAAAGCATTTAAATTGAAAAAGATAATTAATATTAGTTATTAGATTATGTAACAGGTGGAATGATAAAAGTATTAATGTATTTGAATTCAATGATTTTGTAATATGACTCATTAAGTATATAATAATTTTATTAGTTTTTTTTCTTTAGGGATTTTCAAGAATATGTTAACTGATATTTAAGAACCAGAAAATTCATTTACTGGAATTGTTAAATTAAGGGATGACAATCCTTAACATATTATGTAGGATTATAAAATAATATCTAGTATGGATAATGAGATGATGGTTTGGACAATGTAAATTAGATAGTATTGATGACTTGAGAACTAATAAAGGATTTTTTGACACACTCTTTTATAATATCATTGATGGAGATTATGAAATATTTTTATATTGAGATCATATCCAATGACCATTAAAAACTAAATTTTTCTTATTTCCAATAATGATTTGTAGTAATTTATATTATTACTATGTTTCAATAGAATAAATGAAAATGTTATTCACATTTTTATAATGTGACAACCAAGATGTACATTAAGATATATGGAAGCCTAATTTATAATTATTTTGAGAAATATAATGACCTTTGTCATAATGGTATGGATTTTTTTATTTTGGATGGGTAAAAATGTTATCCTTTAATGTAATGGTTTAAGTTGAACATCAAATGATGTTTTATATGTCATGGTATTGTCTATCTATATGAGGATTTGAGCTAGTTTTATAATCCATGAAAATAAATTTTTTATGAATTTAACCATTGATAGATGGGATTTATGGTCATTATGTAATTATGTTAGTGCTTCAGGAATGAAAAATTATCCATTATCTCTTAAAGTAAGAGATTAATTGGAAATCAAAAAATGAACAACAGAAGGTTGAGATTGTTGAAAAGAAAATTAATGGAATAATTTAAGCATAATTCCTTTTGTTTTTGACATAAAAAGTATTTTTTAACTATATAAAAAGGACATTGCAAAATTTCTATCCGAATACATTCATCTGTATTAGTTTGATGGTCTTATATATCATCGTATATTTATGATTTTTATGGACTTAAAATTACATTGATCATTAAATTTCATGTTATTATATGTATTTATCACTCTATATAATATTTTATATTATATTTCATGTTCAATCATCACTTCCCAGCTATACTATCCTATGTGGAAGTCAAGTTTGTGTTTCTTTGGGTAACCATTATGATTCCAAAATTAAATATTTAGATGATGTAATAGTATTTATTTTTATGAATTCAGTATTTATGAAATGAAATTTCATGTATTAACCATTTATAACATAGATGAATTTGGAAGGTGAAACTAGATTTTAGGTGGTTAGAAATTAACACCTTGTGTTTTTTATGAAATAATTTTGTTTAATAAATTAAATTTAGTTGAATGCTTGCATTGTAGGATACACCATGTTATGATTTATTTATATGAAACACAACTTTAATGATTTAAAATAAAAGAAACTTATATTAGCTTTCACTATACAGAAAACAATTTTTGGCTTCTGTTATATATAATTTTGAGTTTCTTTTATAGCGTTCATTACACCAAATATAGTGTTTTATCGAACTACATTATACTATTTCTATAATTATTAAAATTTTATTAAAGTAATAACATATCCATTGGGAATGAAAGTAAGAATGTGATTAATGAAATTATACAAATATTTTTTATGCATGTTTTTAAAATGAATTATTTGTTAACAATTAATTAAAAATGATAGTAGTAACTATTTTAAAATAAAGTGATTTCCTTTCTGAAAATTTATTTTCCATACACAATCATGTTTTAAATAAATATATTAAAAAAAATTTGAATGAATTTAACTGTATATATATATATATATTATATTATAAAAAATGTTTAACATCTATCTTTTTAATTTTCTAGATATGATATAAGTATAAATCGAATTTTAGGCATTAAAGGATTTATTTTCCTATGAGAATGTTTTTCTGTGGTTTATGTGTACAATTATTTTAAAACTATTTTTTGACACTTTTATAATTTATTTCTTACAAAATAGTATTCAATTTTCATACCTTAATATCAAAATTTACTTTTGTTAATTTCTTTTTTAATTTTTTGAGAAGTTTAATTTTCTAATGAATAGTGAAAATGGTAATTTAATTTGAAACTACATTTTCATTAGATTTATATGTTTAGTGGAATTAAATTTTAAATTTTTATAATGTATATTTTTTAAAATTACACAATAATTAATAAATAAAATAAATTAGTTACAATCACGTTCAAATATATTTGTATACAATAATATTTCACACTTTTTAACATTTACACATCAAAAACACGATGTATAATGTCATTTATGGTCTAAAATATATGTTAATTTTTACCATTTATGTGTTCTATATTTAAAAAGTATTGATTTTATATTTTTAATAATAATAATTTATAATATATAGTAAGGTTAATATAGTTTTTGTCAAAAATATTTGAGAAAATAATTAAAATTATTTGCAACGAATAAAGATAAAATGGGCTTACTTAGTGGCTAATCATTAATCATATGGTGAAAAATGAACTATATACATTTAAAAATCATTTTTATTTAAATATTTAGACCATATAATAACATTTATAAAAAAAATTAATCTTTATTGAAGGCATATGATATAAGGGATACCTCTCAATAGTGTTTACCTATAGGTATTTACAGAAATTCTACTCCATCTCTGATATAAAAGGGCACTCAACCCTCCCTTATTCAAACCACTGGAGAAATTTTTCATATAAAAAACCTTCAAAAATAATCTTCAAAAATATCTAATCACACCTTATTAGAGTCCCTTTTTCTAGTAAAAAATCCAATGAAGTCCTTTGTTGGAAACCAAAATGTGATACCCGAAGAAGATGAAACATTAATCAATGAATAATTTTACATTATTTCATTCTCTATCCCATATATTTTCCAAATATAAATATTATAAAATATTCATAGTATCATAAATATACTTTTATGTTTTTTTGTTAAGGTTACAACCTAAAACTTCATACATTTCTATCCAATGGTATACACAATCAACGTTCATCTATATAGAAAACTACCACCTCATTAACTTATATCCTTTGTTCATCCATTAACACATATCCATTCTTGTAATAATGATGGTGTTAATATTTTTATATGATATTTATGATATTTATGATTTATGTATGCTTCTTATATTATTATATAGCACATAACGGTATGTTTTTTAATTTTTGGGAATATGATAACATCATTTGTGGTCATGTGGACTATCGCCCCCTCAAAGTGATCTGATTCATTCACGCTTTACATGGAATATATTAAGGGTGAGTTTATTAAGGATATGTGTTTTATTTGAAATAATAATTCTTTTTTATTGATAATATATATAAATATATTATTATAATTTCATTAATTCACTCCAAAAAATGTAAACGACATTTATATGTACGTACAACATACAGTCTCCATGAATGATGTATTTCATTTCATATATAAACATTATATATATTTTTATTAATATATATATATATATATTCAGAATATATATGATATTTATATAATTTTTTAATTTCATGAAATAAGGAAATTATGATCTAAGTATGAAAATAATGAAAAACAAGTAAGTTCATGTATGAAAAACAAATAGGTTATTACTCGAAACATTACATTAAAATTCTAGTATTAATAAATTGGTAATATAAACAATTAAGTAAATAATATAAGGTATTATATATATATGGTTATATGATATGTATATATAATAAAATATTATTTATTATACAATAGGTATGAACATGTAGGAAAAGTTTTAAGATTTAATTGAATAGTTTTCTCATCTAATTTTTATTTCTAGGATATATATAATATATTCACCACTCATTCATGTTATACGGAGTATATACTTCCCAAATAAATTTTATATGATGAATTTAATTTATTTAATTATAATAATTGTTTCTATTGATTTTATTATCTCGTAGGGATCATGATTTCAATGTTACTCATGTTGTAAGAGTAATTCTAGTCTAACATTTATTTATGCGACACTTATTCCATATTCTTCACACATTTTTTATGAAGTTAATATACTACACATTAATATAATATATTATTCATATACTTATACTAATTGGTATCGAAAATGATTTCTTTGTTACCTACATCATGGGGTATACAGATCCAATGTTACCAAATAGGAAATGGAATTTTTCCATGATTTTCCTTCTTTGAGACACATGTAAGGTTATTCCCCAATATTTTTTTTAGAAGGAGTATTTACTACTCATTTGAAATGTTATATTATGATTCTCCAGATTTTAATGAAATTTTATGCTTCATTTAATGTTATTATTTCTTGGATATTTAGATTCATTGTTACTATAGTGGTATGCTTTTATTTCTACAATCTCATAGTTTATCCAGATTTTTTAAGATTACACGTCCCATGATTAAATATTATGATCCTTTAATCAATGATTATCATGAAATTTATTATAATTTCTTATAAATTATAAAATCATGTTATTGTAACATTTTTAAACTCAATTATAGCTAATTTAATTATGAAGGTGTTTTTATGAAAATACGACATTATTTATATATTCAGTCAGAAATCTGTATGATTGAGATAGCATGTTTTCAAAAATGTTCTAAAAATGTTTTTGAATGATATTTTAAGTTCCAATTTCAAGAACAAGGATATTCAAAATGTTTTATTTTTTAAAAAGTGTGTAATTTTTATTCAATGATTCATTTATAAGTTATGATGTTTATTTTCAAATGAAAAATGTATCAAAATGTTTTTTAAACAAAATTTTTTAATGAAGTAATGATTGTTTACTCAATAATTGTTTTAAAATATTTTTAAATATTACATCATAAATTTTCAAATTTTTTCAAATTTTTTTTTAAATCTTTTATGTTTAAAAATGTTATTTTTAATGATATTTTTCCCCTAAATAAATGAAAAATATGATATTTAAAAATATTAAACCATATATAATGACATCCTTTTATATAGTTTCTTTTTTCTATGGGTGGTATCCAAGGGAAACTTTTTTATTATTTATGTGAGTAGTTTATGTTTATGATAACCAGTTGTTTATGAACCCCTTTTATCATCCATAGGTTATACCATGGTGAAACCCATTTATTTAATGGGTTATGCTAAGATGAAATTATTTTGAAACGTATTTATTTTCCACAGGTTATGATATTTCTAAATGTTTATAATAACCATTTCATTTCATGGTTTATAATATTACGATTTTTTTATGATCTCATGACACACATAAATGTGGTTTTCGTTATGTAATGGGTGGGACCTATATCAATATATAATTCATTCAGTAAGTATAAATAATATATGATATCATAGGGTATACAGGTGCTAGACCATTCAGGAAAATAATATTATAAATAGGTTTTATCCCAATTCGGAAAAATGATGGTACAAGTTTTATGTCCCAATGCCAAAAACAAGAGGGTATATATGTTGTATCCCAGAGCTAAAATTAAACGGGCACATGGGTTGTAATTAAAAAATGAAAATAAAAGGCTACATGTGTTGTATACCGAGCCAAAAAACAAGAGGGTACACATATTCTATCCCATGCTCAAAAACATGTGGGAACATAAGTTGTATCCCAAACTCGAAAACAAGTTGGTGAACATGTTATAATTCATGATGAAAAATGAGGTTATACATGTTTTAACACAATACCTAATAAATTGGATACATGGGTTATATTCCATTACTAATAATTAGATGTTGCACGGGTTGTAGTCCAAGCCCGAAAAGAAGAGGGTACACGGGTTGAATCCGAAGACCAAAAACAAGATGGAATATGGGTTGTAACCCAAGACTATAAAGAAGACAGTACATAGGTTGTTTTGACAAAGCCTGAAGTAGGTACAAGGATGATTAGTCCAATCCTATTATTTTATTAAGTTAATTGTATGAATCATTGATAAAAAATATTCTAAGTTGCTGTGTATGCCCCATATTCTGTTTATTATCCTTATGTTAGGTTATAATGGATTATATTATTTTAATTCCTTATGATTAATTTCTTATGAACAGATAATCTTAAATCCATGACTAATGATTATGGTATTTCATATATAGGGTATGATATTCATATGGTGTTATACAGTCATCATACCCTTATATTAATGTTATGATTATTTATCTCTTTTATTTAACCTTATCAATCATCTTAGCCCACCATTTTTTATGTTTCATTCCCCAAGTTATAAATAATTGTATTAACGACTACAAAAGGGGAAGATCGTTATGGGTGATGTTGAAGATATATTACTAAATTAGAAGAGTGTTTTCCCTTTTTCCAAAGACACTAGGATATTGCAGTCCTCATGTATTTAATTTTTTAATGTACTGAATATTTATAAAAAATGAGGTAAAATCAATTTCTGTTAATCCAAAGTCACTATAATTGGTGAGTAGGAATGGTTTGGTGATGGATAATAGAAAATTACATAGGTTCATTAGCGGAAGGATATCCTTAATATATTCTAACATTATCTAAAATTTAGTGGAATGATGGGATTGATTATGGGTGATTCTATATGAGAAACATTCTGTGAGATGGTATTCTTGTTGTTTTTATATGGTGTTCATCACTGGTCTGTGAGACCAATTCATTTTGAGAAATGGTTATTCCATTCTGATACATTACTAATTATATGTGACTACTTGGTATGGATATTTTTGTATCGTGGTGAAATCCTCATGGATTGGTTAGTCTCTAGGGGGACTAGTTCATTCATGTCATGTGAAAACTGGGTTGATGGAACATGGGGATGTGGTATGGGTACGATGATCATGTGTCATACCTTGAGAAATATTACAGGGTATGAATACCTATTGCATTCAAATAAGATATACCATGGGGTACAATGATATCATATATGATCTTGTAGATGAAATGGTATGGATACCTTATTTCCTAACATAAAGCTGAGAATGGGGTGTGATGACGTTGCGACATGACTAGAGATTGATTATCTTTGAGTCTTGTTCAGAGACAAGTGTCAGGCATTCTTCATGTCCTAATATGATATGTTTTATGATATATTCCTTTATGAATGAACTCAATATTGGTATGAACAAAACATATGGAATATAGGTTAGTGTATGAGTAACCGACATATGATGGGTTGATAGTTTGTGTGTTTACATTCTATTAGGACATGTTTCTTTATGTACATGTGACCATTATGTTAAGGATGAATTTGTGGTCTAATAATTTTTCTATAAAAACCCCCAGCAGGGGAATATCGCTGCACGTACAGATTTCATGGTGAGGAATATAGCTAGTTTAAGGGTCCATACTTGGTAAGATGAGAAACTGGAGCATGGAGGATTGAGGTAATATAGGAATAGACTCCAAATAATTTATGCACATATTTATGTTCTTTTTTTATTTATCATACCATGTTTTACATAATATATAGGAATTATTGTGGAGTATATTGTATGACACATATGCTATTTTTATAGTTTCATGATATTAGTTTTTTCTATATATTGTTCTCAGATTTATATTTATAGCCTTTTAATTCAAGTGAATGACCATAGTTTTCTAGGGAATAGTATACAAGAACTACTTTTGATACACAACTACAGTAAAAAACCTCTTTCATATCCGTATATACAAATGAGGTAATGTGGGAATTCGTCCGGACATGATGGTTCAATACGGGTATTAAAAAGTAGCATCTTATGGGGATTCCCTTTTTTCATGTTGACGGTGTTGGGACATTGTAGAAAGCAGATAGGTTTTTTTAAACTCAAGTTTTAGAGTCATTCATTTGTCTAATGTGTAACACACCATTGATTCACTCGGGTGTGGGATTTCTTTTATTAGTTGTTCTTTTAGTTGTTGATACTAATCATGGTTATTATTATGATATTAGAGTTTAGAGATTTGGGTTTCTTCCTAAATTATTAATAAGAACATTGGTTCACATGTCATATGCTTGATTTCCAATTATATATTGTTTCTCCGGTAAGTTAAATTTCATTTGTAATCATGTACACTTATAATATATATTTGATGATATTAAAATTTCTTAATTTTGAGAATTCCATGTTAAGTAATTTGAAATGGGTAATATTAATGTGTGTGCGAGGATGACATGTCTTAGGCCATAGGTAGTTCTAAGGGTGTTATGACTTATAGTTGTGGGTAGCCTCATATATAATGACATGCAATAGAATGAACATATGTGTTCCAGCTAACTATGTCACTAGTTGTCCAATATTGATATTATATACCTTTATAAGAATTTGTTATTGAATTATAGATAATTCTTCCTTAATTTCATCTTATGTCACAACCATGTGAATAAGGTTCCAATTATCATATATAGGTGGTTCCACATTTTGTACCCGCAAACATGAATTAGGATACATCTAAGCATGATACCATATCAAATTTCATGGATCAGGTAGAAGGGTCACTCCATATAGGAGTCTTTTTATTAGTGCATGCTCAAGGTGGAGGAGATCACATGAAAATGACTGATAGGGTTTGGTATTTATTACATAAATAATACATAATTATAGGGTACTAGAGGTCACCTAGATACTGATGACTGAGTTGAAATCATCAATGAAATATTTGATCTAGTGGAGCCACTAAATTATTGATGGGTAAAACTGATTACCTTCATACATTACGTAAATGTGATGAGATGGTGGGGAGTTTTATAAAAGGTGGAGAAACAAGTGGGTATGACATGGGAAAACATCAATGATATATTATTTGAGTATCCATTCCTAAATATAGTGAATATCGATCAACCTCATGAGAATATGTAGTTTCATCAGGGGAAGAATTCATTATCAACATATTCTTCTCATTTCATGGAGTTGTTTTACTTCACTCCAGTTTTATCTAGGTGTGAGAGTAAAAGGTTAAGAAATTCAAGACCATTATTCATAAAGATTATATATTTTTGTTCATAATCATATACATGACAACATATTGTGATTTTCTATTCAATTATTAGTTTAATTAGAAGTGTCAATGGGAGTAAAATACATTAGAAGTACTTTCATCCCTTTGGATACCAATGAGTGGGTATCCAAGAGATACTGTGTGAACCATTTTTTGTAGGAGGGAATGAAAGATAAGTATGAATTAATTGGAGGATTTTGGTATTCAAAACTATTTAGGTATTCACCATAACCCTCAAAGGAAGGATGTGTCAATATGTGGTTAAATTGTGGGTAAAGTGAACATTATCTCAATTTTTACCATGAATATCATAACATGTTACATCAATGTAGAAATATGAGTCTTATAAATAATTATTGTTTGAGGGAAAAATATATGGGTTTCTATAGGGTTTTTTGGAAAAATTTGGGCTATGATTCCATGGATTGACATGCGAATATAGATTCTTTCTCAGATTCAACAGGGATCTATAAATTTATTAAGCCTTGGTTCCAGAGGGCAGATCCATGAGACTAGTGTTGGAAGATTATATATTGTGGACTATGGTCTTTATGATGATGGAGAGGAATATAATACTATTATTGGTATGTTTATATTGAATCTATCCTTTTTTACATATTTATTTGATATAGTAGATTCATATACTTTTATACCTACTTAAGCCAATATTTGTTTAAACATAATTCCAATGTTGACTTTTTTAATTTCAGTCTATTGATATATCATTAGGAATGAAGGTAGAACATATATAATGATATATAGAATATTTTGTAGTGGCTTCTATTTGTTTAAATTTTTTATATTATATAATCTTAGAGATGATAGATTTGATGTGATATTTTAAACTGATTAGTTGACTAGTTATTGGGATTACATAGATTTCTATTAAAGACAAGATTCATTTTGTATGATTAATGGGGATATGGTTGTTTTGGATGATTAATGGAATGTTAGATTAAGCGGAATGATACTGAACTTTAGATAGTGTAGACCACATTGATTTTATGTAGTAGGAATGGTTATCATGATATATCAGGTAGTTTCTCCCTCCCCATTTCCACCAGTGGTGGACCATTACCAATATTTCATTCCATATTACTTAAGAAGACTTACTCAGATATAGTAATTGAATGTGAGATCATCCTAAAGTAGATAGTGAAACATTTCAATCACTCCATATCATAATATACCGGTTTATTTAATTGAACTCAAAGCATATCTCAAGCATTTAAAGGTGAAGGGTTTATTCAATCCCAGTATTTATCATTATTGGGCTCCAATTTTGTTCACAATGATGGATTATGGAGTAATTCACATATATTTTGACTATAGGATTATTTATCTGGATAGAGTGAAGAAAAGGTAAAAATTTCCCAGGATAGATGGGTTTTTAGATCAATTTAAGGAAGATCGGTGGGTCTCCAATATTGACCGGTTATCAGGATAACCACATATTTGGGTAGGAGAAGCATATATACCTGAGACAACATTCATGATAACTTATAGACTAAATGAATAACTTATCATGCATTTCATATTTACTAATTCTATATCAATGTTCATGGATATAAATAACATTGTCTTCTATTCATATTGTTACTATATTAACATTATATTCATTTATGATATCTTGATCTAGTCAGGGACCACAATTATTTATTCTAGAAACCTTAGGATCATTTGAGAACACATAAATCACAATAGAATTTTTTCAACCCTTCAATGTTTATGTTTTGGATCAAAGGACTATGATTCCAATGGAATGTTATTTTTGAGGTGGTAATATTATCTGTTTAGGATAATGAATATGTAGTTATGTATTGGAAACACCATAAGAACATGCTTGAGATTTGTATTTTCCTTTTTTGACTGGATACTTCAAATATATCATTCAGTACATCTCCCATTAGGCACATATATGAATGAAATTAATAAGAAAGGGTATATGTTTGAATTGAAATATAATTATAATTATTACCTCCTAGATATAATGATGAAACCGAAATAATATCTAATTTTGAACATACCTATGTTTGGTATTGGATATATAGATAAGAGTAAGGCCTAATGAGTTTTTTTTTGGGGATATTTTGACGCAGATCGATCATATTATTTCTAAGAGAACATATTAAAAATGATACATGATATTATCTTCGCAAGACCTTTTTTGTAGTTCAAAAAGTGTCTCAAAACATGAAATACTATCATAACTATATTTTTAGTGAGATATATTACATTTAAACATAATAAAAGAGTTTTTTGTATATCGTCTCTCAACAGGGCTTCAATATCTAACAGAGGCATTTGGTCGAGTACCTATTGAAATTTGAATTTAAAATGACCTATGATTCTAGGAATGGTAATATGGTTAAAAATTATTTAAGTAGGAATAACTATGGCATTAGATATTATACTTTAGAGTGCGAATGAAAATTAGATAGCTTTTAAGATGAATTTCTGGTGGGTCTATCAATGGTTCAGGGGGTGATGACATGTTATCCTTATGTTACAACATCTCCCATGGTGAAATGGGGGAATTTCGTCCAGGGGTCATATTTTTATATATGTGGGATGTGGGGATTGTAGGCATGGAATGACATAGTTCAAGGATGGTAATTTTATAGAGATTTTGTGATATATATTCACTAGAGAGTTATAGTTCGTTCTTCTATGAGGAAATAGATGATGAGAGACTTTCGAGAATTATATAGGGTACTAAAACAATGATCAAATTATATGTATCATGATCTCACAGAATGGTTTTGGTGTCTATTTAAGAAGAGGGATGTTATCAATTTTGTCTCTTTTTATCTAACCTGCTAATGGATTATGAGAAATTGCAAAAAACTGCCTTTATTAAACCTAGTAATATGAAGATGTAAATGAGGGATGAGCTAGAAATATACATTATTTAGAGGTTTCACAGGACCCTTATTGGTTCATATGATGCGTGGGATATGATTTATTGGATAAAAAAGGTGACACATTTATTTTCCACTAAAGGAAATTATTATATTGATGAGCTGGGAAAAAACTATCATCGATAGATTAAAAAAATGTATAAAGTAACATCAATAATTGTGATAGAAAAATATTAATTTTTAATATATTTGTTAAATAATATAGATATATATGGGGAATCATTTTAATGAGAATATGGTGTATCATTCGAAGGCCAATATGATGTCCATGTGGATGATCTAATTATTGGTGGATATACTGCTACCATGAATCCTAGATTTTGGTAAAGCATGGGATGATCATATTTACTTATAATATACAATTTTCAATAATATTCAAAATTATTTGATTCATATGTTACTATTTGAGGCTATTTATGATCATCCATGTCATTCATCACAATGTTGGCATGTGTTTGATGATGTAGCTTTTATAGAGTGGAGTGCGGTGAAGGAGACCATTGATCTCACCATGCTTATTAATAATTTTTTGGTAACAAATAAGAGGGAGAAGTGATTGTGTGTAGACTATTGAAGATGACCATTTTAGTTTACCATGAATGATTGGGTTTTATTATAGGTTTCACCACTCAAATGACATCTACAATTGCATAAATAAGCTAAGTTGGCACCATAGTTTATCATAACATTTTTGATCATCAACCATATCAAAATAATGGGATAATGATTGAAACTACATAAATTGTAACAAGTTATGGAAACAGTATTACAAGTTTTTTGGATTTGTAGGGATGAGTCTAGTCCTATTTATATAATCAATACAAAATATATTGAGTTGGAACATGATGTGTTATTCATTGAACTTATAATACAAATCATGGAATGGATATATAAAGTATTTTGAAGGAAGATATTTCCCATTATTAATGTTTTATTAAAGAAAAAATATCTAAGGGGATTCATCGGAGTGGTAATTATATTTATATGATCAACATACAATGTTTTTTGAATAGTAAATTCGCAGACATGTATCATTGATGAGAATTCCATAGAGGGGGTTATTTTTATGGATTGGACATTTCAGGGACATTAATCCATTGTTTTAGACAATAGCTAAGGTGTTTTGAGTCATTATTTTCATAGATGAATTATTATGTAGCATTTGGATAGAATTTAATTTTTTTAATATTATTAAGATGGTTTATGGTTTGGGAATTATTTGGGAAATCCATGGTGTTCTACATAAGAACCCATGTGGTTCTCTCCAATAAACCATGAAGATTATTGAAGAGAGGTGGTAGATCATTTTAAATAGGTTCACTATTATTGAATACCACATTACATACCCCATGAAACCATGAATATATGAATTTAGGAAACGACATTGTTTTATTAATGATTACCATAATGTGTTTCCCAAATAGATGTGTTCTATAATGCGACTAGGACCCTAGCATGGTTGTCACATAGTTGTCCAAAATAGTTTCACTAAACCAGGAACCTTGTTGTAATTAATTTTTATATTCTTATTTTCACCCAGTAATTCATAAAAAACACAAAATATTTCACCTATGTATCAGGACCTTGATCCCCATGACTCTAATGTCTGTTTTTATTAATTCATATATCTCTAATCTCTAATTCTATTGGATCATGAGGCCATTTCCAATGATAATTCTAGGTAAGAGTTCATTTTCCCCAATTATTCATGTTTCATCAAGATCTCTTCTCCTCTTATTGAAAGGATTCATAGATCTAGTTTTTCATATCTATATCTATTGTTTCTATTGTGATATAATTAGTAATTCTCTAATTAGTGATAGATATGTGGATGAATATAGAGAATTTTGTTCTTCTCCATATTGAGATACAAATATACCATTAGTGAAATATCTATATATATAATATAATCTACAAATAAGCCTATCTTTTTTTTATCATCTAGAACCATGACTCCAAAATCCTTGTTGTGATGAATTGGTAATAGTTCTTGGGATAATTGTTGTTCATCCATGGATTGATGATAGATCATTGAAACTAACATCGACAAAGTTGTGGTGTAATGTCTTTACCATATAGGGCCTTTTTATAATGTTGACTAGTATTATTTAAATATTTTTTTGTGTGGAACCATGAGAACCATTTTATGATATGATATTATTATGTTTTATATATGATTTTTTCAGAGTGCACTGCTAGATTTATTCATTATGTGTTATGACTGTGCCTTTTTTTATATACATTTTTGTGTGTGAATTATTCGTTTTTGGAGGTTTGTTTATAGTATCAATGTAATATTTTTTATGGTTATCGATTATTTATCCCCTTATATGGGAGAATGTGCCCGTGAAATGTGAGAAAATGATGAAAATTTTTTATAGAGACTGGATAGTGGTATGCTAACCATGTTTCCTGACCAAAGGTATAAGATTGTAACATCCACGAACCAAGAGACACTAAAATGGTTCCCCAAGCTGGGCTACCACATTACATTAGAAAAATATCCCCATAAACTAGAGGTTTTCAACTAGAAAAAAGGGTCATAAATTCACGTGTGGATATATACCCTCTTTTCCAGTGTAATACATAATTGGAGATAAATAGAGTATTGGAAACAGCAATGAATTACCATTTCACATGCATAAATAATTGTCTCCCCAAACTGGGAACAAACCAAAACTAATAGTAAATATGTCATGATATGCTAGAGTTCCATGTGAAAAAACCCAAATATAAAGACAACTGTATAATCCAAAAAAATAGTCCTAAATCCATATCTAAAACCTCATCTGTGTACCTATAAATCCTAAATTAACTAACTAACTCATGAACTCTATCCTAATCCTAATCTACCTTGAATGAAATCTAATGGGAACCCAATGACTGACTAAAAAGGATACGAGTAAAAGCTAGTTGTCCACTACCAAATTTGAATACAAAATATTTAGTCTAAAAAGATATTGTATGCAAGTATTAAGTAAATAATTAGTAAATAAATGATGTCTTGGGTTTTATTAGCTAATACCCTTTATATTTACTATTACTTCCCTTAAAATAATTCATTATTTTAAACTTCTTCAGTACATAGTACACCGTCAAAATTAAATGCATGGGTTTGGAATTTATATCATTCCCACAATGGTTAATGGAATTTACCATTATTGATAATGGAAAAATAAAAGCCCTTATCTCAATAGGGATAATACATCACAATATCAAAATGTATTTACCACAAATACTTAGTCTCGGTGGAATGAAATATTTAGGGGAATAGAGGTTTGTTACTTCCCTAACCTATGCATTGTTGGTGGAGTTAGAGAATCAGTCCAACTGGACAAGTGGGAGGAGGCTCAGTCCATTATCACATACCCCAATCCATGTGCACATGCTTATTCATCCATTCTCCAAACACATTCCATATCATAACCAATGACTACCAAAATATATACCAATCATAATCCATAATAATGAATAGAGTAATTGATATTTTTTCCCAACTCATTAATCCATTTTTCATGTACATTACGTAGTTCAATTAGACCAATTAACATTCTCATTCCTATCTCACATAGAATATTGAAAGGTCTTATAATTTACACATTTTTTTAATGAATTTATATTGTTTTAAACATCCCAAGATTACATTTTGAGCTTATATGTTAAAATTTTGGATTTAAAAAGTATTTTATGTTTAAATGCAAAAATTACCAAATTCTGCATTTTGGACAGATTTTCATTATTGGGGTATTTTGGTCATTTACAAAAAATATAAATCCAAATTTTATGATTATAATTTTTTTAGAATCCTAATTTAATTTCCTTCAACTTTGTCTTCTGGACCAGGATCGTATTCGACCATCTTGAGATCCAAACAATTCAATGAAGTTGAAGATTATTACGGAACACCAAGGAAGCTTCCTAGAAATTTCATCCAGAAAAAAGAAGGTTCAGTGAAATATCCATAACACGCTCAAAACGACTTTAATGGAGCTGAAATTTTGTGGATAGCCGGATAAGACGATTTGGAACAAGTTTCATTAATGATGCCATGCCTTAAATGGCCGTTTGCAGATACATTATTTCAGTACAAAACGGTGTTTTTCGGTTTGAGGATTCTGATTGGACAGAATAAATTTTCAGAGTAAATTGGCCATAAATCATTCATCACTTGTCCACATGCTCTGAAATTTTTAGGGAGAACGTCCAAGACATTTTAAAACAACATGTATGAAGGATGGAACGTGTGAGGATGTCATTTATGGGTCCAAATACGTGACAACACTTTGAGGACAGAATCTGCCTATAAAAGGAGGGGAGCTCCTCCTCTCCAAGGCATTCCAATTCCTTCCCAACATCATCCGGGGCACCAAGGAGAGGAGGCCAAAGGGCCATTTAGGATTTATATTTATTTATTTCCCTTTTTATTTTAGTTTTAATTTCTTATGTAATTCATTCATAATAATTTTATTAAAGTGTTTCTCATTTCTTCTTCCACCACTTTTCACTTATAACTTTACTTTTTATTATCTCTCTTCCATCTTTCCATTGTGATCTCTTTGAACATCGCCAGGGAAAGTGACTAACTTGAGGCTTGAAAATAGGGTAGGATTCATGACGTTATTCATTATTGCACTTCAAATTAAAAAAAATGTTTTAAATCTATTTGTGGTGGAGGTGAGAATATTGCACGGGTGTGGCGGTCGTCCACTACGAAATTATTTTAAATTCCATTTCTTTTAATTGATTGATCATTTCCCCTCCCTTATCTTAGGAAAAACCATCATACGGTGGAGTTGGGTTTTCCATAAGGTTTCAAATGGAATACGGTGGATTCGGGTCTTGTAGGGATAATATTCTTTGTTGAGGTGTTACTCTACTGGATTACTGGAGGAGGTGTGGTTTGGTGTGTCGAAGGCATGTTAAAATGACAAACATAATAAATCAATGGGATGTAATTCATTAATGAGTTTTCACTAAATGAATTATCAAATCGAATTTAAATAATCATCAAATAATTAATGGACTCATGTTATCCAAACCTAGGACCAAGACCTTTCTTTTATAATTTCATTCTGTAATAATTTGCATTTAGATTTCAATATTGCATTGCTTAATTAAAATTTCAAATTTTCTAAAACTATAAAAATATATATATTAATAAATGATATAAAAAAAGAAATAAAAATTAGATTAAGTGAATTAGTATAAGTGATTGAACCGACTGTAACGCTCCTCAAGTGAGATGACCCTGGTCAGCCTCTGTGCTGCATTAGGAAAATAAATTACTTTTTCCACGCCCTACGACAGGCGTGCGTCAAAAATGGCGCCGTTTCTGGGGATCTAAGTAGTTAATTCAATCACTTTTTTCTAAATTCACAGTTTTTTTAATATTTTTCATTTTTTTTTAAAAAAATATCATAAAAAAACCATTTCCCATAATGTCTTCAATCTCAAATTCAAATTCATGGAACAATTACTCACAGGTGCTGGAAGAAGAAACCGACTACACTGAGGAGTCCCTCCAACGAAGGGTTGATGCTCTAATGATAAGGCTCAAACAAAAGGAAAAAGGATTAGCAACATGGATCTCACTGGAAGATTTGATGGTCTTGGCCGATGAACTCCAAAAAGGCATTCAAAGATTCAAGGCCAACAAGGATGTTCCACTGGTCTTCCCAAATTTCATTGAAGACATCCATGATGTTAAAGACAAACTAAAGGTGGAGGAGTCTGACTATCAATATTCATCTACCAAAGATCAACTCCAAGTGTAATTTTCTATTGAAGAAGATATTCAACCCAAACCGAATCAGGGAGATGATACAATCTTGAACTCAAACTCTTTTAAATTTATTGAATCTGATTTGAGTATAACTCCCAACTTTTTTGAATTTTCAGAATTGTGTGAATCATATTATGCCTTGGAGGATGATGTGTAAAAATAAGATGCACCTGTTGAGGAACACCTAGAGCTCCCTGAAGTCATTGAACATCTACTGGAGGAGCCCCATCATGAAGAGATTCTAGTGGATCTTCCTGATGAACCAGAGACACATGCTGCTTCACATCTGAAGCAACCACTGGAAATAGAAGAAGATGTTGCACAAGAAGCAATAAAGAAGGAGGATGTTTCATACTTCATCATACCCCCACCATGCAGGCTGTACTATATTGCGAAGGGGGCAGAACTGGTGTACTCTATCCATGGAGTCCTCCTCAACAAGGACAATGAAGCACAAGCTGGGAAAAGCCACATGTGGTGGTTCAAATCAGAGAAGCTACATCCACCATCAGACTTTGGATAACAGCTGGTACATCCCCCTAGAGGCAGTAAAAATTCAGGTCCCACTTGGGGGATCGTACCAAGACTTATCGATTGATTTCTAGGAATTTAGATTTCAATTTCATTTCTTAGAAGTAGTTTAGAATTTATACCTTTCCTCCTTATCATTTTGAGCTTTAATGACATGATACTTGTTCTTAATTTTGAAATTTTCTTCTGTAGGATCATGATGGTAGAAGGAAGCCCCAAATATTTGTTAAAGGGGACTGAATATTTATTTCAAAAGGGAGTACATTTTTAAATTTTAAATTTTAAACTCCGTAAATTTTTTGTCCAAAACGTTTTTTAAGCTTCAATGATAATAATTGCATACCCACACTTGAATTAATGTTTTACTTTACTTCTCTAGGAGACATGAGTTTCATAGAAATCCAGGGATTCTATGTTTTAGATTTCAATGTTAATGAGATTGAATGATTAAAATGGATAATTGGATTTTTAACGTGAAGAAAGGATATTGAAATAAGGACTCATGATTTAAGGGAATTAATTGATTCATGTAAATGAAATTTCCCTTCCATTTTTCAATCTTTTAATTTCTAAAATTCATGTGAATTAATTTGTTATTATTAATCATTCCATGAGTGATTTTCCAATATAATATTCTCATTCCTGAGAGGATTTCTAGACCAAATGATTCCTATTTTATCTTGAGCATATTTCATGAGTGATCTTGGTATGTGCCACCTTCTAGAACATGTATTGAAACTTGTCAAAGCTATGCCTGTACAAAACCTCATTTAAAATGAATGAGGCATATCTTTGGCTAGCCACATTTTATCCTAAGACCCACCTTTACATTTATCCTTCGTAAGGCCATAGATTCCATGAATTTCCTTATAGGTTTCATCCACATTATAATCCAATTTTTTCTTACCTACCTGCACTTTTAGTATTTTTTGCATGGTTATTTCAAGTTTGAGTGTGGGGTAAGGGCCTTTCGTGTGCGTTACTTGGGATATGTATCATTTTTGTGTGGTGTAATGTGTGAATCATCATTTTGGGCAATGTATTATTAGAAAATTGGGCATGAGTCATCACTTCATTATGCTTCTTTCATTTCATCCGGTTCTCAAAAAAAAGAAAAAAATTCAAAATTAAGTTGTGCCTTTCTGGAGCTTTACAAAAAAAAGAAAATAAAGTTGTCCCTTTCTGGATCTTTACAAAAAAATAGGAAGAACTTGGATGATATCATTCTTTTTATTCATTTATTGACTCATGACCCATGTCATTGAAAGGGGAGTGGAGTTGTAATTCACATTTCAAGGGTATTTGAGTGAGGTCCATCTTGTGTTTTCACTTGATTAATCATGCATTATAATTAAGAGTCAAACCTCCTACGTCTGGCCTTAAATTATTTCAATAATTTACCCACCAACCCTAAGCCACAGAGTCATTTGAACCTTTATTTCAAGCCCTCATGATTTTATGGGTGTTTTGTCTTTACAAAGTGGGGAAAGTAGTTACTTTACAAGCCTATGGGTAAGGAGCATGTTCTCATGATATGAGCATAACTCCACTATTAATTGCATCATGAGTGATGAGAGAAAATATTCAAAATTCAGGTAGATCATGATTTGGCATTTTTAATAATAATAAATTGAGAAGCTCGAATGAATGAAAGGAGAAGCTTCACTATTTTTCAAAGGGGAAAAGTAAAATGCATGAATTGATTGTTACATTGAAAAATGGTAAATTAAATTGGTATATTTGTGGAACTGGAAAATTTGATTGGATATTTAAAATAATTTCATTTTATTTCATTTGAAATTTAAATATTGGTGACATTGGTGCCCTTTGAATTCCATGTTGAGATTTTATACTTGAGGACAAGCATGGTTTAAGTGTGGGGGAATTGACAGGGCTTATAATTTACAGATTTTTTTATGCATTTCTATTGTTTAAAAAATCCCAAGATAACATTTTGAGCTTATATGTTACAATTTTGGATTTAAGAAGTATTTTATGTTTAAATGAAAAAATGACCAAATTCTTCATTTTGGACAGATTTTCACTACAGGGGTATTTTGGTCATTTACAAAAAATATAAATCCAAATTTTATTATTAAATTTTTTTTAGAATCCTAATTTAATTTCCTTCAACTTTGTCTTCTGGACCAGGATCGGATTCGACCATCTTGAGGTCCAAACAATTCAATGGAGTTGAAGATTATTCAGGAACACCAAGGATGCTTCCTAGAAATTTCATCTAGAAAAAAGAAGGTTCAGAGAAATATCTATAACTCGCTAAAAACGACTTTAATGGAGATGACATTTTGTGGATAGACGGATAAGACGATTTGGAACAAGTTTCATTAAGGAAGCCACGCATTAAATGGCCGTTTTCAGGGACATGAATTCAGTACAAAACGATGTTTTTCGGTTTGATGATTCTGACTGGACAGAATAATGTTTCAGAGTAAATTGGACATAAAGCATTCATCACTTGTCCAAATGCTCTGACATTTTTAGGGAGAACGGCCAAGAAATTTTAAAACAACATTTATGAAGGGTGGAACGCGTGAGGATGTCATTTATGGGTCCAAACACGTGACAACTCTTTGAGGATAGAATCTGCCTATAAAAGGAGGGGAGCTCCTCCTCTCCAAGGCATTCCAATTCCTTCCCAATAACATCTGGGGCACCAAGGAGAGGAGGCCAAAGGGCCATTTATGATTTATATTTCTTTATTTACCTTTTTATTTTAGTTTTAATTTCTTATGTAATTCATTCATAATCATTTTATTAAAGTGTTTCCCATTTCTTCTTCCACCCCTTTTCACTTATAACTTTACTTTTTCTTATCTCTCTTCCATCTTTCCATTGTGATCTCTTTGAACTTCGCCATGGCAAGTGACTAACATGAGGCTTGGAAATAGGGGGGGATTCATGACGTTATTCATTATTTCACTTCAAATTAAAAAAATGTTTTAAATCTATTTGTGGTGGAGGTGAGAATATTGCACGGGTGTGGCAGTCGTCCACTACGACATTATTTTAAATTCCATTTCTTTTCATTGATTAATCATTTCCCCTCCCTTATCTTAGAAAAAACCATCATACGGTGGATTTGGGGTTTCCATAAGGTTTGAAACGGCATACGGTTGAGTCGGGTCTTGTAGGGATAATATTCTCTGTTGAGGTGTTACTCTACTGGATTACTAGAGGAGGTGTGGTTTGGTGTGCCGAAGGCATGTTAAAATCACACGCATAATAAATCAATGGGATTTAATTCATTAATGAGGTTTCACTAAATGAATTATCAAATCAAATTTAAATAATCAACTAATAATGAATGGACTCGTGTTATCAAAACCTAGGACCAAGACCTTTCTTTTATAATTTAATTCTGTAATAATTTTCATTTAGATTTCAATATTGCATTGCTTAATTTAAATTTCAAATTTTCTAAAAGTATAAAAATATATATATTAATAAATAATATAAAAAAAATAAATAAAAAATAGATTAAGTGAATTAGAATAAGTGATTGAACCGACTGTAACGCTCCTCAAGTGAGACGACCCTGGTCAGCCTCTGTGCTGCATTAGGAAAATAAATTACTTTTGCCACGCCCTACGACAGGCGTGCGTCAAATATCCAATAACTACCTTATATCAACCCAATTCACATATTCATTATTTCCCATTTAAAACCCCATTTAACATATATCTCATTCCACATTCCATTACCAATTTTGGACATTCACTAATTCCAATGCACTAACTCTCTTAGGAAATACTAACATAATTCATTATCCACATGACATGATCTCAATTAACCCAACTAACACATTTCCAGGTCATTCTTAACAACCCCTTATTCCAATATAAATTATAGGAATAAAAATAATATTCCATTTTCGAATAAAATAAACACATCAACAATTTCAACAAGTGATCTAAATTACCACACATCTTCCTTAAACTTAAATTTCCAATTTTAAGGTTTCGGGTGGTTTATGATCCCCATTGGTTGACTTAAATTGGTTAACCCATCCTAAATGAATCCTATGGGTACCATTATGGTCTTAATACACCATTTAGTCACCCATTTTACTGAATTTCACTAAATTAATGAAAAGAACAACATGAGATAAAAAATAAATAAACCGAACAAGAAGAAATATTTAATGAAGAAATGGAATATAACTTGTAGACCACTAACCTTCAATCTGTTGACGAATTAACTCTTAATCATTTTCTAAGATATTGATTCAAAACACTATTTATTATTTTTCCAAGATTCAATCATAATATTTGGATTTATATGATTCAGAGTAAAATCACCCAATACACAAACCCTATTCTGAAAACGAGAAGAAATTGGGAGATTATACTTACCAAAATATTCAATATACCACTAAAGATACTCCAAATAGCCTAGAGATGAATGATAATCACCCATTGAAGACCATGATGGTTCTATTATCATCACTATGGTTCATGGAAATAAATGAGTGGAGAAAATCAAGTGAATAATAAAAATCTAATAACAGATGTTCTGCAATTTTTACAACCTTTATAGGGGTGTATGGTTTACCCACACGGTTTTCCAAACCATAAACAAACCATGTGAATGAATATTTATAAGGGGATATAGGTGAAAAATATTCCTAGGAATGAAAGAAAATTTAATTAACCATGAAAATGCAATGCTCCTTGAACATATTATCTCATTTTCCTTTCCTCTTATTCCCTGAACGCACCCCCCCAACCCCCTCGAGGCCCCTCATACACATGGTAAACATTTAATTATGCTATAATACTATAGTTTTACAAACAAAATTTAATTATTACATACCTATAAAAAATTGTGGTTTATAAAACCTCCACACCTTATAACAAATCATCCTCAAGCCACACTTCTTGATCATTACCATGTTTCGAATGAAAAGAGATCAGGTCATTGGGCCTTCATATCTGATTGTCACTCCCATTTTTCATCCAAAATATTTCCATGTTTCCATAAAACCTGAACTAATGTGAGATTCTTTCCATGAAAGATCATTTCATTATGATCCATGATACAAAGTAGATTCTTCTCAATTGATGCTTTATCCTCATGATCTACATCTTCATCATTTATCTCATGAGGTGGGTCAGGATGACACTACTAGAGTTGTGAAACATGAAAAGACATTGTGAAGTACACCATACCACTATGGAAGAGATAATAAAAAATCCACTAGTAAGATACTCTCTAAAATACTAACTAACCCATACTCATGGGAACTAACTTCCTCTGCTTCCAAATTTGATGGTGCCCAACCATTGGCGACACATGAACAAACAAACAAAAACACACATGAATATCAAGAGGTCTTTGACGCCGATATGCATATGGATTCATCCTAATTTGAGCTACTTTACTGAAATACATAATCAATCAAAACTTTTAAAATTTCTCTTCCCTAAGACTCAATCAAAATAGATCAGACTACTCGTCTTCTAGCCTAAATAATGAAGATATACATGGTCTCCCAAAGAGTTACCCAAAATCCTCCATCTAAATTGTATCTTTAAAACATTTGTTTAATGAAAACATAAACAGAGATAATTTTTTTTTCCAATTATGCTCAAAAATGTTGGACACATTATATCCACATGTCATCCAATACATTAATTCTCCACTTCAACTTCACATCTAACTGTGGGTGATAAGATGTACTCAAAGACACCTCGGTACCAAGATCCTTATATAATCTATGGTTGATGAGTGATGTGAAACACTGATCACAAATCAAAAATATAGATCATGGAATACCATGAATTTATACTATCTATTGAACATATAAGTCACCCAACTGATTAACTGTGTAATTCCCTAGGACAGGCTAGAAATGGGCCACCATAATCATCTAAACCCCATCTACTAAACTGCATCCTTTTTCTTTGGTGTCCTTAGAAGAACCACTATGAATTGCAACATTATGTCATCCCAAATACACTCTATAACTGGGGATGACTGTAACAATCCACCTGGTTGCTAATGCTTGGCCTTCACCTTCTGATAGGCACAGTATCACACCACAAAACCCACAACCAATTTCTTCATTTGCAGCCACTAATTCTTCTTACAATGTTCATGATACATCTTAGTCAAACTAATATTCACTTAACACATAAATTCATGGAACTAAAACATCATATCGTCCTGAATATGCACTAGATTAACCACATGGACACAAAAACTATCAATCATATAATCTCAAAAAACCCTACTAGATAGAGACTCCCCACATTTAGGACATAACTTCATAGTCAAACACTTTAGATCCTCTAGATGACTCTCCATCTCCCAAATCAATTGTGACGAATCAACTACTACATATATAATGGTAATTTTCTCATATCGTTCATACACCTCCACCTGCATCTCTACAAACAAGGCCATTAATCCCCCCTTGGAGTTTGATTCCTTAGCCACCCAATGTTGAGTGTTTTGGATCATAGAATGTACAACAATATTACCTTTTCATAGTGTATAAACTATCTCATTCTCAATGTATTGATGGTACTCGACCCAACATAGATTCCAATGATTGAAATCCTTTTTAGAGAATATGTGCATAATATATTTATTATTGGTATTCATGTTAAACCACTCTCTCATAACGAAATTCATCCAACACATTAAGGAGTAAACCGTGATGACCAACTCATTATTCTGATTATAGTAATTTCATTCATGTGGCCTCAACTGTCTTAACCCATATGCTACAACCTAATCATCTAGCATCAACAATGAACCATGAAAATCATGAGACACATCACAGAACACGGTATACCTCTTACATGGTTCGGGTAGGATCATAATTGGTGTGGTAGTCAACCACTTATTCAACTCTTTATATTTATTCTAATATGCTGCTATCTACTAAAATATAACTCCCATTTTGGTTAATCTTGAGAATGGAAATTCCAAGTGAGATTTATCCCTAATGAACATTCAGTAAGTGATGGAAAATCCCCGATTTCATCAAACATCATAAACATTATCAGGATGAATCCATGAATCTATAATCGATAAATCCAATTGATCCTTCAACATGCCTGACTCAGAAATGACATGAAAAAAATTGATATTTACCAATCCCAAACTATAAGTTTGATATCTTGGAATAATTTAAATTTATTATTAGTGTACTTATGATTATTTATTAATGTTTGGAATGATATTCAAGAGTTTATTAGTACACCAAGATGTCATCCACAATGATAAAAAATAAATAATTTTTTTATTGATGAAATATTCAGTTCATTAACGCCATGAGTATTTCTAGTTCATTTTTCAACACGAACGATATCATCCCCAAACTCATACGAGTTATAAATATTCCGTAAAGAAATCCATTTTACATAAGAAGTTATCACCTTCAAATAATAGTATTGTAATCTCATATCGATATTAGAGAACACCTAAGCATCCCTCAGTTTTTAATCAAGTAATCAATTATAGGAAGGGGGTACCTATTCATAACTGTCTTATGATTTAAATATCCATAATAAATGAATAAACTCAACAATATATCTTTATTCTTGTAAAATAGCATTAAAGATCGCCAATGGGACATATTAGGATGGATGAACCCTTTTCTCTCAATCCCTTCCTACTAAACCATTTTTTTTGTGATTTCAACACATAGTATTTGATATGGTGGAATTGAAATAGGTTATTACCATGTTAGTTTCTTGATCCTAAAATAATCATCTCTCTTTTGTTGTATCCCAAATAATTACAAATTAAAAACATAATAAAATTTATATAAAATGGGGGGGTGGGACTGGTTTCTCCATTCTACCATAATATAGCACTAGTCAATCCACTTGGGTCGTCATTTCTCCCAATTTTTGGAAACATGGCCATGCACTATCTTCTCTATAATTCCACTCACTGCATAGGATATAATTGTATCAATGGAGAGATTATAATGTTATCAAACATAGGTAAAAATTGATATGGAAATCTTAAGAAATTCTCAAATCCTTACATCAAACTGGATCAAAACATGAAATCATATGGAGAAATAGATTCCACAAAAAATTGATTTCCACCAACCTCCAATGAAAACCCATTATATTGTATAATATCTTCAACTCGTACCCCCAATGGAGTATAAACTGAGATAACACCACCCTCACATTCCACGGTTAGGCCCATCACAACAACAAACTATATAGATATAAATGATTTTGTAACACATGTGTAACATAAAGAACTAGTGAGCATAGAATATGGAAGTATTGTAACTCAAATAGTTTTATAACATCTAAGACCCATATGCCACTTGAAACGGTGACCGAAAACCAGTTGGTCACATAGCCTCAAGCATAACTCCCAAAATATCAGAGTCTTCCGATTAGTAGCTAGGGCCTAGGTTGAGATAGCTTGGAGACTATGGACTCATTAACAGAGTATCATAGGAGATTTCAAATATATATATAATAGAGGATGTGATGTAAACAGTAGTAAAATGAAATTAGGACATAACTAGAATGTATATAAATAACCTGAAGTTTCTATTATACAAAAATTATAAAAATGGAACAAATATCCTAAAATTCGCTAGAAAAGTAAATGGAAATACAATACAATTATCCAAAAAAAGAACAAATGAACAAAAAGGTATCCATTCATCACAAGTGTCATCTTGGTCTTATGCTCCCCTACTCCAACAACACAATAAAAAAATGTACTAGGGTTCTTTCCACTATCATCTCATATCATCTAATAATCGTTTTGGCCCCCGAGGAGGTCGAGATAGGATGTGAGATAAACATCCCTATAAGAAACCACACAATCCTATACAGTTCTGACAGAAATTGTACAAAATATCTAGCCAGTGTGAATAAAATAAATAGTTATTAGAATTCAATGGAATATATATACAACTATAGGAATCCAACCATCCTTCAATGCTACCTACAAAATATTCATCTCCTAACAAGGAATCTAAATGCAATATAAACAAGAAAATCACATGACCACTCCATTCATCCATCTGTGTCAAGCATTAAAAAACCACATTATATATAGAGTCCTTGTATCACATGACCCCACAATATAGTGAATTAAAATATCCCATGGCCTCATCGTATAATGATGTGTAGTACACAATGTCTAAATCCAAGGTGTCATCAGACAATGGAATCCATGTAATAAATATATAGACCACGGAGGGCCAGATCCATGGAGCATGTCCAAGGAATCCCATAGAGTCCCATGGTCTTCCATAGTAGAATATTTATTAGGCACTATTTGCTATCATAGGAGTATTGAACCAAAAAGTCTTACGCTAGAGAAAGCAAGACAGATCAAAGTGGAATCAAGGCCAATGGAATCCAATAAAACCAATACCTAAGGGGTATATTCAAAACAAGGTGCCCACTACTATGTTTTAGATCCATATATAGAAATACAAGGAATCTGTCAAACCATTAGTTGAATCATTCAAGCATTAAAAATTTAAATTCACAACCATATGATTATAACCACTCACATTAACAACCACAACCCATGAGTATTACCACTCATACAAACCAATTACCATGTAATAAGCATATGTGAATACTGTCCTATATAATCCATTTAACATGACATTAGCCATTTAAATATATGTATAGCCACACATATAAACACATTTCATTTTATCAATGTTATCAAAATATATATGGTGTCACAAGATATATATATGCTAGGAGGCAGTATATCTCGTAAAAATCTATTCAAAATATCATGGCATCGAAGGGATTCCTCTAACTATGAAAGCGCAAGCACACACCACTTTGGTGGTTTTAATAGGAATAAACAATGTATTTATTTATGTTTCACCCCTTGGGTGATGTAAAATTGAGAAACAAGGGCAGATACACCTAAATGAAACCCATAATTAACCTCACTAGGCACAACTATAGCTACAAAAAGATACTCTCTAAAAATAAAGTCCTCATTGAAAATTCTGACAGATAGTGAAATGGAAAAATTCAATGAAAAACACAATGAAAATTTGAAAGAAGATATAGACCACCTTCCTCAGCTTGATAGTAGACTACTCCTCTATTATCACATCTTGATTAATCACATATTGGAGGAAACAAGAAGAATAAGTGATGAAAATAATATTAGGGAAGATGATCCTAAATCCAAATAGAACAGTCCTTTTGTCGAGGAATCATGAACTACTAAAAATAAATGTTGGACATACCATTTTGGATCTGATGACACGATATGTTATCAAAATGGAGGTTGAATATATGAACTGTTTTAATGATTAATTTTGGTCCCAAAGGGGAGTGCTATGAGAGTTCCTCTATTCATGGGTGTTAAAAACACAAATTGGGTTTCAAAAATTAAATTTATTTTTAATTTAATGTTTAAAAAAACACAATGGAAGGTTGCATGGTATACCCACACGGTTTACCAAACCATGAGAATATCATGCACACCACTTTACCATGGAGGGATACTTCGCTCGTTTACCCGACATGGTTTGACTAACCAAGATGTAACTGTGTTGAACCATTAATCAAAAAACCTGCCCTTTTCAATCCTCTCATACGCTTTAGACTATCCATGTACATGGCGTTTTCAAACCATGAGCCAGGACATTTTTTTCCCAAAAATTGGTTCATGCCACCGAACAAGCCCTACGCACCTCCAAAACACATGTGATCAAGATTATAATCCATATAAAGTTATAAAAATTCATTTAAACTAAAAATAAAAGGATATGTACCTCATATAAAACCTTGGGATCTTACAATATTCCCCCTTATAGAAATTCAACCCTGAATTTCTCTCCAAAGGGAGGTCAAGATTTTTCTGAGAAAAACACTGGCCACCGAGCACATACATTGGCCTCCCTCTTCCCATTTTCATCCTATAAATAGCCGTGCTACTGTAGCAACTATAATAGAGGAACTGACCAGCCTAGAAGAAATTTTTTTCTCCTATCAACTAAACAAATCATATGCTCATTAATGGATGAATCATCCTTAATCTCAACCTCATCAGGCTGAATAACATTTGATGGGTCTAAGTAATAGTGGTGTAATTGAGATAAATGGAAGACTCCATGCATCGCTCAGTACCACTAAGGTAACTATAACTTATAGGAAACATACCCATATCTCTCTAAATTCACAAAGGTCCCGACATGTCTCAGTGAATGATTAACATGTCTTATAATCTGCCTGTGTCTACCCATCAGTGATGTAGATAAGAAAACCAAATCCCCAAACCTAAAATATAGTGGTCATTTGTAGTGATTGTCGTATGATTTCTGAAACGAATGGGTATCAACCATCCACTTTTGAATCAAGTTGACTTTCTTAGATATCTCATGACCTAGATGTTGTCCCTGTAAAGATACATATCCTACGTCTATCCAGAAGAGGTGAGGGAATAATGTCCAATAGTACAAAGTCTCCTATGGTTTCATATTTATCGTGGCCTGATATTTTTTATTGTAGTGTTACTCATAAAGGGGAATGCTCCTCTCCCAAGATCCCCCAAAATATAGGATGCATAATTTCACCATATCTTAAAGCACATGTAGCGTAGACTCTAACTAGCCATCAGTTTATGGATGGTATGTTGTGCTCAGAAGCACCTGTGTATAGATAACCCTATGAAAACGTTACCTAAAACCAGAAATAATACCGGAATCCATATTTGAAATGATAGTGCATGGATCCCCATAGTGTTTTAACACCTCTCTGATGTACAAAATTCCTATATCATCTTCACTGGATGTATCCTTTATCAGAATGAAATGAGAGAACTTTGTATGCCTACCAACAATAACCCACACAACATCCTTACCGTGTGGCGACCTCAGAAAACCCATTAATAAATAAATCTTGACATCATCCCATTTCGACTATAGGATAGGTAACTACTGTAATATAGATTTTTGATTCTGATGTTCCTACTTCACCTGCAGACAGGGTTAACACCTACAATCAAAACAAGATATATCACACTTCATTCTCAGCCACAATTAATGACATCGCAAGTCACATTACATTTTTTTGACCCTAGGGTGCACATCCAGAGTTGAAGCATAAAACTCCAAAATAATCATCTCGCATAAATCAATTGGATTCTAGACAGATTTTTGTATATGAATGATCTAATTATCACGAACCTTCCAATCACAAGGAAGGTCCTCACCTGCCACACATTTCGTTAGGACTAGGAATTCTGAATCTGATAGCTGCCTCATCAAAACATTGTATAGTATGGTATAGGTAACAACTAAGGATGAAAGTAACATCTTCCCTAAGACACATTTGTGGATATGAATGATATTATTATTGCCTATCATCCAACCAGGAAAAAGGTCCTCACCTACCACACCTTCCAGTATAACTAGGCCTTCTGAATCTGATAGCTGGGTTATCAAAACTAGGTCTAGTATGGTAGAGGTAACATCTAAGGATGAAAGTATCATCTTCCCATATATGTCATGAACCTCCATATGTATCTTATAAAAAAACCCCGATTATGGCACCTACAACTAGCCAAATCCACTTCATGTATCTGAGTCCTACTTCTCAGTGCATCATCTACTCCATTGACCTTGATTGGAATTTAGGCAAGCTCAAATTCAATGTACTGTAGGTGCTCCACCAAAAATCACTGCCTCAAATTTAGATCACATAGTGTAATGATATACCATATGATTTTTTATTCTATGAACACTATAAAATGATATCCCATTAAATAGTTCTAGAAAAAAATCAATTTAAGAAAAACTATAGCTATCTCAATATCGGTTGTTGTAACACCCCAAGCTTCCATGGTACACTTCTCCTTGAATAATACAGTAGTGTGTGTTGTACGCAACTTCGAGTTCTAACACCCACCACAACCAATCAAACTAGATGTTATGAATAGTAATACCCACTTTTTGAAATTTTATAAATATTATCTTTCAAAATGGACTTCATTTTTGGTTTCGGAATATCGATATTAGCTTATGGTGATTTTTTGTTATTTTTCTGAAAACATTCAATTTTTGATGAATAGTGAAAAACACTAAGTTATAGTTTAAAACCGAATTTTTATTTAAATTTTTATTTATTTTATGTAAATTTATTTTATGTCAAAATAGATAAATAATACCTATATAAGTTCAATGTAATTAATTGGAGTCAGTTTATATTAATTTTAGATATATAAAAATTTAATTGAACATGTCACCATCTTTTACCCATCTCCTCGGTGAATTTGGAAATTCACATAAAACATAATTTTACCGCCTCTATGTGTTGAATTTCTAGAATTCAAGAGACACATTTAATATCAAGGAGTAAAATGTGGTTCAATAAGGGAAAAATAATTTTCGGTGAATTGTAACTTTTTACTTTTATTTACCACGGTTAAAAGTAAATAGGGTAATTAAGGGTAAAAATGATATTATTATTATACTAAAAAATTTCCAAATTCTATTGGTTATGTATAATTATACTGAAAAAATCATTAGTAAGAAATTAAGAACCTCTTTGGTCCACATGTATTAGATTAGGACATTTATTATTATTTAATTTAAAGAAGAGTTAAAAGAGTTAAAATCAAAGTTTAATAACTAAAACATTTTTAATATAATATTTTTCAAAATATAAATTAAATTAAAAATATTCATTGGAAAGGTAATTATATTTCCTACATAATGGTATTTTATTTATAATTTTTAGACATTAAATATTTTAATTTATTTATGACACAATAGTGATGCTGTAATTACCCAATTAATCAAATATTAAAATAATTGATAATAGAAATATCCAAATATATGTAATTTCAGTCTTTTTAGGAATCCAACTAATATTTTAAGTTAATAGTTAATTTTAGTATTTATTGAATTGTTTTATTTCTAATTAATCATTCTGTTGTGATTTTCACATAAATCAAATACAAAATAATGTCAAAATTGATAAAAAGGGGTTTTTAAAACAAATATTATATTATTTATTGATATTCAATTCCTAAAAATCTATGGTTAGGCCAAAAGACTTATATAATTATAGTTGTATCATTAATGAACCACTTGGGTTTATCTTGGAAATTTATAGTATGTTTATTAATCATATAATATAAAAATACAATGTGACACGGTAAATGTCAAACTATTATACTAAGAGTTAAATATAAATTACAAGGATAATTTTTTGATCCAAACCTTTATAAAATCTATTGGTTGAGTGGATTTCGACCTATCCCCAATTTAGCCTCTAAATAAGTTACTTTAGAGCCATTATAAAATGAATATGAATTTATTATAAAATAATATTTATGTTTTTCCTAAGGTTCCCTTCACCCCTCTTATAAAAGGACACTCCCCCTTCTCAAACATTCCTACCTTAAAATCATTTTGGATCGGCCGAAAACTACCCAAATATCCTCTCAACTTCCCTCAATTCATCCTATATTATGTAGTTTGAGCAGAATGCCAACCAATGGAGCCCTTTTGATCAAATTAAAAGGAAGATCTCGAAAAAAAAGGTAATGTTTTCTCCACCCTTTTTCAAGTTCCATTCTTCTTAAAATTCTTCTTCCTTTGTTATTTCCATTCTAAAATAATAACTCCATTATCTTCTATATACATTTATGTTATTATAAATATGGTACAACCATATTCAGTATTCTATCCATCCTTTAAATGACATGTCACCATACGTGCGTACGTACGACATACCCTCTCCACGACGTGGTGTAATTGTTATTCAAAACATTATTTTTTGGAGGGGTATGATAATGATGTGTAATTGATGTAAATAATAAATATAAAATTATAATTATTCTGTATATATGATATACAATCAAATTATATACGATTGTAATAACAAATGAATGATATTTTTTCTTGTGCGTACAAATGGACTACCATCTCCATGAACGCGATGAGATTCATTCCCCATCATATCCATTAAAGACTAGATTTAATTTACTGATTGAAAATTATTAATAATGACTTTATATCATTCTGGATATGTATAAGATACAACATATAGATAAAAAACAAGGCTTATGTAACAAAACATATAAAATAAAATGTGTAAGTGAACACCGAAAATGAAGATAATACTAAAATATTATAAACAGAGTAATATTAAAAGATCATATATGATATCATATTTCTATATATGATTCATGTATAATTTAATAACAATGATTTAACTATTATACATGAGATTAACCAACCCCCCACCAATGGAAAGTGCAAGTTAAGGGTTTATTTCACAATCTCCTCAATATCCGAGGATGTTAATATGTTATTATAAACTATGACCTCTCTATCATCCACGTCTATGTTTCATAAAAACGTATTTCAAATCATTATTACTATTTTAAAGTCTATGGGTTAAAGTCATTTATACCCTTATTTTACTTTTTATAATATGTTTATAAAGGAATCATTCCGTCGTTTTCCAAACAAGGTCCTTTTTAACCTTTTCGACAAAATTAAGGTAAGAATGTTTTTTTAAATTATATAGAGGGTGCAGCTATTTTCCGCCATAATAAAATCTTAAAAGAATACCATAAAATCTTATAAAAATATTTTCAAAGTAAATGTTTTATTTTATAATTATGTGACTTTTAAATGATTTAAAAAAAGATATATTTCTCTCAAATAGTTTGGATTTCATCTATGTCAACATCCTTTGATGGATTTTAAGCTCACTTGAATTTGATTTTTTATGATACAAAACTTCCATATTGAATGGATGGTTTAGTGATATGTTTTAATTTGGATGTGTTATTTTTATACCATTCATGGTTTATGGAGAAAGTATGGACATTTCGTATGATAGTTTTAATATGAGTGTTTATGTTATATCTAAACCTATTCATTTGAGGAATGCATTGGACTTAATATGTGACAGGTGGAGACCGCTATAGCTCCTCGATGCATCAGTAGGTCTCATTAGACAAACTGGTGTCTTGGAACAATGCCTTGACAAAATCCTACTTGTATTCTCGGCACAAATCCTTGACTTTGTGGTTATGAAAATCTGGAATTATGCATTCCATTATTATGAAAGTGGTTATTGATATTGCATGTGATTATTCGAATCTTAGGATATCCATGTGAATTAGTAGATGACATTATTTCATTTTGTCTTTTCTATATTATGCTAAAGTTCAGGTTTAAAAGGCTTTTGTTTTAGTTATACATTTCCTTAAATGTTTATGTTTATTTATGAAAGTTTCCGCAATATTTTTATCATTATTGAGCATCTGATCTCTCCCCTTTCAATGTTTTATTTTCCCAGGATATGAAGAAGTATGTTATGAATGACCTTTTGGGATATTATGAGGGTATATGAAGACAAGATTTTGTTGTAGTTTTTTTTCACTTTATGATGTAATGTAAGACTGATGAATATATATAGTGTTTCCATGGATACTAAACTAATCGGTATTCGAGACTTCATATATTGTGATCATGCCATTATTATGTAATAATGAACTAACTCTGGGTAATTGGGGTCAGGGTGTTACAGTTGGTATTTGTGGAAGATTAGTACAAACCATGGAATCTAGATTTAGATAAACTATGATTAGAGAACATAGCCCTAAGACAGACTTTGAGGATTAAAATAGAAGAACTTCCTAGAATTTTGGTATTGTAGAGATATTGTGAGTTTTCCGAGTAATACGTCCCTATATAGATACAAGTAGGTAGAGGGGGATCTAGAACATATGTACCTTGGGGTAAAACCAGAAAACACTACTTTGAGCTAGACTCGAACATGAACTGGTGGTCAACAATGGGCCATGCTGCACTCTTGGTTATGACACTCCCGGGGGATATTCTTAGGATAATTCTCATTTTCATGACAAAACATTATCAAGGGTTTATGAGTATATAATTCTTCAAAGAAATTTTGTTATGATTATAGATTATATCCATAACAAGTTCAATTTATTTTAAGTATTTTACAAGTATGGAATTATGTATTTTGATTCATAAACTGATCTAGTTTATGTCATTGTTTAGAAATGGTGCATAGTGGAACGAATGGAAACTGTATCAATTCACGCACTCCATGTAGGGATTTCCCTACAACTCAAGATAATTATAGTGGAGCTGGTGATGCAATTGGTGCTGATCAGCTAATCACCATATTGGGACATCTCACTCAGGATATGAATAATAACCTTACCCTTATGGAGGACACAGATCCGCAACGTGGATGATCAATGTTAGATTGCTTCATGAGGCAACATCCACCAACATTTAATGGGATTACAAATCCATTGGTAGCTGATTAATGGATATGATCCCTAGAGAAAATATTTCAGGCTTTGGGGAGTAGTGAAAGGGAAAAAGTTATCATGATAGTTTATCACCTCACTATTGATGCTGATAAATGGTGTCCATTGATACAAAACACAATGAAAGACGATGAAGTATCAAATATAGAATGGAGGGAAAGGCTTTTCATATAAAAATAATGTTATCGTGACCATCGATCAGATATGGGAAGTCAATTTCTGAGTTTGAGAAAAACGGAGGATGAGAATGTCGCAAAGTATGAAGCTATCTTTACATGGTTAGTGAGGCATGCAACAGATTATATACGTAACTCAAGGAGTAAGATTGATCGTTTAATTGATTTGTTAAAACCATTTCTTGATCGATCATTAGACTCAAAATCCTTCTCATCGTACGAAGAGTTTGTCTCATGTTCTGTTAATACAGAAAATGAATTCTCTAAGTCTTACGACTTTAATGCAAAGTAAGAGAAGAAGAGATTTTTTGATCACTCTGGAAATGGAAATAAGGGGAAGAAGGGAATAGTTGAATATCCATCCTGTAGTAAATGTGGGATGAAACATCCTGGTGCTTTGTTGAAGGGAATGGGATTCTATTACAAGTGTGTTGAAAAAGGCCACCAAACTCATGATAGCAAGGGGAAGAAAGAAGCTACCAATGTTCCATGATACAACTGCAGGGAGATAGGACATTATGAAAATGAATATTCTAAGAATCAGGGGAAAATACCTCAGAAAAGGCCAGGGGATCAAGGAAAAGGTTATGCAATCAATATTGCTGAGGTAGAAGCACCGAAATACATAGTGGCGGGTAATTTAATGGATTCCTTAAGTTTATCAAATGCATTATTTGATTTTGGATCATTGCATTGGTTCATATCTTCCTAGTTCGCTAAGAAAATTTGATATTTCTAATTTGATTTAACAACAGAGTTGTCAGTTAAAACTCCTAATGGATGTATCATTGCATCAAATTTTTTTGAATCCATTCCCATTAGAGAACATAAATGTTCATTATATCCTGATCTCATATTCATAACAATGATTGAGTTTTATATAATCCTTGGTATGTATGGGTTTTCAGGCCATGATGTGAAGATATATTGTAAGAAAAAGGAGGTTAAGATTTTTGATTATGATGATAAGTAATACCTTATCTTTAGAGAAGAATCATCATCACATAATTCTTACCTGTATGCACCCCCAGTAGATCAACTAAATTCAATTATTTGGGAGGAACAGAATTAAATGATTGTGGGTGAGGAAAGGAATGTTTGAATAGAGGATCTACCTATTGTGAGAGAATATGTTGATGTGTGTCCTGGAGATTTACGTTGACATCCTTCAGAATGAGAATTTTAGTTTTACATTGATTTAATTCCTGGATCAAGGCCCATATCGAAGACCCCGTATATAATGGCCATTGTGGAATTAGTTGAACTAAAGAAACAACTAGATGAATTGAGTAATAAGGGATTTATTCACCCTTTTTTTTCTCCATGGGGAGCCTATGTCCTCTTTGTTAATAATAAATATGGATCTATGAGGTTATGTATCGACTACAGGGAGATCAATGCTATAACAATAAATAACAATTATCCCCTACCTTGCATTGATGATTTATTTGACCAACTCCACAGAGCTCAATACTTTTCAATGACTGAAATTCGATCTGGATACCATCTTCTGTGTGTGAAGAATAAAGACTTTCCAAAAACAGAATTTTGAACCAGGTACGAGCATTATAAGTTTACAGTAATGCCTTTTGGGATGACCGATGCACCCTATGTTTTCAAGGATCTAATGAATAGTGTTTTCAAGGAATATCTTGATGATGTTGTATTGGTATTTATTGATGATATCTTGTAATACTCAAAAAACAATGTTGATCATGAAAACCACTTGTGCATTATATTGACGACTCTAAGAAGACATGAATTATATGGGAAGTTTAGAAAGTGTGAATTTTGGCTTTAGGAGATTTCTTTTCTTGGCTATATTGTCTCAATGGATGGAATTTCTATTGATCCTTATAAGACCAAGGCCATCCATGAATGGCCAGCACAGACGAGTATAACTGAGGAACACAGTTTTATTGGTTTAGTAGGTTATTATCGACATTTTCTCTAGAATGTTGCTCGGTTGGCTAGCCCATTAACAAAGCTCACACGTAAAGGGGTTAATCTTGTTTGGACAAAAGAGTGTGAAGCGTATTTTGAAGAACTGAAGAAAAGATTATTCAATTCTCTATATTGACTCTACCATCAGGGAATGTTGGGATTTTTATTTATAGTGATGCATCGAAGAAAGGGCTTGGTTTTATCTTTATGTAGAATGATAGGGTTATTGTCTATGCATCACGACAGCTAAAACTTTATGAGAAAAACTATCATACACATGATCATGAAATAGTAGCTGTAATCATTGCATTGAATATTTGGAGACACTATCTCTATGGTGAGAAGTGTCAGATTTATAGTGATCACAATATTTTGAAGTATATTTTCTCATAGAATAAATTCAACATGAGGAAACGAAAATGGCTTGAACTACTCAAGGATTATTATTTCATGACACACTACCACCAGGGGAAGTCAAATAATGTGGCAGATGCTCTGAGCAGAAAAGATCATGGTGTTATGAACAAAATGATATTTTAAAGGGATCATATTTTCATGGATCTTGTAAAGATGGATATGGGAATAACCATGGAAGGTGAAACATCAATTCTTTTTCAAATGGTTTCTAAAACATTTTTACTGGAAAGGATAAAGAGTCCTCAGACCGATGATGAAGAGTTTCAAAAGAAGATTAAATCTGTGAATGATTGGAGATTGAGTGACTTTGTGTATGAAGAAGGAATTTTGAAATATGGGAAGAGACTTTGTGTTCCCGATATACCTGATCTAAAAAGGGAATTGTTGGATGATGCTTATAGTTCCAATTTCTCTATACACCCTGGGAGCAGCAAAATGTATAGAGATTTGAAGGATCATTTTTTTGGGACAACAAGAAGAGGTATATTGCTGATTTTGTGTCAAGATGTATGGTTTGACAACAAGTGAATGTTGGAATCCAATAGCCTGTAGGAGTCAAGAAACATCTTCCCATGCCTCAATGGAAATGGGATAATATCATGATAGACTTTTTCATGGGACTACCAATGACTCCTAGAAGGAATGATGCAATATGTTTCATTGTTGTCCATCATACCAAATCATCACATTTTCTTGCTATAATAGATTATTTACCACTTGAACGTCTACCAAGACAGTATATTAATGATGTTTTGAGACTTTATGGAGTACCACTATCAATTGTTACTGATCTTGAGCCATGTTTTACATCATGATTCTGGAAGAGTCTTCAGAAGGCCTTGGATACTGAACTTCGTTTGAGCACTACTTACCACCCCCAAACTGATGAACAATCCGAACGGACTATTCAAACCTTATAATACATGTTGAGATCATTCTCCCTTCACTTTCAGGGTATGTGGGATAAATATTTACCACGGGTGGAATTTTCCTATAACAATAGCTTCCATTCAAGTATTCAGATGGCACCATATGAAGAGGAAAGTGATGTCGCACACCAACCTGTTGGGATGAAGTTTGTGAAATAAAACTTGTTGGCCCAGAACTAGTGGAGGAAGCAATGGAAATGGTGAAGTTAATCCAAAACCACATCAAAGAATCTCAAATTAGGAAGAAGAGATAGGATGATAAAAGAATGAATGATTTGGAATTTCAGATAGTAGATCCTGTTTTCTTGAAAGTTTCTCCACGGATGGGAGTTATACGTTTCAGTAATAATGGAGAATTGAGTCCTAGGTACATCAGACCATTCAATATTCTATAATGAATTGGGGTTGTAGCTTATCATTTGGAAATGCCACAAAATCTCTCCAAAGTTCGTGACGTGTTCCAGATATCACTGTTGAGAAAATACATTCCTGACCCAACCCATGTACTCACATATGAAGAAGTAGAACTGTAACCCAATATATCTTATTGTGAAGAGCATGTCAGGATTCTTGATACAAGAGAACAAGTTCTGAGAAACCAGAAAACTCGTCTGGTAAACGTTCTATGGAAAAACCATAAGATAGAAGAGACAATGTGGGAACCCGAGAAACATATAATGAAGAACCACCCGAGTATTTTTAAACAGTAACTTTCTATAAATTCTTACGGAGAAATTATTTGATGGAGGTGAGAATGTAACACCCCAAGCATCCACAGTACGCTTCTATTAGAAGAACACAGTAGCATGTGTTGTACGCAACTTCGAGTTCTAACACACACCACAACTAATCAAACTAGCCGTTATGAATAGTAATAACCACTTTTTGAAATTTTATAAATATTATCTTTCAAAATGGACTACATTATTAGTTTCAGAATATCGAAATTATATTATGGTGAATTTTTGGTATTTTTCTAGAAACATTCAATTTTTGATGAATAGGGAAAAACCCTGAGTTATATTTTAAAACTGAATTTTTATTTAAATGATTATTTATTTTATTTAAATTTATATTATGTCAAAATAGATTCATAATACCTATATAAGTTCAATATAATTAATTGGAGTCAGTTTATAATAATTTTAGAGATATAAAAATTTTATTGAACTTTTCACCGTCTTTTACCCATCTCCTAGGAGAATTTGAAAATTTACATAAATATTAATTTTACCTCTTTTGTGAGAGGAATTTCAAAAATCAGAGAATCACGGTTAATATCAAGGAGTAAATTTTCGTTCAATAAGATAAAAATAATTTTTGGTCAATAGTAACTTTTTACTTTTATTTACAACGGTTAAATGTAAATAGGATAATTAAGTGTAAAAATTATATTATTATTATCCTAACACATGTCCTAATTATATTGGCTAAGTATAATTAAGACAAAAATATTTTAGGAATAAAATATGAACCTTTTTGGTCCACATGAATTAGATTAGGGCATTTATTATTATTTAATTCAAAGAAGAGTTAAAAGAGTTAAAATCAATGTTTAATAATGAAAACATTTTTAATATAGGGTTATACATAAGATAAATTTGATTGAAAATATTAATTAGAAATATAAAATTGTTTCCTACATAATTGTATTTTATTTATAATTTTTAGACATTAAATAATTTAATTTTATTATGACACAATGGTGAAGCAGTAATTACCTAATTAGTGAAATATTAAAATAATTAATAATATAAATACCAAAATAAATGTAATTTTAGACTTTTTATGAATTAAACTAAATTTATAGGTTAATATGACATGTATTAATTTATTTAATTATGTTTTTTCGAAGTAATCATGCTATTATGATTTTCACAAAAAATCAAATACCAAATAGTGTCCAAATTGACATAAAACACTTTTTAAATCAAATAATATATAATTAATTAAAAATCAATTCCTAAAAATCTAATGTTCATCCATTAGAATTATATAATGATAGGTGTATCAGTAATGAACCACTTGGGTTTGGAATGTATGTTTAATGTAATTTTATT
This sequence comes from Viscum album, assembly GCA_963277665.1. Taxonomy (NCBI): domain Eukaryota; kingdom Viridiplantae; phylum Streptophyta; class Magnoliopsida; order Santalales; family Viscaceae; genus Viscum; species Viscum album. The sequence continues at coordinate 1,198,950,802 of OY728122.1, forward strand.
AACCATATAATATAAAAATACAGAGAGACATGGTAAATGTCAAACTATTTAACTAAGAGTTAAATATAAATGATAAGTTTAATTTAGTGATCCAAACCTATCTAAAATATATTTATTGAAAGTATTTAGACCCATCCCTACCATTTCATAGAAATAAGTCACTTTGGATCCATTATAAACCGAATATGAATTTATTATAAAATAATATTTTAAGTTTTTCCTATGGTGCCCCTCACCCCTCTTATAAAAGGGAACCCCCCTTCTCCCATATTCATACCTTAAATGCCTTTTGGTTCGGCCAAACCCTGCCCAAATATCCTCTCACCTTTCCTCACTTAAACCTAGAGGACTTAGTTTGATCAGAAATCCATCCTATGGATCCCTTTTGATGAAATCAGCCGGAAGAACTCAAAGAAGAGGTAATGTTTTCACCACCATCTTTCAAATAAATTTATTCTTCCACTTCATCATCCTTTCATATTTCCATTATAAGATAATAAACCCAATATATTCTATATACTGTGAAGTTATTATAAATATGATAAAACCATATTCATTATTTTATCCATCCTTTTAAGGACAAGTCACCATACGTGCGTACGTAGACTTACCGTCTCCACGTCACATTGTAATTGTTATTCAAAACATTATTTTTTTGGATGGGTATGATAGTGATGCGTAATTTATGTAAATAATGAATATAAAATTATAATGATTCTGTATATCTGGAATTCCATCTAATTATATTCTATTTTAATATCAAAATAATGATATTGCCGCTCATGCGTACGTATAGACTACCGTCTCCACGAATGCGATGACATTCATTCCCCATCATATCCATTGAAAACTAATTTTCATTTAATGATTAAATATAATTTTTAAGGACTTGATATCATTTTGGATACGAATAAGATAAAATCTATGGATAACAAACATGACTTATGTAACAAAACATTTAAAAGAAAATGAGTTAGTGAACACCCAAAATGATGATAATACTAAAATATTATTAACAAAGAAATATTATAATATCATATATGATATCATATTTATTTATATGATTCTTTAATAATTTAATAATAATTAATTATCTATTATAAAGTAGTTTAAACTACCCTCAACCAATTTAAAGTTCAATATAAGGGTTTATTTCACAATTTCTTCATTATCTGATGTTGTTTATACATTATTATCTACTGGGAATTCTTTATCATCCACATACATGTTTATTAAAAATATACTTCAAATCATTCTTACTATTTTACAGACTATGGGATAAAGTGATTTATACCATTTTTGTGACTTTCTATAATATTTTTTTAAAGGAATCATTCTGTCGTTTTCCAAACAAAGACATTTTTAACCTTTTCTACAAAATTTAGGTAAGAATGTTTTTTTAACTTATTGGGAGCGTGCAACTATTTTCTACCATTATGAAATCGTTGAAGCTTCCCTTAAATTCTTATAATAATATTATCAATGTAAAAGTTTTATTATATAATTATGTGACTTTTAAATGAATTAAAAAAATATATTTCTCAGAAATAGTTTTTATTTCATCTAGGTCAACATTCTTTGATGGATTTAAAGGTTATTTGATGTTAATTTAATATGATACAAAACTTCCATATTGTATTTAAAGTTTAATGATATTTTTTTACTATGGATGTGTTATTTTTATACCATTCTTAGTTTATGGAGAAAGTAATGACATTTAATATTTTATTTTTAATACGAATTTTTATGTTATGTTTAAACCTATTCATGTTAGGAATGCATTGGACTTAATAAGTGGTGAGTGGAGACCTCTATAGCTCTTCGATGCATCATTAGGTCTCATGAGACAAACTTGTGTCTTGTCACACAGCCATGAAAAAATATTTTTTTTAGTCTTGGAATAGGGCCTTGACTATGTTGTTATGATAGACTAGCATTATGCATTCCATCATTATGAAAGTGGTTATTGATATTGAATTTGTTTATTCGACTAGAAGGATATCCATATGAAAAACTAAATGGAATTATTTCATTTTATATTTTTCATATTATGCTGATGTTAATGTTTAAAAATATTTTTTTTGTTATACATTGCCTTAAATGATTATGTTTATTTATGAAAGTTTTTGCTATATTGTTATCCTTACTGAGAATCGGAACTCACCCTGTTCAATGTTTTATTTTCCCAGGATGTGAAGAAGTATTTTTTGAATGACCTGTAGGGATTGTATGAGGGGATATGAAGACAATATTTTGATGTAGTTTTTTTTTCACTTTATGATGTAATGTATGATTTATTAATATATATAGTGTTTCTAAGGCTACTAAACTAATAGGTCTTTCGAGACTTGATCATTTGTGATCTTCACAATATTATGTAATAATGCACCAACTCTGGGTAACTGGGGTCAGGGTGTCACAGTTTTTTGGTAGTTCTTCTCATGAGGCCTCAGCTACTGAGACATGTACACCATGACTCGATCTCCCTACATAAACAATTAACAAAAGGCAAAACTTGAAGAATAATTGTACATTGTGTTCCTCTATCCCTTCTCTGGATATATCAATAGTCGTGCTGATGTCAACCAGCACTTCATCTTCTGAAAGGATATCTCAAAAGATTCTGACCACTCCAATTTTACGACCTTCATAGCCAGGCCTATCGACCCTACTACTATGTGTGTGAAGTCTGATGTAAAGCGCATGTAGTATCTAGATATCCTATAGAAACATCATATGCCAAAAACGTTCATGGGCTATTCCCAGAAAACTACAACTCTCACATTCTCTGGATACATTATGACTCCTGTCTTTGTTATTATGTGACCTAGGAAGATAATCTGATCCATCCAAAAGTGGAACTTTGTGAGATAAGAATATAACCAATGATTTATCATTGTATTCATACCAATTCCATGATGGTTTTCCTGGTATTGTTGATTGTGAAGGTACACCAAGATATCTTCCCTAAAAACCACCAGAAAAGAATCAATGTATGGATGGAACACTCAGTTCATCAACCCTATGAAAACTGTTGTAATTCTCATGATACCAAACGGCATAACCAGATAATGTATAACCCATATATACTGCAAAATCCTATTAGAGGAATGGTTAGAGGTTGATCATTCACATGGTGATATCCTGACCTCAATTTGATTTTCAAGAATACTTGACCTCCTCAAATCTAATCATACATGTCATATATATGTCTGGGAAATGATATCAGTTTTTAACCTTAAACTGGATCAATTTTAGATAATCCACGCATATCGTAATAGTACCATATGCATTTTTCTCAAAAAGTTCAGGCAAAATCCACAGAGAAGTATTGGGTCTGATAAACCCCTTCTCCTCCAAGACCTATAGATGCCTATTTATGTTTTGAAACTCTATCTTAGCTATCATGAATGGATGAATGGATGTTGAAAAAACATTTTGAACTAGCTCAATGGAGAAATCCATTACTCTCTCAAGAGGTAAAATAGAAATTTCATTTAGAAATATGTCCATAATGTGCTCAACCATTGGAAGAATGGCCACCTAACTCATTCCTTGATTATCCAAAAACAAAATAGAAATATGGGATATCATCCCAATCATCCCACGAGGCCCTGGTCCAGCACTTTTCTCCAAGACATCCCATTCCCCCTTCTGATTAAACACATCACCTTCTTGAGATGTGAAAGTCACCCTCCAGTAAAAGTAATCAAACAGTGTTTGAGATTCCATGAGATACTAAATTATGAGAATAACATATAACCCATAATCTCGAGGAAATAAATATTCCAGATGAAGTGAAATGATGAGACCTCTAGTGGAAACACTACACACTGGCATACATCAACAATTCTTACTCCTTATGTTGTTTCTTGCATCAAAACGCCCCCTGAATGAAAAACCAAAATCCAGAGGATTTTCACCACTCACGCAGAGATAAAACTAGGAGAGTCACTTTTATTGAAAGAAAATATGAGGTAGTAGAAGTTACCAATATCATAACTCTCATTTTAGTCAGTCCAACATCCTTCTCATGTTATGTCTGTTGCAGTACATAATTATGGCATGTACCAGGACCCTATGACCCTACCTTGCTACCAAAAGATGATCTGCCTATGTGTCTCTAAGAACACAATGTCTGGGTATGACAACCATGACCACCACTGACTTTCCCTAACCAGCATGCAGTGCTCCAGCTTCCAGCATGGCATGGAGGTGATGATCATACTACGTAACCTGATATTAGATTTGACCCATCCACTCTCAGTTGGAGGGAAGGTCCTACAAAACCGCCACATTTTCCCCATCCTATTGCAAGATCGGCAAATGAATGGTTTATTTTCTCATTGGATTTTCAGGTGGCCTCACCTAACACACTAATGGATATAAAACAAGCTACCTTCACCAATAGCATGTCTAGCAATCAAGTCACCAGAATCCTCGAATCATCGCAACCTTCTTGATGACGTAGATTCATTGGAGAAAGAAACAGATCATCCATGAACGGTACACCAAGATTCACTTAGGTTATGATCTATAAGAAGTGACTGATTAAAAATATGTGTTTTATAAGGAAACCTGAACACATTGAACTATGATCTAATAGAATTTCAGAGACCTTCCTCGATGCTCCTCACCCTTGATAGCTCATCAGTATGACACATTGTCACAAAATGCAGCATCTCTGTAATGAATTTTGAGTGTTAAATAAATATAATCACACCCAGCTCCAAATGTATGAACCCACAAGCCCACTCATCTCGAATACAAGTGGGGTAAAAGTAGTTGTAGAAGATGGTTTGGAACTCATCACAATTCATATTCCACATCCCATCAGCCTTATTTAAAACGTTACACCAGCGCTTGGCTTCTCAACGTAGTATGTAAATCATGAGCTTGTCCCTTTGCACCAGATGCATCTTCAGATGCTAAAAAATCACTAACGTGGTCTCCAATCATAGAACCACATCCATTGGTCCCCCAACCCCTAAAAAGGAAGGAGGATGTCATTGTTGGAACACCCGTGTTAGCACAGCCACCATCAAGGCTCTCTACACTACTCCTTGGAAGGTATTTAAATTTCGAAAGAAACCCTCTCAAAAATATGCCTAATAATGTTGGTCTAAAATAGCCTCAGGTACCATAACATGCATTACAAGAGTATTAAGTGGTATCCCATGGCCTACAATCTCTGTGGTATTATCCTCACCTCCATCTTGTCAAACAACTGATGTTTATCATGGTGGAACATCTTTAAAATTCCAAATAAACTTTTTAGGGAAGAAAAACATCAATACACAGATCATAAAGCGTATGATATGTAAAAACCCTTCATGAAACCAATTTTATTCCACAGACTTCCCCTAAAGCCAACTCATTATAATGAACAGCCAATAAACCCCGAGAAAAAATGCCTCATGCCCACTCAAATTCCAGGTCTTGGCCATGTATCACTTTACCTGTCATATTTTCATTTCCATTCGAGTTCACATTTAGTTACCAGCAAAATTCCACCAAGGGTGTGACAATTCCCAAGTACAGGTGTGACCAAATCACAACATGACCCCAAAATGTTTCTCCCAACCAAACCACACATATAATGTTCAATAAACATTTACATTTCATTAGTGCATCATTTCCAAATTCATAATTTCCCATAATTCTTATGGATTTAATATTAACGTCATAGAAATATATACTGCACCCAACTAACACAACATCATGCACTACTATCACCTTAACTATCACTTCTACAAGAAATATCTATTGCATCGTAGATGGATTGGAATAATTCATGCAATGTGATTCTAAAATGTTTCTATATAATGCATGTTATGGAACACCCTCGTCTCATCAGGTTGAAACTGAAATAGAACCCACAATTTGATCAATAGTAATAATATAAATCATATGTGTCACACAAAGGTCATATCAAATAAAAGGTAATATTCAATACTCTAGAACATCATAACTCAATATGAGGAATTTTGGCTTTTCCTGATACATGGTGTTGCTACTCCTAAGTATAGTTTATTACCAAATCCCAATTCATTCCTATCCCACCCTAATTTTACCAAATGGTACATCAAACCATAGAAAAATCATTTGATACAACATTGTAATTCCATAGACCCTGAAGCCACCCAAAACGGTGCCCCAAACCACGTTGGTCTCATGGACAAATGTGCATATCCACAAATATTCGAGGCTGCCAACTGGCAGCAAGGGCATTGGAGTGTAATTGGGTAGTCTATTCCCTCATTACCAAAGTATCAAGACTAATGTTAAATATATATAAAATAGTAGAAGAAAAATAAGTATAAGGACAATGAAATTTAGATAACACGTGAATGTATATAAATAACTAGAAGAGTCCCATTTAATAAAATGATGTTGATGGTATGAATATCTATAATGTAGCCAGAACCGTACATGGAAATACATTACAAGTATTACAAAAAATAAAAAAGGCCCAAAAGGCATCCCAACATCTTGTCCTCTTCTTGGACCTATGTTCCCCTGCTCCAATGCCACAATCAACAACCTGTAGTATGTCGCTTTCCCATATCATCACCTAATACCATATAATATGTATGTGTACTCAAGGAGGCCCAAATTGGGTGAGAGATAAACATCCTAGTATGAACCCACCTAGGTCTATACAGTTCTAACAACATTTATACGAAAGTGAAAGAAAGTGTAAACAATGCAGTAAGGTAATGTGAATTCCCATGGCATATGACTACTATAAAAAGAAAACCATCCAGCCCATAAGGCTATATGTAAAAGATTCAACCATTATCATGGTGGATAAATTCAATGTAACCAAGAGGAGAACAAGGCCACAATGTACATTCTTCTGTATCAAGAAATTTAGTGCCACGTTGTATATAAATGTCATTTATTCCACAACCACAGAATATAGTGAATTCAAATATCTGACAGCCACGTTGTATAGTGAAGTGTGGACCGCAAGGGTTAGTTCCAAGGAGTCAGCAGACCAAGCCATCAATGTAATAAATATCCAATCCACAGAGGGCCGGATCCAGGGGCATGTCATAGGCATCCCATCAAGTCCCATGAATGTCCCTTTGGGAAACTCAGTTAGGAACTGGTTGGGGTCCTTGGAACATGGAAATAGGATGTCCTACAAGAGCACGAGGAAACTAGATTCATAGGGTAGTAAGGCCTGAGGAATCCCATGGAATCAAGACCCAGGGGGCAGAGTCAACACAAGGTGTCCATGACCTCATTCCAGATCCATAGAGAGTAGTCCAATGCATCTATAAAACCATTCATTTAGCATTTAAGCATTCATAATGTAAATTCATAAACATGTGAGTATACCCACTCACATCATCAAGCACAATCTATAAGTATACCCAATCATGAAATCCATTTATCATTTACCATGAATATGGACCTACACACCCATATAATCCATTTAATATGACATTAGTCGTTTACATATAGGTATAAACACCCATATAATCACATATCATTTAATCCAATATTCCAAAAATAGTTATGGAATCACATGATATCAATATGTAAGGATGTATTACAACTCTTAAGCATGTTAATCAGGATGTCATGTCATCTAAGGGATTCCTCTAACTAGGATATCTCAAGAACACCCCCTTGGGATGTTTTTACAAGTCTAAACATGGTATTTCATTTCGGTGCACACCTCGGGTGACCTCGAAATGAGAAATGGGTGCCAACACACCTAAAAAACTCATGGTCAACCTCACTAAGTCCATCTACAACAACTAAAAGCTAAACACTCAATATCAAGACCTCGATAGAATGTCCAAAAGATGAAGAAATGGTTGAACGCCCTACAAACACCACGAAACGCCGAATAAAGATATAGGCCTCCTACCTCGCCTTGGTAGTAAACATATCATCGAATATCAAGTATTGATTCATCCTGTATAAGTTGAAATCTACTGAATGTACAATGAATGGAATACTATTTCATATGAGACTAAATAAAAATAGACTAATCATTGTTATGATGAATCATGATAGACTAAAAAGGAATGTAGGACATACCATTGAGGATCCAATGAGATGATCAGCAACAAAAACAAATATCGGATATAAGAATTGTCTTGAATTCCAGATTTGGTGCCAAAACGGAGTGATTGAGGATAACCTCTATGCACGTGAGAAAAAAAATTTCAATTTTATATATAAAATTTATTTTTAATTTAAAATAAAGGACACACAGCTTGGTCACACTTTTTACCCAAATGATATCCCAAACAGTGTGGAAACCATGTCCACCTAGTTTCATAGGAGTGACAATTCACACAGTTTGAATAACCATGAATCATCTATTCGGAACCACACTACACAAAAACCTATACACTTCAAACCCCTCGAATGGTTAATACTAACCCAACACAGGTAGTGCGTAAACTGTACACTAGGTCATTTTTTGACTAAATCATTGTTCCAACATCAGATAAATCCATGAAAACGACCAAAACACTAGTGATCAAGATAATAATTCATATAATTCAATAAAAATGGAATTAAACAGAATATAAAAGGAACCTTACCTTATAAAAAAAATATGTTCTTACATTTAGATGGTCCAACATTGCCACCTCAAGTTGTAGACTGAACTGTGTGAAGACAACCGACCCCTCAACTTAGTGTTCTACCTTGAGTACCTATTACTACACTACCTTTTTGATATAGGCGGTCTCATTTGAATGTTCCCTATTCACCACCCCTATTGGTATAACATGTGGAGATACAACTTCCTACCAAATACAGGGTTACCGACTACATGCATGCACTCGGAAACTACCTCTAAACTCGATATATTCCCTACTTCTGAGGGTTCTTATAGAACATCATTATATATCCTGAAATGCCACAGAATTGGCACTTCACAGATGGTTGGTGACACAGACCCCATCAATTCCCCAACACACCACATTGGTTACTGAGCACCTGATGACAACCCTAAAAGACTGGTCATCTATTGTCATAACTCAATGTCCTTTCTCCCTATTGGAAATTCCCAAAATCATGCTTTATTCCCTTATAAATTGAACCAATTTCCCTCCCAGTTAGCACCACATTTCCACAACCCGAGGATCCATTTAGGTTATATTTGGAGAAAAATTACTTTTCCACCACCTCTTAAAACCTCTTCCGATGGAATATATTAACTAGAAATGATCTCGTGCATATGTCCATCCTAGAAATTTTTCTCTATTGTCGCCTCACCCCCTTCCAATGTCAAAATTAAACAACTTAGGTTAGTTATTAAACAAGAATAAACCACCACTGAGGCAACCCATTAGTTCAAAATCATATATTCTAGAGCCTTATTATACCTCTAGGTCTCAAGGTAGTAGTTTTCTAGGAACATTCCCTAAAAATCCTTCTATACCATTCATGCATCCTGCTCTGTCTGAACTATAGTGTCCAACCAACACTTTTTTGGGCACAAAAACATATAGGATGGTAAATTGACTCAAATATTAGATTTGTCCTCTATATGATCAAGAATAATAAGGATATAATCTCTCTAGAACGTGGTTAACCCTACTCCACCCTATTCGGTAATGTTTGGTGGGTGTTTTAGCATGAACTCCTTGGGTAGCTTGAATATACTCAGTGCAACTGACCCTCGTTCTAATTGCATAATCTTCTTGAAATGAGCAATGTTATCATAGAACATTTCTTCCATAATATCGTTAACAATTAGATATTCTTCCTCCACTTTTGGGGGAGTGTCCTCCACAACTTCCACTAGTCATCAAAATAAAACATGTATTCATGGTGTAATTTATCTGAAATGACAAATATTATACTTAGAAAAATAACCATTAAGCTTATAGAAAAAAAGGATAGATCACCAACACCCATAAACATGTATTTGTTTCTAACACTATCCAAACAGTTCATATCATAACCATAACACTACCATTGACCATTCCTATCGATTTCCTTGGTAATGTAGGTAAACCAACTAAATTTGTTACAATTATACATTCATCATCATTTCAAATCTATTTCCTTATCAAAACATACATAAACAAAATTTTAATTCACTGAAAACATATTATTAGTAATAATTCCTTAATCCTTATTAAAACCATACTTAAATATTAATCAATTTTCATTATATCATTGAACACCATTTTCATCCATTTCATGAAAGTAAATAGCATCCAGCCATTTATGTCCCACAAACCCATCCCCTTTGTGTTCTTACCATGATGTATGTCACATATATATATAGGATTATCGAATTATGCATGAATGGATAATATAATTATATTCCATAAATTATAAATATAATCTAAAACTATCAGATCTCACAAAATGTGCATCACCCAATGGTGATATATCATCAATGATAACAATACACAACAATGACAACATTTCCCACCACTGGTGACATGGGGCTTCCCTCATATATGGGTTATATACTCCCATGAACGTGCTCTTTTACCAGTCCCAACACCATCAAAAAGTCATATCTAACATTCCAAAATAGAAATCAAATAAGAAAAATTCTTACCATTTTGTAACATCCCTGATCTGGGTGCCATAAAACTGGTTCCTTGTTCCAGGAAACTACATGACCTCAAGCGCTCTTCCCCTAATTCCATAGGTTTTAGACTAGAAGTGAGGGTTTAAACGATACACGGGGAAACTATAACCTCTTTAACAGAGATAAGAAATTCTTCTAAATAAAATGAAAATGGCAATGATCATTGAATAACCAATGAACATTCATAAATAATTCTATCCCAGAACCAGGTACAAACCACAAAAAATAGTAAATATGTCATAACATTCTATTGTACCAAGTTATAAAAACCCAAAATAAAGACAGAAGTGGAATCCCCAAATGGTCCTAAATTCATTTCAATAACCTCATCCATGTACCTATCATGAACAACATAACTCAAAAACATAGGGCCACAACCTTTATCCTTTCCTTCACCCATTAAATCTACTCTGGTACCCAATGACAGACCAAGTAGGGTTGAGTACAACTCAATAGGAAACCAACAATAGTGACTATAAAATGTAACGACCTGAGTCCGGAGCCCCTCCATTGGTTCCCCGTACCCAGTTCGACACATGACCTCATGAACGTTTCCCCAAACACCAGAGGCTACCGACTAGCAGCGAGGGCCTTGGTGAGTCAGTTGGGAAAACTATTCCCTCAATCAGTAAGGTATAAAAGGTAAGAAAACAATAATAAACAGAGGAAGCAGTAAACAACATGCATAACAACAGAAACCAAACAGCAGAAGAAATGCAGATATATAAGAATGATGACAATGATGCAGCAGGTACAAGTATCTAAGGAAAATATCAAACACAAAAATGTGCTAAAATACAACTGAAACCAAGTTCAAAGGAAAAACAAAGTAATCTCCTTAGCATCGCGATCCGTGGCTTGGTCCCATGCTCCCCAACTTCTGATGCAGTCATGATCCTGAATTAGAAAAGCGCTTGCCCTTATCTATACCTGGGGAAACATAGTCTTCTTGGGCACAAATGCATGGCCAAAACATGGTGTGAGATAGAATCCTAGTGGGAAATCACCCATATATTTGTGTCTAACAGTCAATGAATACATGGAAGTAAATAAACAAGAAGCAGTAAGCAGTAAAGCACAAGCAGTTACAATCCACAGTTCTAATAAGTAAAGTACAAAATTAAGCAACCAGTAACAAGAAGAAAGTAGGTAACCCTCTGGGCATCTCTCACAGCCTAACCCCTATGGTTCAACATATAGTACTAGAAACCCTATGGGAGGCACACAAAGTCTCACCCCTCTGGTTCAGATACGTAATTAATCAGACTCTCTGGGGAAGCACTCACCGTCAATTCCCTATATAGTCTCATATTGTGCTAAAGGCTCTCTAGGGAAGCACTCAACGCCAATTCCCCCTGTGGACCGCGTCGTGGATCTACAGACTCTCTATGGAAGCACTCAATGTCAATTCCCCCTATAGTCTCACATCGTAATTAAAAGACACTCTGGAGAATCCCCTCTGTCAATTCTCCATTTGGTCTACTACTCTAGGTTCTCATAGTCTTGAGTATTACTAAACATGCCCATCGCCTGCGTATCGTCCAAGTAAACCTCAAGAACTACTTGGATCTCAACTAAGGCTCAATAGCATAACAAGGTAGCAGTTCCACTATCCTACCACTAAGCATGAAAACTGGAAAAACTTCAAATAGGCAGAACAAGAATAGAAAACATCCAATGTACAGTAAAGCTACCATAATCGCAGGCAAAACAACTACTCGTGCAATCAAGAAAAGTAGGAACTATGACAAGGGAAAAAAAGGAACATAAAATACCCCATTCAAGGGTATTGGTGGAAATTGCTCAAAATATTCATCAACTTTCTATAGAAAGGCACAAACCACCTACATCGATCCGAGGAGACCAATATACGTGAACCTCGACAACAGATTCCCCTTAGAACAATCTAGATCTGAGAAAACGCACAAAAAGTTCATCCCACGATAACCTGGAAATGAGGAGGAATCAAGAAACAAGACTCAAGAAAATGGAAGAACTTACCACTTTGATTCCAACGCAATCGACCGTGCTCGAATCGAAGAACGGACGGTGATGTGGGAGACCATCGAATATCCGGTCATACAGTCACTCTCGGATGGACGAAAACTGTAGAAGAAGATGGTTTTGGGGGTTAGGCATGACCCCAGTCCGTTTAATGAAAAAGAAGTACCCAGCGTGTACTTCAATTTTTCCGTACCCCGAACTAACCGGCCTCCGCCTCATCCTTACACACCGTGTGTGTGGCCCAAACACTGCCCGCACATGGCTACGAGCCGGAACAGAGTACACATTGTGTACTAATAAAGTTCATGGTGTGTACTTCTGAAATTTCCAGAAAATTTATTTTCCTTAAAAAAACTCCAAAAAATTGAAAACATACCTGAACGAAGATCCGGGTTCTTACAAACTTCCACCATTAAATAAATTCATCCTCGAATTTCTCTAATGTAGTGGAGAAGAAGAAACCCTGAATACCTCCGGCCAATGCGATCGTACATCGGCCTCCCTCTCCCAGGTCTCGTCCTATACTCGCCTCTGCTGCCATAGCACTCGTACCAGAGGAACAGACCACCCATGGATAACCTTCGTACTAAGATCAACAATCTGGATAGGATTATCCTCAAATGACGCATCTGCTTCAAGCTCGACTTCCTCGGGCTGAAAGGCCTGAGAAGGGTTTAAAAAGTAACGTCGAAGTTGAGAGACGTGGAAGACGTTGTACATGGCCCGATACCTCTGAGGAAGCTGCAACCGATAGGAGACCGGCCCCACTCTCTCCAAGACCTCAAACGGCCCGACGTACCGCGGTGAAAGTTTACCCTATCTCCGAATCATTTTGTGTCCCAACCTTGGTGAGACACATAGGATAAACTGATCATCGACCTCGAACTGCAGAGGTCGTCTCCACTGATCAACATAAGACTTCTGTCGAGACTGCGCTGTAGCCATCCTCTTCCGAATCAGCTCTATTTGCTCTGAAGTTTCCTGAACAAGACGAAGTCCCAGCAAAGCTGCCTCTCATGCCTCTAGCTAGCATAAGGGTGATCGTCATGGCCTACCGTACAAAGCCTCGTATGGCACCATATGAATGGTCACCTTGAAACTGTTGTTATAGACGAACTCTACCAGAGGAATATGATTCTCCCAATTACTGCCAAAGTCAAGGATGCAATCTCGGAGCATATCCTCAAGAACCTAGATCATGCACTAGGAAAGGGCCATCAGTCTGTGGATGGTATGCTGTACTCAAAAGTACATGTGTACCCAAGGCCTTCAGAAGTTCCTGCCTGAACCGAGAGGTAAAGCATGCATCTCTATCTAAAACAATAGAGCGTGGAACTCCATCAAGACGAACGATATCTCTGATGTAAAGTCATCCCAGATCATCGACACTGAAGGTCTCCTTGATCGTCAAGAAGTGAGAAACCTTCATAAGTCTGTTGATGACAACCGAAACAACTTCGTTCCCTCGAGGTGATCTCGGCAACCCGGTAACGAAGTCCATCGCAACATCGTTCCACATCCACTCCGGAATGGGTAACTCCTGTAAAAGGCATGCTGGTCCCTGATGCTCTGCTATCACCTGGTGACAATTAGAACATCTCATGAAGATACCAGCAACATCCATCTTCATACCTGGCCACCAGTATTGGAGATGAAGGACCTGATACATCTTGGTGACGCCAGGATGAAATTCCCAAATAGAGGAATGGAAATCCTGCATCAGCTCCTCGCGTATGTCTCCTGACACCCATACGCGTCCTTGGAAATGAAAGATCTCATCCTCACCCACTGTCCATCAAGGAAGAGGGTCCTCTCCTGACACACTCTCCCGCAGGACTAAGCCTTCTGATTCTGATAGTTTCTTCATCCGCACCCGATCATGTAGTGTGGAGGTAATAGCTACAGATGATAGAAAGGTCTGTCCCCGCCTATCGTGAACCTCCAGATGCATATCAGAGAATAGATATATCACCTGTCACTCACTACTGGCCTCTTGAACTGCCTGAATCTGAGTTCTCCTTCTCAACACGTCTTCCACGACGTTTCCCTTTCCTAGCGTATAGGCAAGATCGAATTCAAAATATTATAGATACTCATCCCACCTATGCTACCTCAGATTCTGATCACATTTAGTGAAGATATACTTGAAACTCTTGTGGTCAGTGAAGACCACAAAGTGAACTCCATGATGATAGTGTGTCCAATAGTGCAAGGCATGAACAACAGCTGCCAACTCTAGATCGTGTGTAGGGTATTTCTTCTCATGTGGCCTCAACTGCCGAGACCTGTATGCAACGACTCCATCTCCCATCATAAGCACAACTCCTAGCCCGACACCTGAAGAATCACAGTAAACAGTGTAGCTCTTGTCTGGATCTGGCAAGACTGGTATCAGTGCAGATATCATCTTCCATTTCAGCTCCAGAAAGGATGACTGAAAATAATATGACCATATGAACATCTCCCCCTTCTTGGTCAGACCTGTCAAGGGTTCTCCTAGATGAGAAAAGTCCTGAATGAAGCGTCTGTAGTATCCGGATAGACCTAGTAAGCTCCGTACCTCAAAAAGGATCTTCGACTGCTCCTAGGAAACTACAACTCTCACTTTCTCCGGGTCCATAGATAATCCTGCCTCTGAGATGACGTGACCCAAGAAGTGAATCTGATCTATCCAGAAGTGGCACTTAGAGAGTTTAGCATGAAGATGATTCTCTCTCAGTGTACTCACAATGATCTCAAGATGTGTGGCAGGGTCGTGTCGAGTGTGAGAGTACACCACGATATCATCCACGAAGACCACAATGAAGGAATACAAGTATGGATGGAACACTTGGTTCATCAGTGCCATAAAACCTACAGGTGCGTTCGTGAGACCGAACGACATGACTGTATACTCGTATAGACCATACCTACTCCTGAAAGCTATCAGAGGTATATCTGATGGTCAAACGTGCAACTGATGTTAACTGGACCTCATTTCGATCTTTGAGAACACGTGGGATCCTCGAAGATGATTGAAAAGGTCATCAATCCATGACAATGGATATCCGTTCTTGACCGTCAACTAGTTCGGCTTTCGATAATCCACACAAAGCTGAAGGGTACGTTTTTCCTTCATCGTAAACAAAATAGGTGAACCCCAAGGAGAAGTACTGGTTCAGATGAAACCCATAGCGTGTAGCTCCTCCAACTACTTCTTGATCTCATGCAACTCAAGTGTGGCTATCCTATAAGGAGTAATGGACAATGGTGCCGCTCCTGGCATGAGCTCCATAAAGAAGTCTACCTCACGCTCTGTAGGAAAACCTAAAAAGTCTTCTGGAAAGACGTCCATGAAGTGATCCACCACTGGAGGAATGTACAACTGTGGAGTCCCCTGATTATCCAGATAAAGGCTAGCAATCTGGGCTATCACCCCTCCTAGTCCAAGATGCTCGAGTCCCGACCGACTCGCCCGAACCTCCCATTTTCCTTTATGAAGGAAAGATTCACCTTCTGGTGAAATGAAACTGACTCTATAGTGATAACAGTCAATGACTACTAGGAAGGGAATCAACCAGTCCATACCGATAAGGACATCATAGTTTGTCTTCCCTATGACATAGAAATACCATAAAAAGTGATACCCTGCAAACTCATGAGGGGACTCTCTACACTGGCGTACACTATATGTCCCCATCCCCAATGGTGTGTCTAGTGTCAATGAGTCGGAAGTAGAAAAGATGCAGAGTCCAAGGCTCTACAAAATGGAAAAAAAGATAAAGCTATGAGTAGCACCGGTATCGAAAAATGACGAAGATAAAACTGAGGCTACTAAAATCGTAACTCGAACAGTAGAAGGGCCAGGATGCGGCTCATGATAAGCCTGCTCCATGACGAAAGACTGGCCCGTGCCGTAGCCATGCGCCCCTGACTGACCACTCTGAGCTAAACCTCCCTACTGGTGCTGAGGGACTGGTGGATGACCGCCACAACCTCAACCTCCACCTCGGCTCGAACGATCTGAAGAACTCCAGTTCCCTGACTGGTTTGAGACTGGTGGGGCTGCTCCTGAACGAGGAGTCATGGAAGAACCCCGGTCACCAACTACTGGTGAGAAAATCCGGCAGAGAGGCTGAAGTTGGACAATATTTCCACAGGATCGGCACTCCACAGGGTCTCTCTGGTACTACGGCCACATGTGCCCTGTCCGGCCACACTCATATCACATCACCTGGCTGCCTGATGATGCGTCTCTCTTCCTCGAATCACTACCCGTAGGCTCCCTATGGTGCTTCTTTCTGTCATCTGAAGGGAAGCTAGCTTTGGAAGCAGAACCACCCTGGATCACAGCTCCGGAGACTCTCAGATTGCGTTGTGCAATCAGTGCCTTGTTGACGATGGACGTAATGGAAGTCAGCTGGCTGTTGTTCAACTGTGAGTAGATCTCCCACCTGATTCCATCCTCATACTTCCTCGCCAAGAACAACCCACTCCCATCCCAAAGGGGTGTAAAACGCTACAGCTTAGTGAAACAAGCGGAATACTCCATAACAGAAATAGTACCCTCCTTTAAGCTCATGAACACCCGGGCTCGGTCGGCCCTCAAGGTCTCTGGGTAGAAGTAGTCGTAGAACACGTGCTGGAACTCCTCTCAAGACATAGCCTTCTATTGACCTTCCGGTGAGATCATGTAACAGCCCAAGATTTTATGAAAAATATTCTTTTTAATTTCACTAATGTCTTGTGTTGTACGCTACACCAAAAGGATCTTTCACAACACGCATCCTTGAATTGCCTTGCATTACACACAATCGCGACCTTCCTCGATAGCGTGTGTAATACGCAATACCGAGTTTCACTAAACAACGATATGCTATTAAAATATTATTAAAACTAGTAGTTATGAATAGTAATAACCACTTTTTGAAATTTTGTAAATCTTATTTTTCAAAATGGACATCATTTTTGGATTCGGAGTATCGAATTTAGCCTAAGGTGAAATTTTGGTACTTTTCGGATAACTTACATATTCTGAAGAATAGTGAAAATTACTATATTATAATTAAAAACACATTTTTTAATCGAAATAATTAATAGTGATAAATTATTAATTTGAGTGGTTTTAAAGTATATTTATAATATATTTTTACAATTTAATACAATGTTGGTCATTGAATGTAATTTCACATTTAAACCAGACATAATCAAGTGTCAATCTTTTGATAGATATTGTTTCTTAAAAACACGCTATTTGTTTTAACAGCGGGATGTAATTATAAAATTAATTAATGAAACTTCTCTGTTATTAATTTGGTAAAATAGATTTCATTATTTTAATTCGGAATATGAAATATAGCTTAGGATGAAATTTTGGCATTGTTCTGAAAAAACATCAATTTTTGATGAATAGTGAAACTACTAAGTGGTAGTTAAAAAATTGAATTATTCATAAAACTTAATTTTACCGCTTATGTGAATGAAATTTCAAAAATCCGAGAGACACGGTTGATGTTAGTAAGTAAAATGTGGTTCAATGAGATGAAAATAATATTTGGTGAATAGTAACTTTTTACTTTTATTTACCAGGGTTAAAAGTAAATAGGGTAATTAAGGGTAATAATGATATTAATATTACACTAACACATGTCCTAATTCTATTGGACAAGTATATCTCGACCAAAAACAACATTAAAAGTAAAATATTATCATTTAGGCCCACTTGGATTAGATTAGGACATTTATTATTATTTAATTTAAAGAGGAGTTAAAAGAGTTAAAATCAAAGTATATTTACTAAAACATTTTTAATATAGGGTTGTACATAAGATAAATTCGATTGTAAATATTAATTATAAAGCTAAAAAGATTTCATACATGATGGTATTTTATTTGTAATTTTTATACATCAAATAATTTAATTTATTTATGACACAAAGATGATGCAGTAATTATCTTATTAATGAAATATTGACATAATTGATGTTATAAACACCAAAATAAATGTAATTTGAGACTTTTTATGAATTCAATTAATTTTATATGTTACTATGATATATTAGTGTTGATTTAATAAACTTGGTTCGAACATATAATTCTGTTATGACTTTCACAAAAATCATATATCAAATAGTGTCAAAATTGACACAAAATAGTTTTTAAATCAAATATTATATTATTAATTGTTATTTTATTCCTAAAAATCTAAGGATAGTCCACATGACTTAGATAAGGATATATGTATTAATAATAGACAATTTGGGGTTCGTTTGGCATGTTATAGTAAGTGTATTAACCATATAGTGAAAGAAAACAAAAAGACACGGTAAATGTTAAATTATTTAACTTAGAGTTAAATCTAATTGATAAGGTTAAAATAAAACCCTAAACTTGTCTAAATCCTATTGGTTGACAGGCTTTCGACCCATCCCCACTTTATCTTCGAAATAAGACCCTTTGAAACCATTATAAACCGATTTGGACTTTAATATAAAATATTATTTTGAAATATTCCTAAGGTGCCCCTCCCCTCCCTTATAAAAGGGAACCTCCTCCCCCGCCTCCTCACACCAATTTGAGCACTCAAGCTCGGTCAACCCCTGACATTTTCTCCTCTCCACTTCCCTAGAATAATCCTAGAGGTCCTGGTCTTCTTCGAAGACCAATCTTAGTTCCCTCAGTGGAGGATTCAAAGAGGCATTCCAAAGAAGAGGTAATATCCATTACCAATCTTTTCAATTTCTTTCTTCTTCAACTTCTTCTTATTTAGTTGTTTCTTGACAAAGTAATAACATCAGTATTACATACATACTGATATGTTATTATAAATATGAAACAACCCTAATTCACCTTCTATCCATCCTACGGAAAAATGAAATCACCGCGCATGCGTACGTACGGAATACCGTCTCCACGCCGTGGTGTAATCTATTTTCCACCACCACCTTAATAGGATGGGTATAATGTTGTAATGAGTAACTATATATGATTATTATAAATTTATATTGTTACTGAAATAGTCTACATACACTTCAACACAATTCCACGGCCATGGGAATGATATCATCTCTCGTGCGTACGTACGGACTACCGTCTCCACGACGCGATGAGATTCATTCTCAATGATTAACCATTCATGAATGATTATAAAGTATATATAATAATCACTAATGAAATATATGACATAATAATGATACTGGATTTATGTAAATTTATTTGTATGTAATCTACTTAATTCCATTCACTTCAATAAGGAAACGAAAACAGCGTTCATGCGTACGTACGGACTACTGTCTCCATGAAAGATGTATTTCATTCCATTTATCGATATATATATATATATATATATATATATATATTCTGAATATATATTATATATAAATCATGATTTACATTCTGGATATAAGTAATCATGATCCAAGTAATCATATTAATAATTACAAGTTAAAAACACGAACGACAAATGAGACGATTTTACCCAAAACGCTACTTTAACATGAATTTACAAAAGAACATGTAATATAAAGTCATAAGTGGACCATATAATAACAATGAATATGATTCTGGAATAAGTCAATAACATGATTCAAATCATTATACAGGAGGTTCAGACACTTACAGAGCAAGTCGGACCTAAGGTAAGGAAAATATCACAATCTCATTTTTATCCGAGATTGTTTTTACTTTTCCATTTACTGGGGTGTATTTTATTATCAACAACCATGATTCCTCAATATGTAATATTATTTCCATCCACCTACAATTTTTTAAATCAAATTTTACCCTTCGGTGAATTTTAGTAAAGGATAAGAAAGAAATCTTTTGTCGTTTTTCGTACGAGGTTCTTTTTGACTTTTACGACAAAAGTACGAAGAATGTTTTTTTAACTTATACGGCATGAATGGATTTTTAAAACAATATTTCCAAGAATCTTTCTTTACAAGTTTTCATGTTTATTTTTAATAAACTTCTTTTAGTTTAAAACGGTATGACATGTTATGAAAGGAAAAGTATTTTTGAAGTAGAAAGGATATTTTCCTCAAGAATAAAGTTCAAGTGTTTTATCAAAATTAATTTCCATCTAAGATAATAAAGGGTTCTGTTTTTATCCCTATTATTACATTGATTTGATTATTTTGAGATGGAATTATTTTTATGAATTCCTTTATCTTATATGAATTGTTTTATGATGTCATGTTGTTTAAGAATCCCATTTTTATTACATGGGTTACGCTATGATTTATGATTTATGATTATGTGGCACACATAAGAAAGGATTCATTATAAGATCGGTGGGACCTATATCTCCCTACAATGCATTGGGTAATGATTTTATATCTCATGAGATAGACATGGCTGGAATGGTAGGTTATACCGGTTCAGTGAAACAGGACTGAAACGAGGGTTACTCGATTCAGAAAGGGACTTTGTCCACTAAGATAGTCTTAGCAATGAGTCTTGACTAACAGGAAATGATTCTCTATGATTATGTGTGAATGCCACAAAGTTTCATGTTTTATGTTATGATTATTGTGATTACATTTCACTACCATGATTTATCCCATGTTATGAAATTATGCTCTCTTTTGCAGGTTAAGATTTCCAAAAGTTATGTTCTTATGAATATGATGTGATTGATTTCTCTTTTGTTTACCCTTAATGAGCATTTGAGCTCACCCTTTTATGTTTTCTTTTCCCCAGGATATAAAGAAAGGTTTTAGGTAAAAAAAAGGGAAGATCTTTATGGGAGATATTGAAGATCTTTCACCACGATTAGAAGATTACGTTCTGAGTTTCCAAAGACACCAAACTATTACGATCCTTGTGTGTGTGTTTTTGTTATGTACTAAGTATTCCGAAAATGTAATGTAATGTCCATGTAAATCAAGCTTCGGGTCTCTACAGTTGGTATCAGAGGAAAGGTTTAGTCAACCTTTGGAAACTAGGACGCGAAAACATTAGTGAGATCCCTAGAGATATTTCTAAGGTATGTCTAGGGATGTCCCTAAGGATAAGTATACGTATAGGTTATAGTACTAGAATTACGCTAACGATCATAGAATTTAACCTAAGATGTTATATATTAAGGGTACTCCCCCTTTACTATGTTGTTTTCCTTAGCATTATTTTGCCTCTCATACTATTTTTTTGGGTTTTAGAAAATGGCTGGAAACAAGATGATTCACGATAATGGAGGATATGATGGATAATAGAATGATATTATCCATAATGAAATGGGATTTGGAAGTCCAAACATCATTTTTATGCCGAATCAGCAATCTCATAATATGATCAATAAAGTAAAATTTGGTAAGTTCCCTGACTCGGCTAATAAGAGAAAGATGGAGTTTCATGATGATCATAGTGGAAAGAAAGTTCAATTTCCCCTATGTAAATCATGTGGGAAGAGGACTAAAGGAGAATGTTTCAAAGGAACTGGAAGATTCTTTGGGTGTGGAAAAGAAGGACACAAAGAAAGTAAGTGCAAAGGAAAAGGTTCAGTTAACACCATGGATGAGGATAATGGTATTACTACGACATAAACAATGGTTAAATGTTTTAAGTGTGCAATGTACGGGCATTATGCAAACCAATTCCCTAAGGGAAAGTCTCATGAAGATAATCAGTATGGTCGTATGGGTAGTATTTATGTTGATGATGATGAAGAGACTACAAATGATATGTGAGATGAAAGAATTGTTGAAGCTTGGTCAATGGTTTAAGAAGGTACTGGAATGATTACATGTTTATCAATGTGTAATGTTGTATAAAGAATCTCATGGTAATATGGAAAAAAGAGTCAACTAGGGATTGTTACATTGTTGTCTTTCCTTGAGTTTTGAAAGTGTGTGATTAATGCTACCAGTATCCATGAAAGGTTATTCAGATATTTTTGGAATGAAGATGATATGCGCATAATGAAGGGATAAGGAGAAAATTAAATGTTTGATAGTATTCATGAGCTCATGACTGATATAAGGATAAGGTTATATCATGGTTTGAGTATATAGAATTTTTGGATTTTGGTATGTGGAAAGAGTTAACTTTTAACTTCATTCATGTTTTCACTAAGGTTCAATGGGTATTCAAGAGAATACATGATTAAGGCCTTTGAATGTTTGGAATGTGACCAACAAGACATATCTTATGATATATGAGGATTAACGACAGTATTAAATCTCTGGTAATCGTTTTCACTATATTATGAGAGTGGACTGTAGTATTATGGATAAGCCTAAAGATTAGAATGGATTACGTTGGACATAAGTTAGTATTGTTTAAGGATAGAAGATTTTCGATATTATTGATGGGATGTTATAGTAATGTAGTTTTAGAAAAAGGACAACCTGCAGGACGGGCGACAGCCCATCACATCGGACAAGGCTGTGGGAATCGAACCCACAACTGAAGTGCGACTGGCCTTTATCTCCTACCACTGGCCTACAGGAAGTCCCTGTTTAGTAGAAACTAGTTTTTTTATATTAAGCAGTTTGATATATGAAGTATAAGTCCATTTTAGGAACCATATATGATTAATAACTTTTGCTAACATTTTGTTTGAGACAGATGGAATGAACCATCATTCTATCACATGATCTACTAACACTTCAAGAATAACAAATTCAACTTCATTTATTTAAGAGATGCAGTGGAAATTGTTCAAGGCACGAACAACAGTGAGATTGTACCAAAATAAAGTAAGTATTTATTCTAATTCAAATTCTTCAACTTTAGGGAAACGGTCTTGAAAACCAAAAATGTTGTCCTAGTGATCTTATAACTGATGAATCAGATGGTACCATAGATAGTCATAAATTTATGGCTTTATGATTTCTGGCAATTCCATAGCCATGTTCTCTACCACTCCCCATCAGAACATGATGGTTAGATTTCTCTTCCATGTCCATATTTTAACCGATGTGGAAACCCAGTGATTAGTTTATTTGGGTAACCGTTAAGTTTCATACTTTTGTTTTTAAATATTGGTTTTGGTATTTCTTTTTACGATGTGGGTTTATATTAAAGAAACTTTCTAATAGTAAACCATTTATAACCCCGACGAATTTCGAGGGTGAAATTCTTTTTAAGGGGGGTAGAATGCAACAGCCCAAGATTTTATGAAAAATATTCTTTTTAATTTCACTAATGTCTTGTGTTGTACGCTACACCAAAAGGAGCTTGCACAACACGCATCCTTGACTTGCCTTGCATTACACGCAATCACGACCTTCCTCGATAGCGTGTGTAATATGCAATACCGAGTTTCACTAAACAACGATATGCTATTAAAATATTATTAAAACTATCAGTTATGAATAGAAATAACCACTTTTTGAAATTTTGTAAATATTATTTTTCAAAATGGACTTCATTTTTGGATTCGGAGTATTGAATTTATCCTAAGGTGAAATTTTGGTACTTTTCGGATAACTTTCATATTCTGATGAATAGTGAAAATTACTAAATTATAATTAAAAACAACTTTTTTAATCGAAATAATTAATAGTGATAAATTATTAATTTGAGTGGTTTTAAAGTATATTTAGAATATATTTATACAATTTAATACAATGTTGGTCATTGAATGTAATTTCACATTTAAACCAGACATAATCAAGTGTCAATCTTTTGATAGATATTGTTTCTTAAAAACACGCTATTTGTTTTAATAGCGGGATTTAATTATAAAATTAATTAATGCAACTTCTATGTTATGAATTTGGTAAAATAGATTTCATTTTTGAATTTGGAATATGAAATATAGCTTAGGATGAAATTTTGGCATTGTTCTGAAAAAACATCAATTTTTGATGAATAGTGAAACTACTAAGTGGTAGTTAAAAAACTGAAATTTTCATAAAACTTAATTTTACCGCTTCTGTGAATTAAATTTCAAAAATCCGAGAGACACGGTTGATGTCAGTAAGTAAAATGTGGTTCAATGAGATGAAAATAATTTTTGGTGAATAGTAACTTTTTACTTTTATTTACCACGGTTAAAAGTAAATAGGGTAATTAAGGGTAAGAATGATATTAATATTACCCTAACACATGTCCTAATTCTATTGTACAAGTGTATCGCGACCAAAAACAACATTAAAAGTAAAATATTATCATTTAAGCCCACTTGGATTAGATTAGGACATTTATTATTATTTAATTTAAAGAAGAGTTAAAAGAGTTAAAATCAAAGTATATTTACTAAAACATTTTTAATATAGGGTTGTACATAAGGTAAATTCGATTTTAAATATTCATTAGAAAGATAAAAAGATTTCATACATGATTTTATTTTATTTGTAATTTTTATACATTAAATAATTTAATTTATTTATGACACAAAGATGATGCAGTAATTATCTTATTAATGAAATATTGACATAATTGATGTTATAAACACAAAAATAAATGTACTTTGAGACTTTTTATGAATTACATTAATTTTATAGGTTACTATGATATATAAGTGTTGATTTAATAAACTTGTTTCGAACATATAATTCTGTTATGACTTTCACAAAAATCATATATCAAATAGTGTCAAAATTGAAACAAAATAGTTTTTAAATCAAATATTATATTATTAATTGTGATTTTATTCCTAAAAATCTAAGGTTAGTCCAAATGACTTATATAAGGATATATGTATTAATAATATACAATTTGGGGTTCGTTTGGCATGTTATAGTATGTGTATTAACCATATAGTGAAAGAAAACAAAAAGACACGGTAAAAGTTAAATTATTTAACTTAGAGTTAAATCTAATTGATAAGGTTAAAATAATACCCTAAACTTTTCTAAATCCTATTGGTTGATAGGATTTAGACCCATACCCACTTTAGCTTCGAAATAAGACCCTTTGGAACCATTATAAACCGATTTTGACTTTAAAATAAAATAATATTTTGAGATATTCCTAAGGTGCCCCTCTCCTCCCTTATAAAAGGGCACCTCCTCCCCCTCCTCCTCACACCAATTTGAGCACTCAAGCTCGGCCAACCCCTGCCATTTTCTCCTCTACACTTCCCTAGAATAATCCTAGAGGTCCTGGTCTTCTTCAAAGACCAATCTTAGTTCCCTAAGTGGAGGATTCAAAGAGGCGTTCCAAAGAAGAGGTAATATCCATTACCGATCTTTTCAATTTCTTTCTTCTTCAACTTCTTATTCTTTAGTTGTTTCATGACAAAGTAATAACATAAGTATTACTTACATACTGATATGTTATTATAAATATGAAACAACCCTAATTCACCTTCTATCCATCCTATGGAAAAATGAAATCACCGCGCGTGCGTACGTACGGAATACCGTCTCCACGTCGTGGTGTAATCTATTTTCCACCACCACCTTAATAGGATGGGTATAATGTTGTAATGAGTAACTATATATGATTATTATAAAGTGATATTGATACTGAATTAGTCTACATACACTTCAACACAATTCCACGACCATGGGAACGATATCATCGCTTGTGCGTACGTACGGACTACCGTCTCCACGACGCGATGAGATTAATCCTCAATGATTAACCATTCATGAATGATTATAAAGTATATATAATAAGCACTAATGAAATATATGACATAATAATGATACTGTATTTATGTAAATTTATATTTATGTAATCTACTTAATTCCATTCACTTCAATAAGGAAACGAAAACAGCGTTCATGCGTACGTACGGACTACCGTCTCCATGAACGGTGTATTTCATTCCATTTATCGATATATATATATATATATATATATATATATATTCTGAATATATATTATATATAAATCATGATTTACATTCTGTATATAAGTAATCATGATCCAAGTAATCATATTAATAATTACAAGTTAAAAACACGAACGACAAATGAGACGATTTTACCCAAAATGCTACTTTAACATGAATTTACAAAAGAACAGGTAATATAAAGTCATAAGTGTACCATATAATAACAATGAATATGATTCTGGAATAAGTCAATAAAATTATTTAAATCATTATACAGGAGGTTCGGACACTTACAGAGAAAGTCGGACCTAAGGTAAGGAAAATATCACAATCTCATTTTTATCCGAGATTGTTTTTACTTTGCCATTTACTGGGGTGTATTTTCTTACCAACATCCATGTTTCCTCAATATGTAATATTATTTCCATCCACCTACAATTGTTTAAATCCAATTTTACCCTTTGGTGAATTTTAATAAAAGATACGAAAGGAATCTTTTTTCGTTTTTCGTACGAGGTACTTTTTGACTTTTCCGACAAAAGTATGAAGAATGTTTTTTAACTTATACGGCATGAATGGATTATTAAAACAATATTTCCAAGTATCTTCCTTTACAATTTTTCATGTTTATTTTTAATCAACATCTTTTAGTTTAAAATGGTATGACATGTTAAGAAAGGAAAAGTATTTTTGAAGTAGAAAGGATATTTTCCTCAAGAATAAAGTTCAAGTGTTTTATCAAAATTATTTTCCATCTAAGATAATAAAGGGTTTGGTTTTTATCCCTATTATTGCATTGATTTTATTATGTTGAGGTGTAATTATTTTTATGAATTCCTTTATCTTATATGAATTGTTTTATGATGTCTTGTTGTTTAAGAATCCCATTTTTATTACATGGGTTACACTCTGATTTATGATTTATGATTATGTGGCACACATAAGAAAGGATTCATTATAAGATGGGTGGGACCTATATCTCCCTCCAATGCATTGGGTAAAGATTTTATATCTCATGAGATAGACATGGCTAGAATGGTAGGTTATACCGGTTCAGTGAAACAGGACTGAAACGAGGGTTACTCGATTCAGAAAGGGACTTTGTCCACTAAGATAGTCTTGGCAATGAGTCTTGACTAACAAGAAATGATTCTCTATGATTATTTGTGAATGCCACAAAGTTTCATGTTTTATGTTATGATTATTGTGATTACATTTCACTACCATGATTTATCCCATGTTATGAAATTATGCTCTCTTTTGCAGGTTAAGATTTCCAAAAGTTATGTTCTTATGAATATGATGTGATTGAATCTCTTCTGTTCACCTTACTGAGCATTTGAGCTCACCTTTTTATGTTTTCTTTTCCCCAGGATATAAAGAAAGGTTTTAGGTAAAAAAAGGGAAGATCTTTATGGGAGATATTGAAGATCTTTCACCACGATTAGAAGATTACGTTCCGAGTTTCCAAAGACACTAAACTATTACGATCCTTGTGTGTGTGTTTTTGTTATGTACTATGTATTCCGCAAATGTAATGTAATGTCCATGTACGTCAAGCTTCGGGTCTCTACAGATCACGTCCCAGCACCTCTTGGAGGAGTCTCGGAGCATGTAGGTGGTGAGATTGACCCACCTCTCTGAAGGCATCTCCATATGCTCGAAGATAGTCAGCATGGCTTCCGGCCATGACTCTGCTGCCTGAGGTCCTCCCTCCCCTGAGAACGTGGGAGGATGCTGCTGCTGAAAGACCTTTTTCAAGTCTTCCATAGACGAGGCAGGAGGCGGTGCTCCCTGGAAGGCCCACATCATCCTCACAAAACCTTCCCTAAAATGCGCATCAACGCCCACGACTGGTACAACAACTGGTGCCAAGGCTGGCTTGGCTTGGGGATTGACAGGAAGTCCCGGATCAACCCTGTCTGGCGTCTCATCACTACCTGACGACAGACGTACGACCGGAGGACGTCTCAGAGGCATAGCTTTAAAAGATCAAAAGCAAACCATAGATCAGGAAATCAAGGACAAAGAACACAAGAGTACAAAACGGGAACAGGGGAACAAAAACAAACAAGATTACAAAACATGACTACACGGCGTGTATAAAACTACACGACGTGTCTTCTTAAACCACTAACATGGGCGTGTACTGTCACCCTACAAGTAGTTTACACTTCAAACTACATGGTGTGTTGTCCCCCACACATGGCGTGTACTTGAAACTATTCCCCTGCCCGAGTCTCCTTACACGGTTAACCCACACAGTCCGACTCAACCAGAGACTACACGGCATGTTCGAAACAAACACGGTGTGAACTAGACAAGGCTTCGGCAGTCCGTGTTGTTGAGTACATGACCGCCTGCATGGCTGGACCTTACACAGTGTGCTCCGAACAAACACGACGTGTATAGGCGAAGGCGACACCGTCCCGTGTTTTTCGTGACACAGCTGGGTACCTGTAAAGACTACACGGCATGTTCTGAGCAAACACGACATGTGGAAAGGAAGGTAATATCGGCCCGTGTTGTTCGTGACATGGACGGGTACCTAGAAAAGACTACACGGTGTGTTCCCTATGGGAAGGACATGTTCTACCCGAGCTTTCCCGGCCCGTGTTGTTAGTGACACGGCCGGGTACATGACTCCGAACTCACACGACATATACCAATGGTACACGGTCTGTTCCCGAAGATACTCCCACGACACCGTGTTATGCTCACACGGTCAGTGACATGGCCTGAAAAATACACAACGTGTATGAAAAAAGTACATGCCGTGTAATCTGGGTTTTTCTGGGCAGTAGCTCAAAAACTACACAGAATTCCAGAAACACTAAAAACAAGGGGAAATGTGCCAAATTCCGATCTGTGAGGTCCCATAACACCTCAAGAACCAAAATTCAGAGTTAATATTAACCAAGGAACAAAAACAGTTTTCTAACATAACAACAGAGAATCTATCAAGAATATATCACAACAGCATGCATAATATACACAGATCCTATCACAACAGCATGCAATTGCTAATGCACCCTAGATGGCATGGCAAGAATGCATGGAATGTGATTTCTACAAGTGCCTGTATGATGACTGAGATGGAATACACTCATCTCATCGGGTTGTGACAGAAATAGAACCAAAATATCAAAACTGTAACCGCACAAGTCATGTGAATCACTCTAGGTGAAATAAGATTAACTATAAAATCTCAAAATCAGAAAACTGCAATTAACGAGGTAGTATGGATTTTCCCAGTACACGGGTTAGCTACTCCTGATCATAGCTTAATGCCAAGTACTGAATCCTTCCTATCCCTGGATAAGGTCTCCAAATTGTAAATCAAGAGAAATGAACTCATCTGATACCAATTTGTAATGAACCGAGTCCAGAGCCCCTCCACTGGTGCCCTGTACCCGGTTCGCCACATGACCTCAACTGTGTTTCCCCGAACACCAGAGGCTACCGACCAACACTGAGGGCCTCGTTGAGAAGGTGGGGAAAACTATTCCCTCATTCGGTAAGGTATACAAGCTAAGAAAACATCAATAAACAGAGGAAGCAGTAAACAACAAGCATAAAAATAAAAACCAAACAACGGAAGAAATGTAGATATATAACAATGATGACAATGATGCAGCAGGTACATGTATATAAGGAAAACATCAAACAATACAACGTGATGAAATAAAACTGAAACAAAGTGAAAAGGAAAAAAATTAATCTCCTCAGCATCATGAGCCACGACTCGGTCACATGCTCCCCAGCTCCTAATGCAGTCAAGATCCCGAAGTAGAAAAGCGCTTGCCTTTATCTATACCTGCAACAACATCGTCTGCTTGGGCCTAAAATCATGGACAAAACTGGGTGTGAGATACAATCTCAGTAGGAAATCACCCAATGATTTGTGCCTAACAGTCAATGAATACATGGCAATCAATAAACAAGAAGCGGTAAACAAGAAAGCACAAGCAGCAACAATCCACAGTTCTAACAAGTAAAGTACACAAGTAAGCAACCAAAAATAAGAAGAAAACAGGTAACCCTCTGGGTAGATCTCACAGCCTAACCCCTATGGTTCAACCTATAGAACTAGAAACCCTCTGGGAGGAACACACAGTCTCACACCTCTGGTTCAGATACGTAATTAAGCAGACTCTCTGGGGAGGCACTCACCGCCAATTCCCCATATAGTCTTGTATCATGCTAACAGCTCTCTAGGGAAGCACTCAATGTCAATTCCCCCTGTGGACCATGTCGTGGATCTACAGACTCTCTGGGTAAGCACTCAACATCAATTCCCCCTATATTCTCACATCGTAATTAAAAGACACTATGGAGAAGCCCTTATGCCAATCCTCCCTTTGGTCTACTACTCTAGGTTATCACAGTTCTAAGTATAACAAAACATGATCAGCGCATGTGTATCATCTATGTAAACCACATGAACTACTTGGCCATCAACGAAGGCTCAACAGCATAACAAGGTGGTAGTTCCACTGTCCTACAACTAAGCATGTCAACTGAAAAACGCCAAATAGGTAGAATAAGCATAGCTAACATCCAAAGTACAGTAAAGCTACCATAATCGCAGGAAAAACATCTTCTCTAGAAATCAAGAAAAGTAGGCAATAAAAAAATGGGAAAACAGGAAAATGCAATACCCCGTTCATGGGTATTGGTGGAAATTTCTCAAAATATTCATCAACTTTCTACGGAAAGGCACAAACCACCTACCTCGATCCGAGGAGATCGATATAGGTGAACCTCGAGGATAGATTCCTCTTAGAACAATGTAGATCTGAGAAAATGCACAAAACATTAATCCCACAATAACATGGAAACGAGGAGGAATCTTGAAACAAGACTAAAGAAGAAGGAAGAACTTACCGCTGCAATTACAACGCAATCAACCGTGCTCGAATCGGAGAACGGACGGCGAGGCGAGATCCTGTTGAATATTTGGTCGTATGGTCACTCTCAGATGGAGAAAAACTAGAGAAAAAGATGGATTTGGGGGTTAGGCGTGACCCCATCCCATTTAATGAAAAAAAGAAAGTACATGGCGTGTACTTCCTCGGTACATGGCGTGTACTTCAATTTTTCCGTACCCCGAACTAACCGGCCTCCACCTCAGCCTTACACGCCGTGTGTGTGGCCCGAATACGGCCAGAACATGGCTTCGAGCCGGAATAGAGTAAACGACGTGTACTCAAAAAGTACATGGCGTGTACTTCTGAAATTTCCAGAAACTTTATTTTCCTTAAAAAAATCCAGAAATTGGGAAAACATACCTGAACGATGATCTAGGTTCTTACATAAAATATCCAGTATAAATACATAATGCATGAAAATATTAAATATATAATTTTTATGTAAAATATTGTTCATATTCCATTAACTAAAAACATTTTACGTTAAAAATTAACAACCTCAAAATAATTCATTATTTTCATGTTCTTCAATACTTTTTTCATCAAAAACATGTAGTCCATTGGTTTGGAATTTATATCATTCACACAAAGGTTACAGGAATTTTTCATTATTCATAATAGAATATGTCATGTCCCAATCTCACTAGGGATAATACATAACAATTTCAAAATATCTACAAGTGTGAAATTAAACCATTATGGAAATAGGGCATCATACCCTTCCCGAACCAATGCTTTGTGGGTGTAGTAAGAGCATCTGTACAACTCAACCCATGGGGGGAGCCACAATCCTTTATCCCAAACCCCAATCGAGGTTCTCATGATTATTCATCCCTTCCCCACACCGAAACATTATCACAAAAATCATAACCAATATAAGTATTAATCATAATTCATAACAATATACATGTAAATTAATATTATCCCTAATTCATTAACCCATTTTTATTTACATTAAATAGCCCATTAATCCCAATTACCATTCTCATGCATAGCTCACTATGCATATTCAATAATTAAATTACATAAACCCAATTATTATATTCATCAATTAAATTATGAATTCTCATTTTACATATATTTTATTTCTAATGACATTAAAAATTTATCACATTCAACTTTCACATCCACTTACTCAGTTAATAATTTCTAACAAAATTCAAAATCTACATGAAATGATCATAATTATCCCAAATAACCCATTTCGATGTCATTAAAAAAACTCCTTAATCCATTATCAAATCAAGAAACACTAATATTACTCCATCTTCAATTCATATAATTTAATAACGGTGTTCAACAGGGGCTCTACATTTTCACACAATGTACTTGCTCTTATTTTACTCATTATAAGGTTCGAGGATATCAGCGCACAACAAGGTTGGCCCTAAATTTTACAAATTTTCCTCAATGAATCACATGTGGACCTTGAGGGTTTGTATTCATCAATTAGACACCCATTTTACTGAATATCACTAAATTAATTAGAAGAAAAATAAGAGTCGAAAAAGTAGAAAAAAAAACATATAATATTCTAGAATGAAACTATGGGATTTTTCTTGTAGATCACATATCAAAAATCCATTAATGAACATACTCCTTAACATGGAATTAAAAACAGATTAAAAGACCTATTTGTGCATCAACCAATAATAAAATAGAAATTATGTATTTTAGATATTTGGTATAAGATCAACCTAGTTACAACCCCTAATCCTGAAATGTAACGTATTAAGATGATTTGACATTCCAGGAGAATTGATCTTCAACTAAATATTATACAATGAACTATAGATGAAGTAAAATCAACCAAGGAAACCCATAAGGGTTATTTTTATTCCAAAGGGATTATGGAAGGAATTGAGTGGAGAAAACTAACTAAAGACATAAAATCCATTAATGGAAATATTATAATATATCAAACTTTTACCGGGGTTCACGGTATAACAGCATGGTTTTCCAAAATGTGAAAACATTGCGCAGGAAACTGTCTAAGTATATTTGGGTCACAAGGTTACCTGGTCAGGGAACATTTTTTACTAAACCATTAAACAGCCACGAAATATGCCAATGCCAATATTTTAATGGCTTTCTGAGGCTGGAAACACAATTTATTAATCATGGACAAATTGTGTTCCTTGAATAGTTTGACATAGTTATCCTTCCTCATGCGTGCTAAACACCCTAGAACACCCCCAAGGCCCATCATATAGCTAATAATCATTTAATTAGACTAAAAATGATTTTTTAATAACAGCATACCTACATGTTGTCTAGGATCTTACATGGATGGTTAATATCTATCTGTTTTCCTAAACCAGGACAAAGGGCATGGTATGGAGGCATTATTTTTTATCCTAATAGATGAAATGGTACGAATTACATTTTTATGTCCTATGACTAAGACAAGGTTGTGACGGAATTGTGGAATTAATTGGTTTTATTTGTCATGACCCGTCCTCAGGGCCCGTGCTGTGACTACCCCAAGCCCGCCATCTATAAGGCAGGGGTTGGCGACTAGCACCAAAGGTGTAAATCCGGAAAAAGGGGAAGGAATTTCATTTTATAATGTAAACAAAAAAACAACAGGGTATGCAAGTGAAGTAACCACTATGCAAAACTGGGTACAAGGTAAGTGCTGAAAAGTAAATGGGCCAGTATAAAAACCCAACTGAAAGTACAATACAACTGAAAGGAAAGTACAACAGCAGAACCGAGTCGTCCTCCGAAAATCCCACCTGATGGGTGGGTACAAATAGTCTCCTCAACTCCTTGGGTCTGTCCATCCGCTCCGTGTACGTCTCGCCAAGTGGTCCATCTCTGAGTACCATCCATCTCCATAAGCCTCCACCTCGATCGGTGCTTTCCATCATCTGCATCCAGCACAACGTAGTGCGGGCATATCCCGTGCAGGTGTGATTATACAATACTCAGTAGGGACCCCGAGACCCCTGAAGTTCTCTCAGTATCCACGAAGGACAAACCACAAATGAAATATACAATCATGAAGTATCAAACAACTCAACAAATGTATATTCCCATACATACACCAATGTCATCAGTTACAGTTAGACTCCAACTCTCGAGCCCATGTACAATCTAGTCCACACAGAAAAACACAACCCAGTCCACACAGGAAACAAATACAATCACATCGATGATGATGATTGAGATCAAGACTCATGTCACACAGGAATACACTTCGTAAGGTGATAGAGATGATCAGATGTAGCCACTGATTCATCTAATCTGTTGGAACCACATAGGACACAACACCAGCTAAGTTGTCGGGCCCACATAGGATACAAGACCAGCTACTCTACTAAACCCACTCATGATACAAGTACAGAGGTCAAATACAGCCCGAACCACCTTGGATACAAGAATATTAGCCATCGTTGTTGATCCCAGAGAGGATCCCAGCACGGTCGTCGCCGCTGCCTAACCCACAGAGGATCCAAGTATAGTGGTCCTCGCTGTAAAACCCACCGAGGATCCATGTTCAGTCGTCATTGTTGCAGTCACAGCCAGCTCTAGGGTTCCCGCACACATAATGCTCGACTCCAGGAGGGTCTACTCCTTGAGCAAGAGAGTCGATATATCAACTGTCATGATGTCCATAGTTTATGTATCCCAAAGTTCTTCCTCGTCAAAATAAACAGAATGCGATAGACGGTGCGTCAATTGGACACCAGTCTGACAGTTATTGGCTTTTCCGTCCCAGGGGCCCTGTTGGTTTTTAAGCTAAAATCAACCCGACCATACTCCAAATACGTCCAAACCTCAAGTGGAGTAATCCATACGAACCATCTCAACAAAATAATTTCAATTCATTTGACCGCACATCAAATGGATGTCTGATCCTTATTATATAAGCATTTCCGCTCCAAGGGCCTAGTTGGTTTCAGGTTCAAACCAACCCGGCCATACCCATACATTGCCGAAACCTATAGTGTAACATATCGAAATGACCGCCTCTATGCAAGGACTCCAAAACAACTTACTTTGTTTTGATCGGTGGTCTGCATCTCTTGTTATGGGAAAATGACCGAAAACGGTCCAAAGTGGGGGGTTTTGGCCCAGCCCGACCAGGCCCACCCCCCTGGGACGGCCCGAACCGGGGTGACCCGACCCAAGTCCAGGTCCACCTCGGCCGTGACCCATCCCATCGCGGCCAGGGGGGCACGCTGGCCTGACCAGCGAGCCGAGCGAGGGGGGGTGCATTCTGCGAACTCGGTGCCAGGCTAGTGCCACTATTCCATTGTATCCCTCATGGCTGCTGGATTCATCCCTCACTGCCGCGGCTTCAGCCGCGCCAGGATTCTACCCGCAGCGCACCAGGGTGCCACCATGCAAGTGACCCGAGCCACCAGGGGCTTCCGCGGGCCACCAGATTCATCCTGGTGGTCCAATTTTTCTCCCTTTTGTGCCTGTGGTTGTCTCGGGACACAAACATCACTGTGAAGGCCTCCAGTCGCCATGTCGGTCCCGCTTCGTCATTACCGATTATTCAGCACATCAATAACAAAATAGTTGTGGGTTCAGACTTGTTCATTATTCTTCACCCACCAGGTTCGTGGTTCTAAACGTCACCAAACAATTTGTATGCCTTTCCAAGGGTATAAAATCACATAACAAAATATATAAAAATTCCCCTACCTGAATAGTTGATGTCTGACGTCGGCATCATGGTAGACGACATCGCTGGGAAACGATTCGTAGGCGACGTCAGAGTGCACTGAGGAGGAAGCATCATCTCCTCTCTTGTATCGGAGAAGAGGATGGGTGGCGCGTCGTCATTCTTCGTGGAATCGGTGTTCTTCGTCGTATGGGATGTCGTTCTTCTTCGGATGTCAGCGTTCTTCTAAAAACACAAGAGCTCTTCCCCGATCTTCCTTTCTCACAATGAAGATCTCCCCAAAATTAAATAATAGGCTTCTCCTACTATTTAATTACACACGAAAAGAAACTCCCCAAATTAAATCACCAAATTTAAAAAAATGTGATGACAATTAATTAAAGAAGGGAGGGGTGAGGTTCTTATTTATTAAACGTGTTGGCAATTAAATGGGTGGGTTTACCAATTTAATGAGGGGTTGTTAAAGTGTTTGGTGGAAATTAAATTGTGGATCTCGTGTGGGACCCAGCTCTTTACCATCCACACTTGGGTAGTTAAGTGGATGTGGGCCCCACCCTTATCTACCCATGGGAGGGAAAACCCAAGTTATAGAATAAAAAATTGTTCCGAAATTTTTTTATTTACTTCATAAATAATCCCCCAAAATTATCATCACCTACATAGAGAACGAAACTACGGTAAGGATCATGTTACGAAATTAACGGTGTTTCAAGTTCATCGGTGCTCTCATATTTTAATTCGGACCATCAGTTCAGAAGATTGAAAAAGACTCTCGTTCGTTCACTGAACGTACATGAGCTAAACTTCAGAATTTGATTTTGGGCACACCAGGCCTCAGAATCATGTTCCATCAAAACACACAGACTCGTAAAATTCCAATGTATTTAAAAAAATTCTTTGAAATTTCCGTGTTTTTACATTACTCAAACCTGAGGGATTTGCGTCCCTGTTAAGATACACCATAAATAGGTAAACAAATGAGGGTACTGAGCATGACTCTGAGCCTCTCACTCCAATGTGCTCTCTAGGAGGTTCTCGTATTTCCAACTAATGCACACTAGAGGTATCGACTATCCACGTATGACCCGCTCATGTCGATCCTCGATCTCCACCAGGACCTCTGCAAAAGTCTCCCCGTCAACGATGTCCAGCTCCTCGTGGTCAATGATATGCACCGGGTCCTACACGTGTCTCTTTAGCTGAGATGTGTGGAAGACATCGTGCACCTGGTGCAACTGAGATGGAAGGTCCATGCGGTAATCCACCTCTCCTACCCTTCTGAGGACTGGGAATGGTTCGATGAAGCGTGGAGATAATGTGTTGCCCCGACCAAATCTCTGCAACCCACACTGAGGTGATACCCATATGAAAAGGTGGTCACAATCCTTGAACATCAGTGGTCTCCGCCTCCTATCAGTATTGGAATTCTGTCTGCTTTGTGTGGTCCTCATCTTCTCCTGGATGATTTGCACCATCTCTGTAATAGCTTGAACCATCTCTGGTCCTACGAATGCTGACTCCACAGGGTCAGTCCAGTACAGAGGTGATCTGCAAGGTCGGTCGTACAATGCCTTGTATGGTGCCATCCCGATGGTGGAGTGGTAGCTGTTGTTGTATGGAAACTCCACCAAGGGTAGGTGATCCTCCCAGCTGTGACCAATGTCAAGGACACATGCACAGAGCATGTCCTCAAGTGTCTGAATGGTCCTCTCCGTCTGGCCATCCATCTGAGGGTGAAAGGTATTACTCATGCATAGTTGCATCCCAAAATCCTCCTACTACCCCTTCAAAAGCTGTGAAGTAAAACAAGCATCTCGATCGGAGACGATAGATGATGGAACACCATGAATCTGTACGATATCCTGAACATAGAGGCGTAACAAGCTCTCTACTGAGCCTTGATCTCTAATCGGTTGGAAGTGGGCCGACATGGTGAGTTGGTCTATGATCACCCTGATGGTGATGTGTCCTCTATAAGTACGTGGGTGTCCGATCACGAAATTCATGGTAATCCCATCCCACTTCCACTATGGAACCTCTACGTGTTGTACCAAGCCTGCAGGTACCTGGTGCTCTACCTTCACTTGTTGACAAGTGAGGCACCGAGAAACGAGCTTTTCCACATCCTTCTTCATACCCGGCCACCAGTGCTTTCGTCTGAGGTACTAAATCATCTTCGCTACTCCTAGATGTTCCGCTATAGGGGAAGTGTGGAAATACCTCATAACCTCCTACTGCAGTGCAAATGGTACCATGGTACGTCCTCGGAAGAGGATGACGTGCTTCCCACCTTAAAAAATTCAATCAGGTGCCAGCCCTGAGGATATCTGAGCACGCCACGCCTCACAGTCAATGTCCCCACACTGTGCCTCTCTGACCCACTGAATTAGTGGAGGAGTAACTATGAGGGACTGAAGATAGGCTTCCCCATCTCTATCCATGATGAAAATCAGCAAAGAGGCTAACTTCTCTGTCTCCTCTCCAGGTAGCTGAATGCCCGATCTCCTGCTGAGAGCATCAGCCTCAACATTCCCCTTCCTAGGAGTATAAGAAATCTCAAAGTCATACTCCTGGAGGAACACGAGCCATCACTAATGTCTCAGGTTCAGGTCCCTCTATGAGAAAATGTACCCTAGACTCTGGTGGTCAGAGTATGAATGTAAAGTGCTCGACCATGAGATTGTGTCACCACATCATCAGGGAGAAGACCAATGCTACTAACTCCATGTCATGGGTAGTGTAGTTCTGCTCGTGCTGCCTCAAATGCTGTGAACAGTAAGTGATCAATGCTCGCTCCTGCATCAGAAAACAGCCGAGCCCAGTCCATGATACATCACAGTAAAATACTTACCCTACTCCCTCTTCTAGTTGCCTCATATTGGGAGCACTGGTCCATCTCTGCCTCTGCTCCTGGAAGCTCTGCTGACATCTTTTTGACCACACGAAGGGTTTCCCCTTCTTCGTCAATGCTATAAGCGGTGATGAAACTCTGGAGAAGTCTAGATCAAATCTCAGATAGTAACCAGCCAGACCTAGGAAACTCAACACCTCTGTCATGCTCCTGGGTGGCTCCCAAGAAAGTACCACCTTGACCTTCACAGGATCCACTACAACTACCACATCTGAGATGAAATTCCCCAAGAAGTGAACCTCCCAAAGCCATAACTGGAACTTCGAGAGCTTACCATAAATCTGGTGCTATCAAAGTGTATCCAGTACAATCCGTAAGTGGTAGGCGTGATCCTCCTTGGTCATCGAGTACATCAGTATGTCGTCAATGAAGACTATGACAGACTGACCGAGGTAGGGCTGGAATATCCTGTTCATGAGACTCATGAACACTGTTGGAGAGTTGGTCACACTGAAGGGAATGACCAAGAACTCATAGTGGCCATACCGACACCTGAAGTCCGTATTATTCACATCCTCATCCCGAACTCGGAGCTGATGATATCATGACCTGAGGTATAACTTCGAGAACTAATGTTCTCCCTTGAGCTGATCAAAGTGGTCGTCAATCCTCAGAAGCGGATAATTGATCTTCACGGTCACCTGGTTCTAGAGACGGTAGTCGACACACAGTCGTAAGATCCCATCCACCTTCATGGAGAACATATTCGGAGAATCCCAGGGTGAAATACTGGGTCAGATGAAACCTTTCCCCTTTATGTCCTCCAGCTATAACCGCAGCTCACGAAGCTCGGTGGGAGCCATCAGATATGCTGGAGTGGATATCGGTGACGTCCCAAGGTACATGTATATATAGAAATATACATCTCTTTGAGGAGGTGGTCATGGATAATCATTAGGAAAAACGTCCGCCTACTGATCCACTACTACAGGAAAACTTGGACTCCGCATGTCAACTTCTCCGAGGATGAGACTAGCCAAG
Organism: Viscum album; assembly: GCA_963277665.1. Lineage (NCBI taxonomy): Eukaryota > Viridiplantae > Streptophyta > Magnoliopsida > Santalales > Viscaceae > Viscum > Viscum album. The sequence continues at coordinate 1,198,990,561 of OY728122.1, forward strand.
AGTTGTGTGATCAGCCTCCTTTTCCTTTGCGTGAGTCCATCCAATGCTGCAATTATTACCTTCTCGCCGGTGAAGGTGAACCTTGTCCCATCCGTGCGGACACACCACACCTTGCGCCTAACACAGTCGATCCGAGCATGGACTGTAGAAAACCAGTCTATACCCAAGATGACGTCGTATGGCCTCGACACCACAACAAGAAGATCCAAGCCGAAGCTCTCGCCTCCTTGAGTAAGCTCACACTTCCGGCATCGATGTGTAATCATCGAGTCTACTCCCGAAGGAGTCCATATCCGCAAGGATCGAGCCAATGTCTCTGTCAGAATCTCCGAGCTCCGAACAAGGGTAGCAACAATAAAAGAATGAATCAAACTTGTGTCTATAAGATCTACAGCAAGGGTGGAGTAGACACAGATAGTACCACAATTCATCTCCGGTGCACCGTGGTCGTAAGCCTCTACTGCCTGGAGTTGAGCCTGCCTCTGCCCGCCAGCTGCTTATGGTCAGGGTGGACCTCCTGGGGGTGGTGGTGGTAAAGCCTAGAAGCGTCGTCCACCACCCGCTGCTCGGACAGCTCCTCTGCCTCATCCTCCTTCTCCCTGCGGACCACCACGATCGAATCTCTTCCTCTTCTTGGGAGGTCCCTCCACTGTTTGATGCTCGTCTGCAAGGAGGGTTGGGAAGTCACGAGCCATGTGGCCCTGCCCGCTGCATGCATAGCATTGCCTTCTCCTCATAAGGCTGGCTCTGCGCCGTGTGCCCCGAATAGCCGAACCTGTATCCTGAGGTCACCCACCTGTCAGCCTGGTCCAAATGGACCCCTGCGTCATCTTTCGACTGCCGGCTGCAAAAGACTCTGCTCTGTGCCATCTTGCGGTGGCTCTCGATGCTGATGGCTGCTCGTTGAGAATGCTCTCCACTAACAGTGCTCACTCCAGCACCCCCTCCTGCTTCAGGATTCTAACGGGGATCATCGAAGCTATGATCTAATGCCTCAGTTCCTTCTCAAAAGTATGAGCCCGGATGAATGGGTCTCGTACCACGTCCATAGAGAATCACAAGATATCGGTAAATCTCTCCGAGTACTAGGATACTGACATGCTTCCCTACCGCAGCTGTAGTAACTCCTGGATGTGAACCACACAGAGGGTTTCTGGAAAAAACTCTGAACGGAAGAGTCTCTCGAATTCCACCCAATGCAGAGATGCCTCATCGTGCACCTGGAGCATCAGGCTCCACCATCTACCTGCTGCGGTGTGCAGGAGACTCACAGAAAGGATCATCATAAGATCTACTAGTGTCCCTACTAGTCTGAAGACTCTGACGATAGCCTCCAGCCAATCCTCGACTACCTGATGATCCGTCTCTCTGTGGAACCTAGGTGGCCTCTATCTCTGAAACTCATACAATGCACTCAGGCAGCGTGCACTCTCCACCACTGGGGCTGGTAGCATCAGTGGCTCAGCGGGTAGTGGTACTGTTGGTGCCTTTGTTGTAATAGGGCAATGTACTGAGGCCTCATCGCTCGGTGGGCTGCCATCCCGCACGTAACTAGGAACCCTAGCTGGCTGCCTTTGTGGGGCCATCTTGAAAAGAAATAGGTGAGCTATAGTCAAATAGTATACCTGGTGAGCTGACAAAAAATAATAACAAAGAAAACTTTTTAAAGGAAACACACACACAATCAGTGTCTTCATGCACCGAGTTGGAAATCTGAGGTCAGGGTCCTGTTGTATGGATACGTCAACCGCCGCACCAACACTGGACTCCCTAGACTGAAAAACACACTCAATACTCTTAACATTATTTCTTCATAGATATGTAATGATCAGAGTCCTGAGTTTTGTGGTAGAACCGACTTCTCTGATACCAGTTTGCCACGACCCATCCTCGGGGCCCATGCCCTGACTACCCCAAGCCCGCCTTCTATAGGCCAGGGGATGGTGACTAGAACCAAAGGCGTAAATCCTGAAAAATGGGAAGGCAATTCCTTTTATAACGTAAACAAAAACACAACAGAGTATGCAAGTGAAGTAAAAACTATGTAAAACTGGGTACAAGGTAAGTGCTGAAAAGTAAATGGGCCAGTATACAAACCCAACTGAATGTAAAATATAACTGAATGGAAATTACAACAACAACCTCAGGTCATCCTCTGGAAAGCCCAGCAGAAGAGTGGGTAAAGATAGTCTCTTCAGATCCTCGGGTCTGGCTACCCGCTCCGTGTATGTCCTACAAAGTGGTCCACCTCTGAGTACCGTCCAGCTCCACAATCCTTCACCTCGATATGTGTTATCCATATTCTGCATCCAACACAATGTAGTGCGGGCATATCCTGTGCAGGGGTGCGTATATGATACTCAGTAAGGACCCCGAGACCCCCGAAGGTCTCTCAGAATCCACGAAGTACAAACCACAATCGAAAGGTACAATCATAATGTATCAACCAACAATATTAGGTATATGCCCATACACATACCTAAGTGATCAGTTATAGTTTGACTCAAACTCTCGAGCACATCCACAATACAGTCCATACAGGAAAACCAAACCCATTCCACACAAGAACGAAATACAATCATATCGATGATAATGATTGAGATCAAGACTCTGCTCACACAAGTATACACATCGTAAGGCGATAGAGAAGATCAGATGTAACCACTGATTCCTCTAAGATTTCGGATTCACATAGGATAAAAGACCATCTAAGATGTCGGTCCCACATAGGATACAAGACCAGATACTCTACACTACCCACTTAGGATAAAAGTACAGAGGTCTAATACTGCTGGACCCACGTAGGATACAAGAGCATTATACATCGCCGTCGAACCCATAGAGGATCCCAGTACGGTCGTCATCACTATTGAACCCATAGAGGATCCAAGTATAGTCATCCTCGCTGCCGAACACATGGAGGGTCCAAGTGCAGTCAACATCGTTGTAGTCGCAGCTAGCTCTAGGGTTCCCGCACACAACATTCTCGATTTCGGGAGGGTCCGCTGCTCAAGCAAGAGAGTCGATAAATCATCTGTCACAAAGTCCATGTTATATGCATCCAAATTTCCTTCTCATCAAAATAAACCCAATGTGGTAGATGACGCATCAATCGGACGCCCAGTCTGAGAATTATTGGCTTTTCCATCCCAAGGGTTCGATTGTTTTTTAAGCAAAAACCAACCAGACCATACTCCAACTACATCCAAAACTCAAGTGTAGTAAACCAAAAGAACTATATCAACAAAAGGATTTCAAAAAATAAAACGGCATGTCCAACGGACGACCAGTCCTTAAGATTTTTGCGTTTCCACTCTAAGGGCCCGGTTGGTTTCGGGTTCGAACAAACCGGACAGTACCCAAACATTGCTGAATCCTCGAGTGTAATATACCAAAACGACCATCTCAGACCATGGATTTATACGCAACTCAAGGTGCATCGATCGGAGTTACGTATCTCATGTTATGGGAAAAAGACCAAAAACAGTCCGAAGTGGGGGGGTCGGGGCCCGGCCCGACCCGACCCAACCCCCCTGGGTCTGCCCGAACCGGGGCGACCCGACCCGGTTCCGGGTCCGGCCTACTCCGCGTAACCCACCCCGGCCCGGCCAGGGGGGGCACGCTGGCTCGGCCAGTGTGCCGGGGGGGGGGGGGGGCTTTACGCAAACGAGACACCAGACTGGAGTCACGGTTCCCCTACATCCTGCGCGGACGTGGAATCTAACCTTCACCGCCGCAACTTCAGCCGCAACGGGATTCTGCCTCTGGCTATACCGGGGGCTTCCGCGGGCCACAGTAGTCGTTCTGGTGGTTTGATTTTGCTCTCGTCTGTGCCTGCAGTCTTGTCGGGACCCGTACATCACTGCAAAGGCCTCCAATCGCCATTTCAGTCTCACTTCATCGTCGCCGATTATTACGCACATCAAGAACAAAGTAGCGGTGGTTTCAGACTTTTTTTTAGTCCACACCAACTGCGTTAGTGCTTCTAAAAACACCAAAAAAAATTATGCCATAATGAGGGTATAAAATAACATAATGAAATATATACAAATTCCCCGACCTCAGTAGTTGATGTCCGACGTCGGCGTCACGGTAGATGGCGTCGCGGGGAATGGAATCTTAGGTGACGTTGGAGTGTACTAAGGAGGAAGTGTCGTCTCCTCTCTTTTCTCATAGAAGAGGATGGGTGGCACGTCGTCGTTCTTCGCGGAACTGGCGTTCTCCGTCGGAGGGGACGTCGTTCTTCATTGGAAGTCGGCGTTCTTCCAAAAACTCAAGAGCTCTCCCCTTATCTTCCTTTCACACAACGAAGCTCTCCCAAAAATTAAATAATAGGCTCCACATATTATTTAATTACACACGCAATGAAACTCCCAGAATTAAATCTCCACATTTATTAAAACGTGATGATAATTAATTAAAGAAGGGAGAGTGAAGGTTATCATTTATTAAACGCGTTGGTAATTAAATGGGGGGTTTGCAAATTTAATGAGGGGTTGTTAAAGGGTTTGGTGTAAATTAAATTGTGGGGCTCATGTGGACCCCACCTCTCAAACATACACACTTGGGTAGTTAAGTGGTTGTGGACCCCACCCGTAACTACACATGGGAGGGAAAACCCACCTTATTGAATAAAAAATAGTTCGGACCATTTTGTATTTACTTCTTAAATAAACCCTCAAAATTATTTTATCCTCCATTGTGAACGCAACTACGATAAGGATCGCGTAAAGAAATTACCGGCGTTGCGAGTTCATCGGTGCCCTCAAATTTTAATTTTGAGCACATGTTCAAAAGATAGAAAATCCCGCCCGTTTGTTCACTGAACGTACAAGAGATAAATATAAGAAATTGATTCTAGGCACATCGGGCTTCGGAATCAAGTGCCATCAGATGCCATAGACTCGTAAAGTTCCAAAGTATTTAAAAAAAATCCTTGATATTTCTGGATCTTTACATGATTGGTTGTGTAACACGATCTAAGATATGTGTTGGCCATCTAGTCTTATCTAATTTGCGATGATGTATGAGATATTACATCATGAATGGAGATGTTGAAGGTAAATTTTGGGAAAATGTTTTTATGGTTTATAAATGATCACCAAACATATTTCATGTTTCATGTTTATGTATTTACATTTCATCATGACTTAAACAATTATATTATTGAAACATTAGTTTAAGGAATCACTGGTGGTGTCCTAAATGGTTTATACATGGACCCTATATGGTTATCTCAATGGACATGTGGAATTCTTTATCGGAGATCCATCTATGGAGAATGACCCAACATTAGGGAGTTGAGAATGTGATTTAGAGGCAATTTCAGGGTATACTCTATTCTATTTTGGAAAAATTATTAGTTTCTTTTCATTAGTTATCATAACATGGTGGAATAACGACATTTCATGTATTTTGAATTATATTATATGAATTAGATTATATTTTTACGGAATGATGACATTTTTTATTTATATTGAGATTTTCAATGATTATTTTTTATACCTTTTTGTGATTTTGGTGTATTGTTATTATTACTAATGGAATAGTCACGTCATGACAACATTTAAGTCCTTACATCATGTTGATATCCTCATTAATATGGGTAGATTAACATGAAGTCATGTGGTTTGCTAGATGAACCTATTGATTTATCAAGGGTGTTACAAATAACATTTCAAATCCAAATTCCACAATTTCGATACATAGTTAGAATTAAATGGGTAAAAAAAGATTTTATTGCAATAAATTTTGAGTAAGTTTAAATACATTAATCATTAGTTTTATTTATTCAAATAGTATTTTAAAGGCATCCATAAACAATATAATTATGTCTTTGTACAAGACGAATAATAAATATGTTTTAAATTATACCTACAATAATATATATTCTTAATCGCCACTGTATTAGTAAACACTGTATTTTTCATTATTCCCATGGAAATAAACTATTTATAAAATACCAAGATTTCATCCTAAGATAATTTGTAGGTAATAAATCCAAAAAATGATCAATATGAAAAATCAATTCTCTAATGATTATTAGTTTAACTATTAAATAAAAATTTATTATATTTTGAAAAACTATTTTAGAATAAAATTACTCTATAGATATTAACTATCAACATTTCAATTTCGTATCAGTGACTAACAAAATTAGTGTAAACATAAAATTTAGAACTATAATAAAATTAATCAATATAAAACAATAATATATTTCTCTTCCTAATATAATATTTCATAGTACATATATGGGTATCATTAGAAAAATACATTTTAAACAAAATAATTATCTTATTATCGAATTGTCTATAATATGAAAATTATAATTTCATTCATAATAAAAAAAATATTTTTATTTCTAAATTTAATTAAAAATATTTTAAATTATATTATTCCCACAATTCAATCGATATATTTTAATAATCGTATTTAATAAGTGTAATATTAAATTTTTAAAATGATATCATAGTTTCATTTCATTTTGATGTGGTCTTTGAAATATGATATTAAACATAGTGTTTATTTAATGTGGCATTAAATATTGTTTTATTAGGGTGTTATAATATCCATATATATAAAATTTTTCTTGACATTATTATTATTACATACTAATGAAAACATAAAAGGTATCCATAAGATTGAAAAAACAAAATATATAATTAGTTATGATATATCCAAATCACTAATATGGGTCTTACTAGGAGACATATATATTTGTTATTAATAGGGATATTCCAAATATTTTATTTATTTAAAACTATTTTATCCAATAATCAATTTTTATTATGTATTATGAACCATATTGTAGATTTTTCCCTGAAAGGACGTTTATAATCATTCATGAATTAATAAAATATACTAAATTGATTTATATTGTGATATAATATACAAAAAATTAATTTTTTTCTTGGAGTAGATTGAGCTTATCCATTACTAAAGTCACTATAAAATATTATAAAAGAAGAGGTATAATTTTTTCATGAGGCACATTCCCATAAAAATCATCTTAATATACAATAATCATATAAATGGATTTTTTTTCATTGATATATCTATACAATTTCATTGGTATAGTGATTTAGTACACTATGTAAATTTCATAGATATTATAAATTTCCATGAATAAGATAAATAAGACACGAAAAACACCAAAGGAAAGGATTTGTGTACATTAATTATGATTATCATCTTTAGTGGTTATCATAGTATAGGAATTTCATTTATCCCTTACTCACGGAGGTTATTGATCCTCACCATCCATCTTACTTCATAGATTAGGTAACTAGAAAGGATAATTTTCGTGTTACCAACATTTATGAAACTAGACTGTATATGTATATATAAGATGAAAATTACATTCCATAAACCCATTAATGGAACTCGTAAATTTTATATTAAAATTATTTACTATATAACCCCTTTTCTCACACATTAAAAAATTCGGATTCATTAAATATGATTCCATTGTATCTTATTACAGCATTCCTAACATATAGTAAAATTAATATTCCTTCATTCATTATAATTGTGACCTAATCTTCAGTGAGACTATATACTTCTCTTCATTCGTGTGTCTTGTAAATCAACCATGTTCACATTGTTAATAATAATTCATGATGGATCGTTTTTCAAGATTACATTATCCCTAAATAAAGCTCCTATATCATTTTCTATGAAATTGGGGAAATCGTATCATTTCCCATCACATCCATTTTTAATTTGATTCATCATTATTCTAACCAATAATTATAAAAAATAATGTTAGGGTGTGAGAAAATTTAAATATACATAAAAGGGAATATCAATGAAGTGATTCATATATTTTTTTATAAAGTAGATTCTGGATATATATGATTAAATCAATGTTATCCTTAGCCATTTAACTATAAAATTAATTAAAAAAATTGTATTTATAATTTCTAAATCATATCAATTGGGATTGTCTATAAATGTTTATAGTCTTTAGTATACTCATTATGCACTGAATGTATATGAATTTGATAATCAGTTGGCCTTATTCCAAGTGATTACCCCAAGGGGAATCTATTCCAAAACAATATCAATATTTCATTATCAAAATTGATAAATAATTACTTTGATAACCATATAATATCTATTTTACCTTAATTTTATGATGGAATCCATTACGTATACTTATTACTGGGGTTTTTACTAATGTCCTCACACTCTAACTCTGAAAAAATAAAAAATATTTAATAATACATCATCTTACCTAAATAATAATATATACCTTTTAATTTATTATCAACCATATCTAATCAACCATTTAATAAATTTATTACTATTAAATTATACTAAAACAGTATAATACTAAAAATTAATGTGATCAAAACCCATCTCTAATACCATCCAAGATAATGTTGCTATAATTTCCCCATAATGACATGATTCCTAAAAAATATTTTATTACATAAATTATAATTAAATTACAGGTTTATGGTTTTGGAGAATTAATAAACATCAGTAACAATTATTTTTCATGTATTTCTCAATAAATGGACATTTCATGACATCATAGTCCCAGATATTGCTTTAGGGGTGCCCCAAGCCTGTGGGGCCATATGGCCTCATGGGCATCTCCGGAAATACCAAAGGGTGATGACTATTTGTGAGGACATAATTTCTTCCATTGGGGTGACTATTCCATCATTATTATAGTGTATATCAATGGATACAAATAAAAATGGTACATCATAGAAGAAATACAATAAAAAGAATGAATTTTGTAAAATGGAGACAATAGTAAGGAAATTAATATAATTGCAATATCATCCATGCATACGACAACCGGTGATGGTATTCATGTCACTAGAAAACATGAAAACATGTATACAAGTCCACATGCATAATATGTTAAACAATGTTTAAAGTAAAAAATGTCTATCCCCAGCTACGAGAGTTTTATCTTTGTCCTCTTCTATCGATATACATTATAAACAGAAATCAATCATGTGTCTAAAGTTGTATGATTTTCTTTGTCAACATATGAAACCACGTAATCTTCACCATGTACCAAACGGTGCCCGATGAGGCTATTATATAAATCTCAATGGACCACCCCCAATGATGTCTATAACATCTATCCCATGTAATGGAAATGTAATAGTGGGCCGACATGCACACATAATGTTTAGTAGTACAATGTAACTAAATATCCATGTACCTGCTTCATCCATAATCTAGAGTCTCCCCATATTACCAATTCATTACTTTATTATTACCAATTATTCAATAAGTCACTTTTTATTAATAGTAAGGGTTCCAAGATGTAATAAATCACCCTATGATGAAATTTAATAAAGAAGTTCCATAGTAGTATCCAAGGAATCATAAAGCCTCATGGGATAGAAACTTATATGTATTTAATTGTATCTATTGGGTATGAGTGTAATCGAAGGGACATAGTCCAAGGAATTCCAAAATGAGACGCCTACAGAGTCTAGGTGGTTAATGTAAGGTAAAATGAGTATAATAATAGACCGGGCACGATGTTCTTTAACCATGGGTCGTACTTGATAATTCCGGATCCAAGGACCATATCGAATGAATTTTGATCCATTGTGTGTATCCAAGGCATCATGTAGTACTACGTGAGGGATCCAATGTTTTATATATGGAATCTAATTCTAATACATGTTTCGACTTCTATGTGTTTCTCATCCAAAGAAAGTCATAACCTTGAATCAGAATGGGGTTCCTGATTGGTCATGGAATTCACCGATCATAATCCAAGGCCAACAAAAGTAAGGCCATTTCTATTTGATAGTGAAGTAATATAATAATTCTATTTATTATTTCCATTCCATCCATTAGTCTGAATATTCCATGTATCCTTGAACCCACTTATGATGTCATTTGTTTCACACCTTTCCTTTAATTATTTATTCAAGTCCATGTAGCATGAAACCATCAAATCCATTTATAAAATATTCCATATTCATGATTTATTCCTCTAACATCTATTAAGGTGCTAAGGGGTGTTGCAGATATGAATCCAAATATTCATTCACATTTAATTATCAATTTGAAGCTCCTACCATATGTGGTTCTAGTAGTACACATACATAGTACTTTCCATTATGAAATTATAGATATAAATCATTCCAATTAATATAGAAATGATTACCATTATAAAGGTAAAGATTAGCCACACCCAAACACAGGATCAAACATGTCAAAACATTAAAAAACAAAATGTGGGATATCTTTCAACAAGGGGATGTTTTATTTGTGGGTGTAACATCTAATAACAAATCACATATTTGGGATGGGAATAAGCATATGATTATAAAACGAATAATCATGGAATATGAATCTAATAAATGACACCTGATGAAATATGTTGGTCCTATAGGACAATTCCAATGTCAACGTACTCTTGTGACAAATTATAGACCTCCCTCTTTTCGGTCGGAGGACTCTCCTCCTTCGGTATCAGCCAATGAAGTTCCTCGAATTGGAGTAGATATATGAAAATTGAAAACACTAAAAATATGATAGCTAGGTCTAGAAAAAAAGAGAATGAGAGCGTCTCAAATGGACTTGATTACATACCATTGCACATTCAATGTTTTAAATGGATGCTCGATCAGTTGATGGGTGAAGGAGATCTCTTAATCCCTTGATTAGGTCTTCAAAAAAACCAAATGGGTGAATATCGAGTTAAATCTCATTTTATTACAAGTTGGGGATGATGATGTGAATTAATAGATCATTATGGGAAAACTAGATATTTAAACATATTTTTTCCTATACATGTTCAATCTGCATAGTTTGACAAATCTTGGGCAAAATACCCGAGATGGTTATTTCAAAAAAACCACCCTCCACACATTTTATTCTAGCCATGAGAAAATAATGAATTCGTACCATGGTAGAATAGATCCTAGCAGGGTTAGGCCAAAAATCTGTGCACCAATTATGTGAGGTGGTTTTATCTGAAATAACTATATACATGGTTAGGAAAACTTGATGATAACCAAGAAAAAATTGGGCGATCAGAAATGTTTTTCCCAAAATGTGGTTTTCTGAGCAATAAACAAGCCCCTAAAACCTCCATTACCATTTATAACTCATTAATAATCTATAATTGATCCAATGAAAGTATTTTTCCTGAAATAAGAAGGATCCATAACAATGTGAAAAACAATGATCACTGAATATTCCCCTATAAATGAACATGTCCCCGAGTTTACCTTCCAAGGTTGAAGAAACATTGGTTGAGAATAACTCTATCCACTGGGAACATACATTGGATTTTCTCTCCCATGTCTCATCGTATACATGACCATGATACAATAACACACATACTAAAGGGACAGACATTCCTCATATATCCTTCATGCTCTAGTCGACAATGCGTTCTGGATTCTGCTTATAGGTTGCATAAGAATCTTACCCAAAATATTTAAGATCAAAAATATGAGATGGACCGACATGACATTGGAGAATATTTGAATCATGAAAGGCATATTTCAAGGAATTGAACCTATTAGGTAGTAGAAACAGATATGCTACCAGCTAATGTTTCTCTAGAATTTCAAAAGGCCCAAAAATATTACGGGATAGCTTTGCCAACTTTTGTAACCATCTATTCCCTAGACAAGGTGATAACCGAAGCAAATCATGATACCCTAACTCAAATTCAAGAGGTCGTCGACATTGATCGGCATAAGAATTTTTTATAGACGATGTAGTAGTGGTATTATTTTTGATCAGTCAAACAAGATTGGATGTCTACTAAATGAAATAATGACCAAGTAGAGTGGTATCAGCTAGATATAGCAAGTAAAAGGGTCACATGTCCCAAAATATAAGGCCTCAAATGGAGAAATATAAATTTCCTGTAGAATGATTTTTTATAGGGGTACTCAATGAGAGGGATATATTTATACTAATAACTATCGAAATCGTGGACACATGCTCATTTAATTTCCTCAAGAAATAATATTTTATTCTCTAATTGTACATCGGTCTGAGGGTGTAAAGATGCTCTTAGAAGAACCCAAGTTCCTATAACATTTTACAAACCCTACAAGAACCTTGATGTGAAACAAGAATCCCTATTGGAAATGATATTACATGGAAAAACAAGTAGTTTTATGATCTCATGGACATACAGTATTCTCATCTCATCAGCTGAGAATGTCTCCCGAATAGGAATGAAGTGGGATGATTTATTTAGTTGGTGAATGACTACCCAAGTAGAATCGCTAACACTCAACATAAAATGTATGTCTACTATGAAATTTATAGCAACATATTCACATTTCCATTTCAGGATTCGAAGCAGCTTTAGGAAGCCTACAGTTCGCCGGTGCACCACCTTTACCTAATGATAGGTGTAAAACCGAATGATTAAGTCTACTATATGATTTTTCATCCAAGTCCAAAAATACAGATATCACATATCTCGATACATCTTCATGATTATTTTATGAATTGACCAATGAGAAGGGTGTGATTCCTTTATCAAATCCTCTTTCATATATATTGGAATCCAAATACGTCCACATAGATTCAAGACATCATATCTATCCATAGACCAATACAGTGGGAGGGGTGTTATCTCCTAACGTACTCTCATGGAAAACCAAGACTTCATGATCTGAAAAATATCGACTATTCACCATATCAATAAGGGAAGAGGAAACTATCTAGGACGTGAGGATAGAAAAATTGTGAATGTCATGGAACTCTAGATGAATCTTAGAAAATATGGGAATTTTGATCCATTAATCACTAGCTTCTAGTATGGCATGATCTTGAGTTTTATGACTTAGTGTGTCGGCAAGCACATTTCCAAGCCCATGCATATCGATAAGCTCAAAATCAAAGAATTATAGATATTAGACCCATCTTTGATGTACGAGGATCATGTCCTGCTGAAAAAAGATATACATGAGGCTCTGGTGGTCAGTGCTAACAATAAAATGTTCACCAAACAGATAATGTCTCCATTAACAAAAGGCATAGACAAATGATGACTGATCGGGATCATGTGTTGGAAAATTTAACTAATGAGGCCTCAAATATAGATATCCATAAATAATGAATCTATCTTCATATAACCATAATTCTCCTTGGTAAATTCCAAATGCTTCATAGTGTCATTATAATCTATACCCGGAATAGAAATAATCAGAATAGGTGCTAATAAATTCCCCCTTCCAGCTCCTTAAATGATTTACCACATGCTTATGAACATGAGAATTTTACACCATTAATTGTAAGACCAGTAATAGGTGAAGAAAATCATTTGAAGTCTTGTTTGATACTCTTGAAATATATATCCATCCCCAAGAAACATCATATATGAAAAACATTATGGGGCCACTCACAGGAAACTATAGCCGTAAGCATTTTAGGGTCAAAAGATACTCGGGATTATGAGATAATATGTCCCAAGAAGTGGACATTTTTGATATTGATGTGGAAATTAGAATGCATTTAATTATTCCAATGCTCACTCAGTATACTCATAATGACCTCCAGATGTTTTTCATGGTCTCTAAGAAAGTGTGATTTCACCAAGATGTCATCCACACGGACCGTAATAAAAAGGGTTCAAATATTGGAAGAAAACCTATTCATTAAGGTTATGAAAATGATAGGAGAATTAGAAAGACAAAATAGAATAACTAGGTACTTTTACATACCATACCTGCTATAGAAAATTGTATGTGGTATGTATAATAGTCTGAATCACACCTGATGACAACATAATCTCAGGTCGATCTTAGACATGACCTTTTCTCCACTAAGCAAGTCAAATAGATCAACTATTGAAGGAAGTGGATAACCTTTCTTGATAGGAGGATTGTTCATCCTTTTGTAATCCACACATAGATGTAAGGTTACATCCACCATCTAGGAAAAATCACCAGAGAACCCTTAGAATATGTAATGGTCCATCTAAAATCATTTACATCTAAATCCACAAACATTCTATTTTGCTCTTGATGGTCTGGTGGAGGCATCCATTACGGATTAATTGACACTGGATCCACATATAGAACAAGATCGATTGTAAATTCTTCCTATCTCTCATGATTTTATTTGGAAAAATGATCTGGAAATACATCCCTGAAATTATCAACTACTTGAGGTAAATTAGCTTTTCGTAAACCTAGACCCTCTATGAAGAGATTTTTTATGTGAGTGGTAACTCCACCTATCCCATGAGGCTCTGGTACTGCTCTACCAGTTTGGACATCCCACTCACCCATATTCAGATAACTGCTACCATCAGGTGATTTAAAAGTTACATTGTGGCAATATTTGTATAGAAAATTATGATGGTGTACCAACTTGTCCTGTTTGAGAATGAAATTGATGGTCGTCAAATCATTGAAAAAAAGGGGTTATATAACAATGGGTAACTACCTACCTCAAGGGGATAGTCCTGAACCTAGTGTATTCCCCTCTCTCGTACACCTAATGGAATATCTTGGGTCATTACACTATAATAATACAATATACTTAGACTGAGACTTTCAAAAATAGATTCATAGATAACAGAGTTAAACACACTTGTATAAAACAATGCATATACAATATTAGATCCAACCAGAATAGTACCTCATAATATAGATGATTCCACACCAGGATCCTCGATTATTGTATATAGTGCATGAAATTGACTTGATACACGATCAAAACTACTATAATTGCATTGCTGGTGATCTAGGGTCTGGCTACCAAACCTATGACCTCTTATTTAACTAGACCATCTGATGTCATTCCAACAACCCATCAGACACGGGGTAAATGAACTCAATCTTAATGGTGGAGCTAGAAAATACCCTTTTCCATTCGAAGCAAGTATAAATTTCAGGCAGAAATGATGAAGATTCCCCACACGACTGCAATCCTGACACTCTAGAGGTTCTATATCACACTACAGATTCAAATGACCACATCATACACACTAGTGTCACAATAAATATCTTCTTAAATGGGTACTCTTGTTATCACTTCACTACCAATAATCCTCGGTAGAACGTTTCCTTCCAATAGAAGAACTACAGACCTACACTGTCCCCGATCCTTTAAAGTCGATACAATTATCATCCTTCCAGTTTCAATATGTGATTAGAGCATGAATGACTATCTTATAAAAATTTGGTAGGAAATATACATTGAAATTTGTAATGAGGATGTACTGGATCCCATCCTCAAAGCATCTAGAATGCGAAATCTCACCACCAGTTAGAAGCGGTGCAAAGTGAGGAAACTCCAAAGAAGACATTAAATAATAAATAATTGACATAAAACCCAACTAAAGTAACCTTAAATCTCATTCTCAATCAGCTCATAGTGTATGATTAATGAATATATCATATAATTTAGTCTTGAATTTAGCCCATGAAATGCATTGATGATGATAATCTTGGGTTACCACATCTCACTGACACATGGATGAATCCTGAAACATGTAAGTTGAAATATTGACTCTCTACTCAGGGGGTATTTACAAATGATAAATTATCGAAATGGTGACCTCTAACCAAGAATCATGAGCCTATAGACATCCATTACTTACAAAATTATGAGGATTCCATTTCTGAAACTCATGAGTCAGATCATCCATTGAAGGTGTATGCTATAGAGCACCATGCATGGACTGGGTTCGACGTATGAAACAATCACGAACATGGGAATCAATGCATATATCATGAATATTAGGTGGTTCCGTTATGTGGAAATCCTAGTGGTAATAATGGTTGTTCAGTGTCCACCACATCTCGAGCATGGTCTTCACTTCCTTCCTTGCATATGACATGAATTTATCATGGCAGCATTGTTCTAAAAATTCTAAGAACAAGCCTCAAAACAAGAGTTGAAGAAGAATGATCACAACAATATTCGAAGGTGGACATAGGGAAACTAACTACCCATGGAATATTACCCCATAAACCAACATAGATGTCTTGTTATTAGTATGTTCTCAACTATACATTTCATTTCATGTAAAATTTAATTTTCAATTTTACTCCATTAAATTTAATAAACATGACATGGTATGATTAGTATGTGAATCAGTTTCATTTTAAATTCAGTATTCACATTCTAATGGATATCTATTTTAAATTAATCACTTACCACACCTATCACTAGAAAGGAAACACGTTTATTTATAATTTAATGGATTGAATTGGTAAATTATGCATCTCATCCCATGACGGTCCATACACATCCTGAATTAAAACATGCAATCAGTCAATCAGAGTCAAGAGTATCAAAATCATAAGATATATATCACAACATCACTTATCAACCAGTAGAATGATAAGAAATTGAAGTAGTGTAATGCACATATATGTCATTGAAATATTCCGAACATCTGAATTCAATGTGCCTATAATAATGCATGTAAAAATTCTCCATAACATCATATCATTTGGCTGAGGATGAATGATAATCCACAAAAAAGTAATAATAAAAACACCACATGAGAAATATTGTCACCAAATCGGGAAAGAATATCAATTGTAATAGGGATGAAAAGAAAAATTTTATTTTTGGAAACATGGTTTTTACCCAGAACATGGGTTTGTGACACACAATCATGACATATAACTATGTCTCAAAAATTCCTATTTTCCAATATATTGTCTCCAAATAGTATAGAATCAATAGTAACCAGCTATGATACAACATTGTTTATGTCCTGGACACTGAGGCCACTTAAGGGGTTCCCTAAGCCTGATGGGAGACATTGCCACACGCGTATATCCACGAATGCTAGAGGGTACTGACTAGTAGTGAGGGACTCGAGTGTGACTTTGGGGAGACTATGGGATCATTACTAGTGTTTAACATAGTGGATACCAATAAAAGAGTAAAATATTGGATGAAATATAAGAAAATATTATAAATAATGGAAAATATAAACAACAACAATAATAAATGAAATTACTAGAATAACAACCAAGCATACTACAACTTATTATGATATGTCACGTCATAGGAAAATGGGACAAAATGGATATAAGACCTAATAGATAATATGATAAAACGTTTATAAGGGAAATAAAATACTATCTCAAGCATCCCAAGTTCTGACTCAGTCCTCTTCTATCAAGAACTACAGTATAAAACAACCAATCAAGTGTTTGAAGCCATTATCTTCCCATTGTCACAACCTACAACCATGTACTATGAAATTAGTAACAAATGGTGTGTGGAGAGGGTGTGAGATAAATCTAAGTGGGCCACCAACAATAGGATCAATAACAATTGTCTCATGTAATATAAATTTTACACTGTGCAGGCATGCATATAAATAGTATAGCAATACAAAGTATTTAAATACCCAAGTACCTTCGTCAGCCCTTAGTTGGTGTATTAACATATAAGCAAGTTTTACATTATTGTTACCTATTTAACAATATGTCACTTTTTATTAATAGTTCAGATTCCGAGACGTATCAAGGAATCATTTAATGTTATTTAACAGTGAATGTAAAAGGTAGTAATCATGGAAACCTAATCTTATAGGGAGTATAAATATGTAGTATCTGAGTCTAGATATAGATTAATAGGGTAATACAAGGATAATAAACTAAAAAATTCTAGAATGAGAATCCCACTGAGTCCTAGGAGTGCATCAAATGTAAAATTAGGCTATAAAAATATTGGGTCTGATGGGTTTCAACCATGGAGCATACTTGTTAATGTTGGATCCATGGAGTGTATCCATGGCATCTTATATATGAGGAGTGTATCCAAGAAATCATGTAGTACTACATTGGGATCTTATGGTGTTATCCTAGGATTCAAATGATAAGATAAGGAACACATTCTAGGTGGGTATCAACCGAAGAAATCAATATCCATTAATCGGAATGCGGTTACCGAGTGCTAATAGAAATCTCAAATAAAAATATATTGCAAGATTGATTTAGGCAATTAAAATTTGATAGTGAAGTCATAAAATAATTCAATTGGTTCAAGCCATTTCTTCCATTAGTGCGAATAGACCATGTATCATGGGACCAATTTATCATGTCATTTAGATGAAGACATACATATCATTAGTGTGTCAATTACATGTTTCATGCAGCTATTAAATCCATTTAATGCATATTCCATATTCATGGTTCTTTCCAATACCTTATATTATTTAGGTAATGGGTTCTATAAATATGAAAAAAATTAATCATTGACATGTAATTATCAATTTGGATCACATGCCTTAGGTTGGTCAACTGATACGCATACATGGTGCATTCCATTATGAAATTCACAATATAAATAAAACCAAATATAATAGACATTCCTACCATTAGAAAGGACAATCCATCGCACGTCCAAATGATGGTTCAAATGTGTCCAGACATAAAAAACTCAAATATGTAATAACCTTCCGCAAGGGGAAGATTGAGTTGTTGGTGTAACCAGTAAAATATAGTCCCAATTTTGTAAATAACATAACCATATGGTTCTTAGAAGTACACTAATGGCATATGAATTTATTAAGCTGCACCTGATGAAATCAGTTGTCCACTCATGAAAATTCCAAATTCATTGTAACTTATGGATAAATTATAGACAACCAACCTTAGGATTTTACGATTATCCTCCTCTTATATCAACCCTTGATTTTCCACAGATTAGTGCATATCATAGAAATTTTGAAACACACCCAATCAATGATAAATTGACTGAGAGAACTATAGATGGAGAATAGCCCAATCGACTTGAGTACATTCAATTGTGCACACAATGTGATAAAATGTAGCTTGATCAATATCCGTATGAAGTATATCCCTTGAGAACTTGATTGGGTCTTAAAAAATCTCCAAATGGGTGAAATTGGAGGCAAATACCGTTAGATTATGTATTTGTGAAGAATATGTTGCTTTATATATCATTAAATAAAATTACTATAAATTTATTGAAAATAGTGATTGTGCACAGTTTTCCTACATAGTTTGACAGACCGTGGGAAAAGCATGTGGGATTATTCTGTATGCAAAAACACCATATACATTGTTTGGTCATGCTATGTACAAACCCTATATTATTACCTGGAATTAATGAAACATTGAATGGTTAGGCCACATTACCTGTTCACCAACCGTGTGAGGTGGCTCTGTCCAAAAAAACACAATCTGCGTGTTTATGCAAACTATGCACTAAATATGTACAAACCGTGTAGCTTGGAATATTTCCCCAAAAGAGGTGTTCTGAGCCATAAACAATACCCAACACCCTTAGAACATATTCTAACTCATTAAGAATACATTAAAGGGACAATGTAAATATTTAGATTGAAATTTGATGGAACCACACCTGAGTGAAAATATGGGTTCTTACATATTTTGTTGAAAATATAAGGTAACATTTAATAATTAATAATTTTTTATCATCTTACATAATTTCTACAAACTAGATATTATTAAATGATAACAAAAGTACTAATTTTCATCAAATCCAAGGATAATATATACATTATAATATTGAGTTTAAATGATCAGAAATCAAAAGTGTATATAAAAATCCATATGATAATAAAATTGATTTTATAATATACCACGATGTAAATGATAATCAGATAATTCCATAAAATCAAAAACATGATATTGAAATAAATACATGGATGAAATAACAATATTAATACTGAAATGGATAAAAATAATCGGCTGCATAATGATAAAATTCATAACGTGAGGAATCATATTTATACCATCAAGTCCTTGGGCCATGATATCTTATATAAATAGGTAAAGTATACACCAACTACTAAAGAAATATTGTCTTGTGATACATGTGAATGAATATAAATGTTATTTTTGACTCCAATAATAATTAAATAAATTCAATAAAAAGATCAATTGAATGAATGAATTTTCTATAAAATACATAACCAGAAGACCTTATTAATAAAAAAAATTCAATGTAAAATTATAATTATATGAATGCTAAATACTTCCTCTATAAATAAATTGAATAACTCCTTGTGTAAGAATCCCTCAAACTAACAGAATATAGAATAATGGGTATATCAATATGAAAATAATTTCTACAATAAAAAATGGAATTATATGTTTATAATCTATAAAAATAAATAATATATATGGAATCATTTTGGAATATCACATGTTATTTTTTTGAAAGAAATTGACATAGATGAAAAACACATTAATTAGAAGAAAAAATATAATTGCATAACATAAAAATGATGATTTATATTAGTTGACAATAAAATTCAACAAATAAAATGAATATTTCATAGGGGAATTTATTGGATGATTTTTGAAACCTAAATCCAAAAAATATTTATATATTTTAGTTAATTTTGAAAACGTAATCAATGACATTATATATATTTCAGAATTTTTTTCCTATATCATTAAAGATGAATTTATGGTTCACATAATTATATAATTTAACATGGTGATGTTAAATTATTTTAAAAAAATCACGATTAAGAATAATATTTCATAAATGATCCTTGAAAATACCCTAAAATTTACATAAGAAATTTTTAGTGGGAAACAAAACATATGTACATTAAAAGAATAGAACTTTTATTATTTTAAAAATATATTCATGAACCCACATCTTAAATAGGATAATTATTATTCCTTTTGAAAAGTAAAAATATGAAAAATTAATTTCATGTGAAAATAAGGGTATTATGTTTCTAAAATTAATGAATCCCACATGCGGGATGAGAAAATATGGACGTGGAAGTTACTGATCCATTAAAAGTTTTACTAATTTTTCCTAACAAAATTTTAAAATTAAATGATATACAGTTATAATGGTAGAGATATTTAATTAAAACATCACAATCGAAAAAGACCAAAGGGGGAATATCATGTAATATTGTAAATTAATGAATAAATTTTCACATTGATGAATAATGATCATTGAGTAACCATATTACCCAAAGAATCAATGACTAAGTTAAAAAAATCATGTGTTATTATCGTAATAATTTATGTTATAATCTTTCTTAAATGATTTTATGGAAAATTATTGAGTAAAAACATAAATTATTATGAAAATAAAATTTTATAAAATCATAGTATAAATTAATTAAACATAATATAATAGGTTTCTATAATAATCATTATAATTCAAAGAATGGAAACTAAGTAATGGAATACCTGTATAGATTTCATAAAAATTGAATAAAAAGAATAAGAATAAGTTATTGATGAAACAACATGTAAATACAATGTAAATAATGATTTATTTAAATATAATACTCCAATATGTTAGTTCATACCCAACTTATAATAAAAAATTTCAATATGAACAATAATATCTCAATGAATGAAAAATTAAGTTACCAAAACCCTTACATCATCATTATATTTTAAATATAAAAAACATGATGGGTAGATAGTGAAATGGATATTTAAATCCATTAAATTGAAAAATAAACTATGATTATATAAATATCTTTCAATAATATGCACCTAATTATGGAAATAAGTGGTTAATACACATCAAATAACAATGAAGGAAAATTAAGATGAAAAAACATTATAAATTTGTTAACATTTTGAATAAAATTTTATTAAATGTGTGATCGTGTAATAGGACATCAATTACAATTAACATAAATAGAATTGTGATATAATATATCAATGTTTAAATATATAACCCATCTAATATAAAATTTTTTAATATTAAAAAACATCTCTCTAAGAGTTGAAAGTTAGACCAGAACCCATAACATTAATCTTTTATCACTGAATATGACCTACTCATCTGTATGAAAAAATAAATATATTAAATTACTATTTAATAATTTTATTAATACCTAAAACCATTTATAAAATTAATTTATAATAATTTATTTTAAATATGTTAGTTATTTATAATTAATTATCATCATCATATGTAGTTAGTTTCGATTGTTTGTTTTGTACTAGTATTGTAATGGTTGTTCTATATGATTATTTATTAATTCCATGAATTAATTTTTATATATTTATCAGTAATATAATCAATTTATTTTATTTTGTTTTTTGAAAATTTTCTGATTTTCTTTCTTGAGATTTTTTGTTATGAATCAGGATGATGAATTCAATTTGAAGATCATATTAGTATTTTTTAAGGAAGAAAATGCTGGTACATTAATAAAATGTTAAATTGATGTTAAACCAGTATAGAATGATAAATGATTTTTTACTCATTAATGTAAAATAACACCACAACATTTGTTTAAATAGTAACATATGATTGAAATTTGTATCATTGTTCATGTATTTTGTTAAACCAGCCCAATCAATAAAAAACTATAATCTATGGGTGAGTATTCTTAAGAGTGTGATTATTTTATAAAAATATAATTATTAAATAATCATAATTATATCATTTATATATTCATATGGAAGAAAATAATTTTTTTTTCAGACACTGATAATTAATAAAATACTATATGAATAAATAAATATGCCACTTTCATTGAGGTAGTAATCTATATATACGCACCGACCATCCATTCCTTTTCCATAAATTAGGAGGAATATAAGGAATTGATTTTAATTTAAGAGTACTTAAAATATTTTAAATATCATATTAATACAATAAATATAATTTTATCACTATTCATATATGATTGTACTTAAAAATATTGCATGTTATTAATGGAGGCATCAGTCCTTATGTACACATAAAAATGATTCTATTTTTCAATGAAAAATAAAATGGGTAGTTGATTATTTTTCTCTCTAAATAATAAAATATCGCAATATTATTAATATTTATGTAATTTTTATATAATGGATACAATATATTTTAAATAGGTGGAATAAAAAAGAAATGTATTCAAATTGAAAAGGAGTAATTAGTTTTTTCATTACTCATGGAAAGAAAATTACAAAAATAAATAATACATTAACAATACGCTTCTGAGATGAAAAGAATAACTAAGATAATTCTAGAAATTTTGGGGTGGTATTTGGTAAGATTTTCAGTTTAAATAATTGAATTTGGATGAGAGGAAAACTGGGATGGTGGTGACTCTTTTTATAAGTAGAGGGAGTAAATTTTTTTTGTAATAATATAAATATAAGAGTCATTATTCAAGTGTCTAATTGATCAAATAATGTTAAATAATGGACTAAGGGTAATAATTCTAGTCCATAAATTCTCATCAATACATTTTAAAACATGTAATAATTATTTCTAAATATGTTACTCCTAGATTATTCTATTATAACATTTTATGTTTTTCTTGTAGAAGCTAATTTTTACCCAAATAATTTAATATGAATATATATAAATAAAATATGCCTTATTAAATGTTTTTTCCATAAAAATTACAAATACAAAATAAATTTTTTCATGTAAAATTTATAATGGTGAATTAAACTAATTTTATTATACAAGAAAATAATACATCGAAACCATTTTTAGAAAATGTTTATTATAATGGTTAAGAATTTTTGGAAAAGATAAAATCATCTATGTTGTTGAATAATATGAAATTAATTAGTTTATCATTAATAAAATAACATTTTTAAATATTTTTAAAAAATATGTAATAATAAGTCCCCTGATTTTAAGGAAGAATAGTTATTTCCATCAACTATATGTTTATAATTATATACATTGTTTTATATTAGTTCAATGGAATTGAAAATTATAATTAAATAAGTCATACAATATATGAATTAAAAAAACACCACTATATTGATTCATATTGAAACATTAAAAATGAAAATAAATCTTTGGGGTACACATCATGTATTTTTAGACATGATAATATACTATGTTTTCGAGCTATATATCTCTTTGAGTTTTGTTAAATATTCTTTTATCTAGTGAAAAGTGGATTGGACTATGATAATCAATATGATGTCCCAGTTGGGAAGGATGACTAAAAAAATATAGTGGGTATAATTTTTCTTAATAGAATAAATTCACAGTGCTAATTTTCCATTTATTACATGAATTATTATGGGTATACCCCATGAAATTCACAAAAGGCATGAATGATTTGAGGATTACCGCATGGATTTAATTCATGAATTGAATCATTATTTGAATTCATTGAATCAAGAAATCACATGATGTAACTGGATCATTATGTGATGTTTCCACATTAATTTTTTTAATTTGTAGTGATTTTTTTCTGAGAATGAGTGGGATCTAATACATTCACAATGTGAATACCCTATTCACATAATGAACTTCCTGCAACCATCACTCATTAAAATAAATATAATGACCTCTGGATATGATATTGTACACCCTTCTCTTTTCTGAATCCATTCCATTACAAGATCATTGAAAAATATTTGATCATGAAGGAACCTCAATAAAATCTTTGTGTTTAAACTCAATGTTAATTAATGGTGTCTCTCTCTGTCATTCATTTATTTATTAATACATTTATAAAGGAAATTCCTTTTTAAATAAGTAATTTAAATATTATGATATGAAATTGTAGAAAAAACATGCACTATGGTAGTTATTTTGGATTATTATATGTTATATCCTTAATAATTTAAAATACCATTTAGAATCATAACTAGTGAGTGTAGAGCCACTATATTGTGATCATATGATTAGTATATATACAAGGTTATGATAAATGAAATTGAAATAGGAAAATTAAGTGATGACCTTGCCTTGTAGGATTAAACCCTATAATTCCCATTTATCATAGTGTATGAGGGATATAACATCATTATATGTTTACCTTGACCAATCCCAATCCAATATTCTAGAACTAAATCATAACTATAACTATTTATCAAAGTTGTTAAAGATCATTTAAATCAAGACCAATCCCATGTTTTTTGAACCACACCACGAAAATCCCACCATCTCATTCCTTACCCTTATATAATTCACACGTGTAATAATGGGATATGTATCAAGATCACAACATTATTATTTTTTATATAAATTTATTTTAAAAAATAATTATTATATATGTCCTTTAATACATAATTATTGTTAAATAATAAAGCTTTATAAATACACAATTTTTATACAGTAGAAAAAAAATATTTCTGAGAAATATATAATTTCAATCAACACAAACATATGATGATTTAATGAATTTTGGAACTAAATTATATTTTAATAAAATACAGATATTATAAATCATTTATTAGATATAAATTGTAATATAATTTTACAATGTCAGGTTTATGAGTAATAAGGGTTGAGAATATGATACTATTAAAAAACATCATTAATCAATAAATGATTATTTTTAATTTAAATGCTTATATTCTCATATTTGGATAATTATTTTTAAAAAATAAACATTATTTCTGGAAAAAAAATTCAAAAATATCTAATAGTTATATTTTCAAATTTTTTAAAGAAATTCAAATTTTTTGTTAAAAATTAAATATGTTATAATTATATGGTATGTACCGTTACATCAAAAAAGAAAAAATTAATGTAATAATATCTATAATATATATCCATGACCTATATTTTGTTTCCCCAAAAAAATTTGTATTTAAGATGTTTGATTAATTTTATTAACCGTTAATGAATCCACTAATACAAATATAGTATTTTAAGGATCTATAATATTTTCTTTTGAAACATGATTCACATTAAAATCAACTAAGGAATTATTTTATGGAATTTGGTTGTCAACATTATAAAATATTTTAATATACAACTCATTAGAATAAAACATAGGAAAAAACATTTGATAATTTTTCTTGTTATCATTTGTCATATAGTGTCCAAAACTAATGTCAATAAATTAATAATGAATTTTTCTCTATTTTATTATAAAAAAACTACCCAAACACCCATTCATGTTGCATTAAATTCAATGGATAAAAAATTAATTCTTCGATTCCCCTTATAAATACCTCTCAATTATCTTTATAGCTCTTATGATGCTCGTATAAATATTTTAGAAGTATACTCTCTAGTTAAGGGATCATATCCTTATCCTTTTTTTCAAGAACCTCCATTATATTATTCCATTTTTTTAAATAAAATTAATTTTAGATATGTTTGTAAAGTTGAATATTATAGTCCATATTATGTACAAGTGAAGATATAACCCTTTAAATCTCAATAAAAACATCAATGAATCCTTATATACCCCAGTTATGTTGTTGAAATAATCCATCATTTTTTACATGCCAAAATTTTATACACTGAATACCCGTTACAATTTCCACTCATGGGAATTAACCTTGGAATAACTATACATCAACTTTTGGGGACGTAATATATTTAATCTATACTCTTTAATAATGGGATTAAAATTTATAAATAAATTCTTATGTATTAGGATCAATGTGGGAAACTTATGATTGTATATGATATGTATCTGATGGGTTGGCCCAGAATTATGTATCCCTCCATGCATTGGTTAATGTACATATATGAAGACATACCATTTATAGTTCATAAAATGTTATCCAAAGATAACTATGCTATGATTTAGAGGATTTTAGTCTTGAATTATGTTTATGATGTCATGTTTTCTGTTGTTTCATAATTCCCATATTTCCTTTACATTATCAACATATATCATGATTTTACATTCATGTTTTTGATTCCCAACATCTTATGTCACGTTGTTATTCTTATAGATGCACATATATTACACTCATCATGTAATGAATTGTTTATTCTGTTATCGAGATTTATTTTTCACCCATTTCTAATGTACATCCCTAGGATATCACATGTAGTTTT
This sequence comes from Viscum album, assembly GCA_963277665.1. Classification (NCBI taxonomy): domain Eukaryota; kingdom Viridiplantae; phylum Streptophyta; class Magnoliopsida; order Santalales; family Viscaceae; genus Viscum; species Viscum album. Next base: position 1,199,017,243 of record OY728122.1, read on the forward strand.
AAAATATCATTGAAACTTAAGGGAATCTTACGGGGTTTTTGTTTATTTATTTATATTTATCTTTCACATTGTTATGATGTGTACATAATTACACAAATAAACATGGTGTTAAGATCATGTTGGTTTTTATTATTTTTATCATTATGCAATAAATCTCCAAATAATGTGTATAAAACATATGAGTTGTCATAGCTGGTATCAGTGAAAATTCATGTTACTTTTTATGATTATGATTATTAATTTATTGTGAATTTTCTAGGTAAAAGAATAAAAATAAAAAAATATCCATAAATTTTTTATTTATGGTATTTTCATTCCAAAAAAGACATCCATGTATAGATACTGCAGATGGTTATGGATCTAGAAATGTATAACTTAGGGGTAGTAACCCCAAAAAAGGGAAAATTGATATGGACATAACCATCACCTGGTAAAAGATAGAGAGGCCTTTTTTCACATATTATTTATAACTATTGTGGGATATTAATGTTTTAATACACATTCTCATTATGAAAAATTATTAGTTGGACCGAAATTCCAATATAATGTTATGTTAGGAAATAGAACATCGATAACATATATTGAAACTGTGAAATTAATATTTTAATAAAAATATTAAATTTATTATTTACAAATTGAATATTTATAATTAACCTTTTATATGATTAATATTTGTAAAATGATATCTCCAAATTATATTTTGGATGAAATAATGATTAGAACCATAATAAAACACTAAATGGAATGTTTATCATCCATTTAATAATAACAAATGTATTATCTGATTGTGTCTATATGTATTATTTCCTATCATGAATCATTATTAGATCTACACCTATTCCACCATAAAACATGGAAGTATATCTATCAATGAAATTTAAGAAAAATATTTTACATCATCTAACGTATATAACTCCCCCAGTATCCAAATTTGTCGGATAATTTTATTAATAAAACTTATTCCAAACATTTAGTGAAATTTGATGCTTTTATGAGCATGTATTTAATTTTTATGCATAGAGACAACATATTTCATTGAGGGATGGAAATGGACATTCATTTCTAAAATCACCCATATAATCTATTCAAGAGAAAGGAGGATGATGAATCTAATTTTGTATCATTGTCTGGAGAATGTATATTATTTCTTTATGAGGAAATGTATATGTCTAAAATAATTAATATTATTAAAAATATAATCCTTGGTGACATTTTTATTATTTGGGGAATCATTAATTAATTTATTGAATATTTTCTTGGACATTCATTAAGATAAGAGGTTGATTTATCTATAAATGGTATGCGTGGATAATTTAAAATATCCATGACTCCATATTAGATATAAATTATCAAATATCTTGGAGTGAAGATAAAAGTATAAGTGAAATTGGAAAAATTGATTATACACCAATGCTCTTCACTATGGGGTGAATTGGACATCATTATCATGAAGAAAAATTGGACAATGTCCATTTTCATTGATTATCAAGAACACAACTAAATCAAGATAAATGAAATGTATCAACATCAACATATTGATTGCTTCTACGATCAAATATGTAGAGGCCAATATTTCCCTAATTTTTCTTCAGGATATTATCAAGTAAAGGTTTACAAGAGTGAAATCCTAATGAATTCATTTAATATGAGGTATATTCTCTACATGTTCCTAGTGATTCAAATTTTAATCTTTCTTCTAAAAAATATTCACATCCATAATGTATATGGTATTTAGGTATTACCTCATCAAATTTGTGGCAGTCATTATCGATGATTTTTTATCAACTCCAAAATAAAGGAGGAGTACGAAGAGTAATTGGTTATTGTGCAGAATACATTGAAAAAAGGAAAAAAATGTATTCATTGTTTAGTAAATGTGATTATTGGATGGAGAATGTAATATTCCTTGGAATTGTTATCACCTGTAAAAATGTATATGTAGATCATTGAAAAAGTCAATTAAAGGATGGACATGAATAAAATATATGATATAAATTCATCATTTCCTTAGATTATCTAGGTAATATCAATGATTTTATAGAATTCCATTATTTTTTTGATTCCAAATAACCAATTTATCTGGGAAGGGTGTGGCTTTTTTCTTGAATTATTAATGTGATGAATGAATTAAATTTCTGATGAAGAGGGAAGTCATTGAAAATGTGCTCAGATATATGTCCCATCTAAACTAAAAATAATTTGGGAACTTATAGATTATGTAAATTGATTATCCTTCACTATTCATCTTGGATGAACATATAATAATATAGATTTGAACAAATACATTTTCTAGGATAACATAAAGAGGGATATTATAAAATTTGTATCATGATACATGGCATGGAAATAATTCAAGGATAAATGATTGAGGTCGATGGTTATGATGAAACCATTGGCCATACCCATATTTAACTGGGAAAAAATATTGTTAGATTACATTATATGACTCTTCATGCCCCTAAAGGAAATAAAGACATTTGCGTTGTAGTTGATCACCAAAATATGTCCACAAATAATATTTCTATCAATAAATATTTTTCACTTAACCAGCATTATATAACAAATACAAGGTATGGGGTTAGACGATATGGACATACATTATCTATTTTATCTGATTGAGATATGATGAATACATATAGTTTTAAGATAGCTTTCTGTATGTGCTGGAAAGAAAAATGGTCTTTTATACTACATATCATCCATAAAAAAATGGATTAGATGAATAAAAAATTCAATCTCTAGAGTGTATTATATGATATTTTTCTAGCAATTTCCATGTATAATGAGATACTCACATTACCCTAGTTATGTTCTCAATCAAAAATAATTTCCATTAAGAATTATAGTGGATTCTTATGATGATCTATATAGGAAGATGTATCAAAATCAAAAATGCGTGGAAGATGTTATATGGTAAAAGGTTATTGGACTTGATCTTATCTATGATATTATATATAAGGTTCAAGACATTTAGTCTTATATGATATCCACAAAAATTACACATAAAATCTATGTTGATAATCAAATTTGAGACCGTGATTTTGAGAGAAGAGATAAATTGTACCATTATATATCAATATGGAATAAATTCAAGAGATATGTTATGAAGGAAAATAATAATACATTACACATAATACCATTCAATAATCTTGATTATACCATAGTTGTTTACTATCAACTAAAAATTCCACCATACATATTTCAAGTACATGATGTGTTCCTGGTATCCCTATTGCGGAAGAACATACCATAATCCTCATATTTAATGAATCCTATGGTGGTTCTATTATATAATGATCATCCATTTGAGTAGTATCTAATGAAGATCATAGATTGAATAGAAATGGTGAAAAAAAATAAAACTCACAACGTCAAAGATCTTGATCCAAGCAATATTTTTGAGGAAGCGACTTGGAACTGAAAATGTTGATGAATCAAAATCACCCTAATTTAATTTATTTAAAAACATTCATGTTTCAAATTATTAAAGGTTGACTAATGTAATTAATTGAATATTTATTAAATTAATTCTCTTTTAAAAAGAGAAAATTATTTATTATGAATATAAATTATAGAAAAAACACAATATTTATGTTATTTTAGACCGTTATATGTAATATCATCTCAAATTTAAAATAAATTTATGCATCATATTTTTTGTTAGTAAAGAAATTATACAGGTATTATATGATAAGTGTACATATATATTGAGTTTTGATAAATACAATTTACATATTAAAAGGAAGCAATGGACTCTACCTGTAATATCATACCCTATAAAACCAATTTATCCGAGTAATGAGGGGTATAAAATCACAATTATTTTCAATTTACCATGCCCAATCTATGATAAAACATGAAAATCCTATGTGAAACCATTTATGGGAGATATTAATGGTCATAAATACCATGGACCAAACCATGTCCATGAACCACCCCAATAACCTTCCTTCGTCACACACCGTACACTTAGAGAATTCACTAGTCTAATAAAGGGAAATATACCATGACCACAATAGTAATTTTTTTATATTTTTACATCTAATAAATTAAACATTATATTTAGAATGTATTAATTTATTATTGAAAATATTTATGTTTGAAAGGAAATATATTTTCTTATGATGAAACTAAAGTTTGAAGTTTATTGCGAAAGATGTAGTTTCAATCAAGTAACTATTTTGATCAAACATTAATTTTTGAAATAAATATTTTTTTAATAAAATATTCTTAAAAATAATATTTATTAAATAAAAATGATAATATGATCTTATGATGTCAAATTTAATGGTTATAATGTCCCAAAAACTGCTATTTTAAAAAAACCATTCTTTTTCAATAGATGGTGATTTTTATTTAAAATAGGAGATTTTCATATATTGAGAATTATTTTCAAAAAAATAAATAATATTTTATAAATAATCATGTTGTAATTATCCAATAGTGAAGTTCTCATACTTTTTTGGGGAAAAAATATTTTTGTAAATATAGAATTCATAATAATTACTTGGTATGTATTATGACATAATAAAATCGAAAATGTGATATAGTAAATACTATAATGAGTTAATGTGATTAATTTTATTTTTACTCATTAAAATTATATTCTTTCAGTGTTATTTTATTTCTTTTATAAACCCTTATGAAATTCTCCATAACTAATTTTATATTTTATGGTTTTTATTGGAATATTTCTAGACATTACTGAAGTTCACATCACCAAAGGTATTATTTCACAGATTTATGTTATTTGAAATATAAAATAATGACATTAGATCATCCATTATATATATTGTGGGTCCAAATATGGTATGATACTTGGTTTGGATTATTTTATCATATAGATTCCAAAACCTATCTTTATAAATTAATAAAAAAATTATAACTCTTTCTCTATAAAAACCCACACAACAAACCATTAATAGTCAATAAAAAATCAATGGATCATGAATTTACTCTATCCATATATCTCTATATCACTCTATAGGATACCGTAAGAATTCATGAAGCTTCTCACTTTCTTTTAGAAGCTCCCAGTCATGGGAAGGGATCCTCTCTATATCCTCTTTATTTAGGAACCTTGTCTACATTACAACTTATGATTCCTAATATTTCATGTAAGGAAATGTTTTTAAAAATTCCTCCTACATCCATATTTTATAAATGTGTTTATATAAACCTTTAAATATCATTAAAACCTTCTATTAATATTTATGGACTCATGTTTTGTTGTCAGAACATTCTTGCTATTTTTCTATGCCAATCAATTTGTTTTGGAAATTATCTTCCCCATTTCGACTCAATTAGATTTACATATGTGTAAATATCCTTAGATGTTTTGGAATTAAATTTATGTATCCCAAAATCCCTAATAACGGGATTAAAATTAATGAAATACATTATTTTTTGTGACCTATATGGCACAATTATGCATGTACATGCTATAAATGAAATGGGTGGGAATGAAATTATATTGCCCTTAAAAGCATTGGGTGATGTTTTTATCTCATGATGTACCAACTGTGGTTAATTATAAGTAATATTTTTTACAAGAAGATATCATTTCAGACAGTTATATTTTTATTATATATATAATTTCATGCTTTATTTTTTTCCCATTCCAGTATCTACATGATGTTATCATCTTATATCATGAATAATCCTTAACGTTTGTGGTTCTCACCCATCTTATATTACCTAGATATGAATATTTACTAATATATATTAAATTAATAAATTTATTGTTTGATTACTCCAATAATTATCATTATATATAACCCCTCTAATTTATATTTCCAAAGGATATCTAGTACAATATTAGATGATCAAGTAAATTTAATGTCAAATTAAGATGTTATAGTTTTTCATTTGTATTTTTATTTATATTTTTTTAAATGTAAATAATTACCCAAATAAACAATGTCTCATGATCTTATGAGAGTTTATTGATTTTATCATTATTTAATAAATCATAAAAAAATATTTATTAACGATATGGTTTGTCATACTAAATCTCTGTCTTTATCCATTGGTTTGTTCATAGTGGTGAATCCCAGCCAAGTTCATGAAACATGAATCTATATATGACATCTTATGATTTATTAGTAGAATTTATAGTCATTGTTTAAGGGAGGTAATAATTTTAATTATAACTCATAGATTGAGGGGTTGTCATCATTTTCACTACTATTGAGACGGATTGTATAAAATAACACCCAAATGCCGTTATTAATTATCTCTAGTATATGATATGAGAAAAACCATTTTTCACATATTTTTATATACATATGTGATTTTTTTAATGAAGTCCATTTAATAGTATACATATTCTTAGACCTACCAAGGGCCCATTGGGTCTCTTGTCGTTATAACTGGGACATTCATTCACTCGAGAAGTGTTCCAAAACATGATTAAATTGAAATTTTTATAACTTGATTATTGATCAACCATTGTAATAAAATTTAAATTTTTTTTAATGTTACTAAAAAAATATGATATTGTTGATTCATCTATAATATAATAATCGACCAAAACAGAGAATAAATGACATTTGATTTGTTTACTAGGTGAATTGAAAAATATGGATTATGATAACATGTGAATTTCATTATATTTGACTTTACTAAAGATACTACATATGATTAATCCTATATAGGGGCATCCACTAATTATAAGGTGTGTGATTCCAGCCAATTTCTTCCATGTTTTGTAATAAGATTCTTGAGGGTGCATTTGAAAATTTCATGAAACATGATTTCATATATTCCTCATAGATAGAATAATACAACACATGAGGTGAGATGGTTTCTTTTAACATGGAGACATTTCCCTTCATAAAAAAATAGTGGATATAGTGTAGGTGTTTATTATTGGGTTTTATCATTACATTAACCTTGGTGATGTAAATCATTGGTATACCTATGTAACTATGGAAATGTTTGTTAGTATAGTGATATTTTTAATTTTCCTAGAGTTTTGTGCACCTAGAGAAGATGCTTGTGTCCCTACAATAGGTATTGTCCTGATGAGATCATTAATTTCACAATTATAATGGGAACCATTGGATTTTATAATTGTGTATTGAATTTTACATGATTCCAGTGAGATGGTTACTTTCCCCTTAGCGTTGTGTACCATGTGAAGTTGAAAGAAACTCCATTGTGGGGATGTACACATAGAGCCTACTGAGTTTGTTACTTTAGATATGATACTAGAAACTCATCCAAATATAAGACAATACACCATCTGTTTGGGTGATATGTAAAATATTTTAGAGTTTAATTTGTGATACATTTATATGGAATTGAGAATATGTTGATATTTTTTTACCCTGGTTGATATCCCAAATCTCAATGGATGGTGGGGTAATTAGATTCATTGTAATAATTTATGAACAAATACCATATTTTATCATATCATTTAATATACATTATATTCATTGTATATTTTTTTTTGACACAATGGGTGTTGAACTTCTAAATTATGATCACAACCTATCCAGACCATAGTCTGGTATCATAATAAATTTCATGGATTCATGTATGGATAAGAGATAGAGTCCCTACAATTATTAATTTTTTATATAATGGGTTAGATTTTGTATATATGACTAATGTGGGGTTATATATCCCAATAATTATAGTATTTTTTCAATTATTTCTAGTATTTAACTCTCATGATCTTTAACATCAAATTTAGTAACATTCGTCATGATGTTATATGGTATTCTTTATAATTTTGATTCTTAATCTTTTCCCTTTATTCTATTTTGGTGCATGATTAATTATTTAAACATATCATCAATTATTAATTCTCTATACTAGATTATATATACTCTATAATTTTTATAAAAAACCCACTCTTCTAGTCAGTAACCCTCGGAATATTGGTGATGCACCCTATATATTGTAACCCACCAGGATTGGTCACCTCTGGTTGAATACGGATAGGGAAATTTGACATGGGTATCATTGGGGGTCATTTAAAATTTATTTAATATTTTTTAAAGATATAAAAGGATCTACGATGTTTTGTGGATTGGAAAGTTCTCATTCATTTTATTAACTACCCATGTATGTGGGTATACATGGGGTACCCCACGAATGGATTGTTGTCCATGTGGTTCACTTGTTATAGTTTTAATGTAATTTTACCATGGGTGATTCACTTTTTGTTTAATGTTAATATTTATTAATTTTTTAATATTTGGATGATATATAATGATAAGATTATCCATAAATCATGGTAGGTACATATTAATCTATTTTGACCTGCACTGTTCATGTTAGGGATGTATGTATCTCATGTGAAAAAGTTACCTACCAATCTTGTGAAATGGTATCACATGGTATATATATTAAAATGAATGAAATAAATTATTATGCCAGGATAATTGACATGATAAGTCAATAATAATGGAACCTTGTGTTAGACATTTTGTACTGTTCTACCTTTTTGAGGGATACATTTTTGTGAATCTTGTGATCTTGGGAGTGAATTAACCTTTATATAGAATATGACTATGACAAGCCAAATATTTAAAACACTATAATTCAAGATTTATTATAAAAATATACTCCTTACATGATAAAATTATGATGAGGACATGATTCTTTGGGAAATTCGTTACATAGAATGTTACTGTGATTTTTTTCAAAAAAAGTATAATTTAAACACTTAATTATGAGATAATATTCCATAAATCTTCTAATACTACAGGAGATATCCATTGGACATACATAACAAATAGGTGATATAAAAATCCTATTAAGGTATTAATCAAATCAATACATTATTTTTGTAATATATGATAGTTAATAAACACAAAAAGGTGATGTAAAAGGATAGATAATCATAAACATGATTGTTGAATCATGATAAAACATTTCAACATCAAGTAAAAATAGGAATTTGGAAATTACAGAAATCAAGAAATAATAAATATAGGTTGAGGATAATAATTTATAAATCATAAAATAGTGTTCATAGGACAACCTCCCATTCACCATAGATGGTACCTCATCAAAAAAATATTACGCATTTCATTGGAGGGAAATATATATTTTGTCCCACTTATCATATTCATATTATGTATATAAATTTTTGCACAACTAAGACCATTCAGCATATAGCCATGTATAATATATTTTAATCTCTGGATTAAGGTGAAAAAGATACATACATGGAATTTTCTATTCAATGAACGATTTTTATATAAATCTTAATTCCCATGAGTGGATATGGGGATTGGTACGCAGAGTACAAATGTATGAAATTGTAAAGTACATTTTAATTTTATTAACATAACTAGTTTTCATAATATTCCATTGAAGGTTTAATGATATTTAAAGGTATAATAATTTTACATGGGAATCTCAAAGATAGAAAATGGATTTGTAAAACAAATTCCTTCATGAAAAATTGGTAATATGAAGTCACAACTAAAAGAACGTGACTGGATAAAGTTATAGAGGAGATAATTATTTACCTTCAGAGTGTGATTCAAAAATTATGAGAGGGGATTATTAAGATCATTGGGACACATTGGGAGAGATTAGTTGTGGTATGGGGTGGGTAACATCATTATTAATTGATTTAGTGAAGAGTAGTAGTGGGATGATCAGTGTGTATTTTTAGTGAAATGGGGTGGAATTCGTTATTAATTACTAAGAAATGGTTTGGAATATATATGAAAATGTAATTCAAAAAAAACCATAAAATGGTTTTTGAAAATGATTTCTAACAAAGTTGACTAATTTTCAATATTATATATAACCACGAAGAGAAAACCATAAAATAATATACTTGGTGATGTTGAAGTTAGTAATGTTTCTAAATATTATATTTTGAAAACCATAAATTTTAACATTGGTTTTGGTGGAATCATTAATGATTTACAAAATAAATCAAATTTATTAAAAAAATATATCATTTTAAAGGAAAAATAAATTTTTTTTATAGATTCATTTTATTCCATTCATTAAATAACTTTTGGTCCATTATTGTGAAAAATTAACACCATATATTAATACGATATTAATTTCATCCCAAAAATTAAAAGATATAGAAAATTAAAAAACATTAACCATTGGATAATTTTGATATTCTAATTTCAAAAATAATATTTATTTTATCAAAATAAATGACTAAATTTTTAAATTTACACATAAATAAAATTCATTATTTATAACACAATAATTGTATTTTTAACACCAAAATATTTTTCTATCCAAAATAAATGTTATATTAGGATATAATTAAATTATATTACAATTTAAAATTATCTATTATTTAATAAATATTATATAAAAAAATTATATGTATTTGAAAATTATATAATTTCTCCAAAATAATGTTTTGATTAGAACTATATATTTCTGAAAATTAAATTTTTTATATCATTGTATCAAAATATATTTTTCAAAAAATAATATTAAATTATAAAAATAAAAATTAAAAAATAAAATAATTATTTAAAAAAAATGAAAATATACAAATTCACACTTCTAGGTTATAGATACAAAACCCCATATTACACCACTACATTCTACACGGTCATGGTGTGTCATTGTGTGGATTTTTTTGGGTGGTTCGATGTACATGGTTTGTGATATGTTATTGATAAGCTTGATCATATTACATAAATTTATTTTTCCATGCTTATATTGTTGACTTTGGTCATTAGCTTGGTTGAGGGAAAATCAGAGGGATTCCATCCCCCATATAATCTCTGAAATGTGGTTACAGTATAATCATATTTCTCATGACCATCCCTCCATCAGTCTATTACAATTATACATTATCATAACCCTTAATATATAATAATATTATAATTCACAATACAAATACTATATATCATAAGTTATTATTCAAAATAGGATCATAAATAAGACTAGATTTGTTTTGTAACTAGTCAAAAATAAATAATGTAGTTCATCTATTTTATATAACTACATTTATTATTATGAATTCAATCATTCTAAAAATGTGTTTCATTTATTATGGTTTGGTTCATTACATTATCAATCCTTTAGATATTTAATTTAATACACATAAATAGGTGAGGGTAGTTTTGTTTCATCACTAGCTCTAGATCCCATTTCACATTCTCAAATGTGTAATTACACTATATCAAAATGAAGGTATGTGCTTTCTTACTTCCTATCACTTTTAATATAATATCTATGACCATCACTAGTTTTTCCACATATGAAAGATCATTATCCAATATGACTACATAGAGATTTAGTAGTTGCATAGTTTATTATATGTACATCCACAAAAGGTTTATATAGAACACATCGGGAAAATTATATCAATTAGTTGGGAGTTATTGTCAATAGGACACAACCACTATATGATTAAGGATATTAAAAGGGAAGATGAATTATGTAATAATCTTTCCATTTATCATAAACCTCATGAATTTCATATGTGATGATAAATGAAGGAACCAAATATATAAGGAAATAAAATCTGGGTCTCATTGGTGAATTTTTTCATGTATTTTATATATAAATTATATGGATCTAATATGATATATAATACCTTAAAACTCTTCTATAATCTACTATATAATTTTAGTTTCAATTAGTTTCCATTCCCCATCATGATCTAATCATGTTGGACATCAACAATAATTCCCATATAGAGCCTCATATGGTGATATATATATTATATAATTAAATCTTTTTATTTATGAGAAATCCATTATGGGAAGGTGTTGATCACCATAACCTTATAAATAAATTTAATAATAATTAATCAAATCCCCTATATATTAAATGGTTCGTTGATAATGATCATCATTATAATAGTGATATGTCATATTGAAACTCAATTATATATCTAGTCCTTGCTAAAGGATACTTCAAAACCTCAGCGTAACAAAATTATGTCAATCCAATATAATAGATAGTAGTATTCCGTGTAGTATTAAAAAATACCATATATATATATATATTAATTATTCATTTTATATATAGATATTCTTTAATTTTAATGAAATAAATAGACGTTTTAAGGTGATTTACTACCATTAAGTCAATGTTTTTGACTTTTGGTGTCCAATAGAGTCCTATAACAATATTCAAGGTTTTTTTCCCACATCCATACTGGAATGAGAAATTGTTTCATCATTCCATTTTGAATCTGTTTATCCTTGACTATATTTTATTCCAATCATTGAGATAAAAAATATATAATCTCTCTCTTCATGTTATCCAACAAAAAGTAATTATTAAAATAATAATACTTCTTAGTTCTTCCTAGATAAATAAATAAGGACGATCTATGAACATCATCGAGAATCTCCACCTTTTGTTCTTGTTTTTTATGGGAATCATATCTATGATCCAATCCAAATAACTCCAAATTTAGAAAACCTGAACTCCAAAATAATCACAACTTTTTTTTTATATCCAATTCATCTTTTGGGGTCATTATTACACTCTCTCGAAAGGAGGGTTAAGTAGTTATTTGAGAAAGTTAGGGTGGTAATCCTTTAATTATTCTTGTGTCAATCCATTGTTGGTATATGAAGATTGGATCTAGCTCAATCCTAATCCTAGATATTGTAGTATGATCGTTTTTACTCCGAAAATCATTTCCATTGTTCACCTTCCTAGGATGGTAATGTAATGAACCATCAAAATAATAAATTATATCCAAAACCCATCATTGGTTCATATTTACCTCATTTTTTGTGAATATATATATGAAGATATTATGATATGTATATATGAAAATATTTTACCATTTAGAACATTTAGAAAATTAAAAAAATTTAATATCACCATACCCTATATTATATGGTGCATTATTTTTTTATAATAATTCATTAATTTTTTGGAGGCATAGTACATAACTCAGTTATCTTTCATGAGTACACAACTCATTCCCCTTTTGGACGTATAATTTTTTATTAAAAATCCTTCCCTACACGTGGGTATTGTGAGAGCATGTGAAGTGAATAAAATCTTCCTTAACTATATAAATATATTTTCATATTCATTAGTAATGAAAATAATCACACCCTTCTATGTTATGTTGTCTAGTGGGATTGAAAACCATGACAAGTTTCTCAAAAATCAAAAATAGAGCCTAGTTAATTTGTAAAAACTATGGAACTCTATCACAAATTATTGTTTGGGCCATCCTATAATTTCCTTTATTGTTTTCAATACTATTATATCAAATTAGTGTTTGTAAAATGTCTTACTAACACTTATTTCTCCATATTATTATTCATGTACTATTATATCCATAAAACATAACTTTTTACTAGGAATTTTGTACCAAAATCGAATATTCGTTATGTTTTTCCTTTATATTGGATTATATTATAAAATCATCAATAAATAATTCCATAAATTTGTTTGGGTAATCCCTAAACACTCAATTCATTATGTCCATGAATATAGTTAGATAATTAGGTAGTACAAATGAAATAATTATGAACTCATACGTGATGTCCCATGTATAAAAATAAGATGTAGTGGTTTCATCATCTCTCACTTTTACTTTGTAATATGCCATCCTATTACCCCCCCCCCCCAAAAGAGAAGTATTTTGATCCACACAGAAGATCATAAATGTCATCAACCCATGAAAAATGATAATTTTTATTTCATTATATCTCATTGAACTTTTCATAATCAATGTAGAGGCACATTGACCCATATATTTCATGGTGAGGACAAATTATGCACCACACAATGAGGGACATGAGCATATACACCCATTATGAAGACTATATTACAGTTTATTTTTCATATTTTCATGTTCAACAATAGAAATTATATAGGGATTCATTGATATTAGAAAATATGTGTGTATAAGATTGATTGATAACTCAACGTTATGACTTGGAGGAAGACTAATAAATTCTTCAGTAACACATTAGGATATTCCCAAATAATTGAAATGTCTAAAATGTTTTTATTTTCCATTGTAAAAAATATTTTATTGAGATACACTTACTCATAAATTAATATTATCCCTATTTATATAATTATACCAAAGTAGATTCGTCCACCTCTTTGAAATTTACTTAAATCAGAGACCAAATTGAGATACAGAGTTTGATTTACTTCTCCCACAGATTTATGTTATATCAATATAAAGAAAGATGATCTATAATATGAAATAATTTTTATTCCAAAAAAGGGAGCGTCATAGGGATATCTGGGAAATTCACCATACAAATATAGATCAGGTATAATTTTTACACATATGATGTACATATTCCCCCATTTTTTCATCATAGCACTGAATCAATTCACTAATGTGGTGTTTGAATAGTTATACTATATGTGGGTGGTATTAATGAATGTGTATAAATATAATGAAATAGTTTATTTTATATCATTTAATTAATAACTATAATTCCATTCACTAATTAATTATTAGTATCCCCCTCCTTAGTTGTGGACACATATTCACACCCATACTATCTATGCCTTAGACGATGTTGTCTTTAGTTATTATTCAAAATCATTGGATTAATGAATTTATTTTCATAGTTCCTTTTTCCATAAATTTTAATCATTAGTCATCAATACATGGGATTATAAGATAATATCATTATTACATCACATTACTGGTTTAGTCATATTAGTATCCACAATCTATGATCCCTACCTTCCTACAATTAATGCATTTCCTTTAACACATCACGCAATTTATGGGATATTTTGTCCCAAAAATTTGGTAGGTTGGGTGTTGGAATTTTGTACCCTTTATATTTATCCATAACACCATAAAAATTAAAATCGTTCCTATTATTATGAACTATTTATACATGATTCCCCTGAAAATCAACAATCACTATTTGAAAAATGACAGGACATTAGAAAATTACCTCATAATTGTTAAAGAGTCAAAACTCCAAAGCCTTTTGTAGGCTCATCATTAACACACAAAAGAAGTGGTCAAATTAAATCATTGGCTAAATGAAAAATCCTAAGTCATATCTTTAATTTCATTAAAATTTTCATATAGTAAGCATCAATGTAAATTATTTCCTTCTACATTAGGATAAAAAAAATTCTCCATTTTGTGTTGGTGATTTTGTGGATAATATATATAAAACATTTTCTTATTTATTTCTGATTAATCACTTTAATGTTTTCATTAAGACTCATATTTTTGATTAATATCCTCCATTTATCTCCTTTTATATATATAATATTTATTTTCAGGTCAATATTCTCTTTCATAGAGCATTGAAAGATATAAATGATCATATCATTGGAATTGATACATTATTCCTCAATTATGTGATCGAAGATCTATTGTATGTTAAAGGACCATATCACATAATCATATAACTTATAATGTAAACATTTATATGGGGGCATCAGTTTCCCTCTTATTTATGTTTCATTTATGATAATTATTTAATTGATACTGTATTATCATTACGATATCTATTCCAGCTCCCATCATGTTGGAAATCTCATATGGGAAGTCATTACACTCCACCTCAAATTTATTTTTGACTTTGTTTATAATATATCATGATATTGAATAAAATAAATATAAAATTACTTATAGAACATTTAAATAATTAAAATAATAATAAGGACACTGTGAACTATTTTGGGACAACTCATAAATTAAAAATATTCCTTAACATATATATTTTTAGGTTTCAATTGAAGTTATCCATGTTATATTTCCCAACATAGTGTATCTTGGGAATTCTTCCTTTTATTATGGTTGGTAATGTGATTGTGAATTTTACAAATAATATCCCCTGGAGTTTGAATAATTTTTTCTAACAATTCCAATTTATGATTCACCTTGTGATGGTCGAGTCAAATATCGATGTCCCCTATTTCGGATTCTTACTCATGTGCTCAATTGTTCCAGTGCCACATCCACTTTTAATATACATGCATGTAAATTATTTCATAGAATCAACTTAATATATAATTTACTATATTTTTAATTTTTTTTTCCTATTTCTAGTTTTATACATAAATCATAGCCAAGGAATTCTAATCGTAATCCCTAAAAATAACTAAACATTCCTTTGATACAAACTAGGACAACCCATATCTTCAAAACACTTCCATTTAAGAATTATTAAATAAATATATGGTTAATAAAAATAGAATAAGGTTCTGAATCCTAGAGTATTTTGGAAATTATCTAGATAAAATATTATACTAAAACATGTGAAAAAACCATTATTTAAATTATCCAAAGTCAATGATTATAATCTATTGATATTCTAATACATTAAAAGATAACCTGGTGAAGTAAATAATAAAATGGTTATTTATAAATCCAATTATATTAATAATATATTTATAAAAAGAGGTAAGTGAATCACATTAGTCATGTTCCATATGAATGAGACATAAAATGGTTGAGATAAAGGAAAATTATTATCGAAGCATGATTCGAGATGATTACACCATGGAAACATAAGAATGTGCAGAAACATAAATCATGGAATCAAAAACAAAGGTCAATGATAACCACAAATAATTCATAACATAGGGTTCTTAATATGAACTTCCATTCACGACACATTATATATCATGATATTAAAACATTACCAAATGCATTGGTGGGATATATAGTTCTAGGCCCACCAGTCACATTCATATTATTCACATATTGTTATTTTCCACATAGACAAGTCATCAAAAGTAAAATAATAATAATAATTAATACCATGATTTAAGAGTGTAGGTTTCATACATGGTAGTAACTAATAAATTATTTATATGTTCATATAAGTTAAGTTACTTGAGTAGAAATTAGGATTGGTATACATGATAAAAAATGTTTCACTTGGTAAATGATGATATAGTTTCTTCAGAATAATGTGTGTACCTAAAAGCTTATAGAAGGGTTTACTAATAGTTAATGGCTGACTATCATTACATTTTAATAGTAAGGATAACAAATTGATATATATAATAAAATTCAAGCATGACACATTTTAAATCAAGAGGAAAAACTCAATTAATGTGCTTGAAAGAATAGGTGGAGGATATAATCCCTTACGAAGAAATTGACATTATAAAAGCTTGAGAGGAGATTCTTAAGATATTAAAATCACCTCAGGTTTCATTTACCAATGTATAGGGATATTAAATTCATTATAAATGGGTTTTTATTTAAGTATAATGGGATGATGGGTGTGTATTTACAGAATAAAATTGGTAATTCATTGTTAATTTTTAATCATAAGGTTAGATACAATATGATGAAATAATCAAAACCAAAATCCATACTATAGTATTTCTATGGTTTCCTACAAATATTATCGGTTTTTAATATTTTATATGTTAATTTGTTTAACTAATTATAATAACTACCATATTGATTTGGATATGAGTAATGTTTGTAAAGAGATTATTTTAAAACCATAAAATATTATACAAGATTTTGGAGGAATCATTATGTGTTTATAAATCTAACAAAATAAATTCTATAATAAATTATGGAAAATGTTAAATATTTATTTTATCATCTATTAACATTATGATATTTTTTAATTCAAATATAGGGTATTATTATTCAATTATATAGAGAATATATTATATCGTATTTAATTTTTTCATAAAAATTTGAGTGTCCTTGAAAATTATGTAAAATAACCATTTGATAATTTTAATTTTTCTGTTATAAAAATAAAATTTATTTTATCAAATTATTATGTAAATATGTGAATTAAAAATTCTAAATCAAAATTTACATTTGTTGAAAATATTTAATTTTATGACCATAACAATTTTATGACCATTCAAATGATTATATTTAGACATAATTAAATTATAGTGATATTTTTAATAAATATTATTTAATAAGAATATAATATGAAAGCAATATTAATTTTAAAAATATTTATTTATCAAAAAATTTATTTTATTTTAAACACTATATTTCCTAAAAATGAAATATTTATTTATTCATAAAAAATCAATTTCTAACCAACTCAAATAAAATTGTACTATAGAAAATCGAAAAATATAAATTTATTCTATTAAAAAGTAAAATATATGCATTTAAACTACTCAAGTTTAAATACATAACTCATTACTATAATAAAATATTCATTAAGGATATAATGTGCAGTGGTGGGGCTTTCTGGATGTGGTTTGTTGGTCATGGTTTGGGGTGTGATTTTAATAAGCATGAACATGTCCCATAAATAGATTTCTTCTTAATTTAGTTATATAATTTTGTATTTGGGTTTTTTAGGGGAACTGGCCAGTGATTCAATCAATCATTGATGTTTTGATAAATGGGAATCATATGGTATGATAATATTGTTCATGTGCATCACTCCTTACATCTCTTTTAATTAGTTTGTATTATAGCCTTAAATATATATTAATATTATCATCATCGTAAATCAACTATATTATCAATTGTTAATACAAACAATGGTCATTTAAATTCGATTGGATATATTTTATTGTTTTACAAAATTATCTTATATTGTGAATGTATTTTCTATAACTAGATTCCTTAACAAATTTTATATTAAATAAAAAAATATTTATTTTATCAATAATTGGATCATTACAGTGCCTCCTCATCATCATTTGGATTAAAATTATGAATGGTAATTAGCACATTAATAACATCACTAACTCAAAAATTCTTGTGTATCCTATGAATCAAAATGATGAGAATATTCAAAATATATTTCTGAGTGTCAATTGATCCATGGATATGGATATTTATCAATAGTATATTCAATATATAAGTTTAAGAGTGAGTTATATATGTAATATCAACCTTTTTTCATTACGAAGTAAGTCCCCCCAAGTATTTGAGTTAAATATTATGTTAGTCCATGTATTCATTAAACACCATAACACTGCAATATTTAAGACGATAAATTTATCTTCTTAAATTATTTGGGGACTACCCAAGCATTAGTGGTAAATTATAGAGAAATAAACTCTGTAAGAGAAAATAAATTTGAAGGAGATTAAGGTGATTTTATTGATCGACTTCTCTCCAGATACATTTATAGATTAGAGGGATTCATATATCCTGAACCTAACACATGGATGTATGGTAGTGATAGATTATACGGGATGTTTTATAGACTTGAATTATTTTTCCCTATACATAGAAGTTTATGGGATATCCAGGGGGAAGTGCTTCCACGATGAGCCTAAAAACATGTTATGGTCATAGCTAAATTTATTTCAACCAAGTGAAATAGTATTTATGATATATGAGGATCTCATCATTGATGAGGACCTAAGGGAATCCTTGATTTATGTCCATGTAATTTTAGTTGGGTTGTCTGAGTGTTCTTCTTCTAGTAGTAGAATTTAATGCTCTGATAATTATTTCTAGTGTTGTAACATATTTTAACTCTATGGGAGGGGGATAATATATCAGGTTCACAACCTATATGACTGATAGTAGAGTGTAGGGTTTGGAGATAATCTCCTTCAATTTCCTTAACTCATTTTGAATTTTCTGGATTATGGAATGATAGTTCATCAACATTGGTTCTTGAGAATCCAAAAATACAAAAGTAGTTGTAGGTGTTATAAAATTATGGGAGCCTTTGAAGGACACATATATACATTATAATATAGATATATAGAGTTCCATTCAAATTTTAGATTGTGGTAGGGGGTATGCTACCCTAGCATAATAGTAAAATTACCAACTCAAGGGAACATCATACGGGAGTAAGACTAGCTCCCATAGTATATTGGAGAGTCATCTACAAGAAATGTAGTTTTTTCTTACTTTTCTAGATCCAAGACCTTATACCATTATTGGTATTTTTCTTATATAATAAAACTATTGAAAAACTTCATTTATATATGTGATTAACATTGAATTTTATCTTCACAATTGGAAATTGGTTTGGTTTTAGATTTTTGGAGTGTAGATGGTATTATTATAGTAGGAAAGCTACATGGAGTGAGTTAGGGTATATAAACCAATTCTAGGTATATTTTATTGATATTTGTTGATACAATTTCGTTTATGGCCTATTTTTGCTCTTAATTTTTGTCTTCAATTTTAATCTTGGTATTGAATGACTAGTTATATTGAAAGATCATATTGGATATTAATGGAGTAGAATTACCTTTATGTCATCCAAATGGGGAATCTATTATCACTAGTGTGAGTGGTACTATCACGATATTCATGTAGGACCAATTTAGATTATATTAAATTTTCTAGTGTATTAAATTATAATATTTTTTTTCTAAATAATAGGGTATGAATTAGGATAATTTTCTTTTAGTTGGGAATGGTTTTCTATATTTTTCCAATAGATTTTTGTTTATTACCATCTGAATGGGGGATTGATTTAGTGATAGAGTTTTGGATAATATTTGGAATAATTTTTATACCACCACTGAGGATTTAATCATTTGAGCTTCCTGATTATAAATTTTAGTTGGATGGTATGCAATAGAATGGAGTCATATGACCCATTACATCACTATGTGGTTCTACCATGATTTTCAGTAAGACATATTATGGGAGATTATGCTTCTGTGTGGATTATCGTTTGATGAACCAGATCCTGATCATGAATTGGTATCCCATTCCACAAATTCCTGATCTATTGAATCTTCTCAGAGGCTCTTGTATATTCTATTAAATTTAATTGACATCATGTTACCATCTTATTAGGGTGATACTCTCTAATTTACCCAAAACATCTATTAGGAGAGGATATGACTTATTTGAATTCACGGTATTACTGTATGGATTAATAAAAACATTAAATATTAAATAACATGATAAATAAGATCATTCACCAGATTATAGATATGTTTTTGGTAGTTTTATTGAATAAATATTTGGGTACACAAATATTTCATAAAATAATGACCAATATCATAACATCATCTTGTGTACAATGAGAGAGAATTTCTTTTTTCCAATATATCCAAATGTAGTTTATGGACTGACAAATTTCACTTCCTGGTTCTTTTTACAATTTTTTATGGAGTTTTAGTGAACATAGAAAAGTTCGATGTATTAATATCTTAAGACAGAACAAATAATCTATTTGAGATTTAGAGAATTATGGTTTTTTCTGGCTAATATTAATGTTTTATATAGGAATCATTCATTTGGATGTAATGATGTCCCGGATGACCAAGAAATGGTTGGATATTTTCCATTTGATGTTTTTGATATGGATTTCTATGTGTTAAAGTGTAGGATCGCCTCAACACCAATCCTTACCAAACCTCTACTGTTTAAGGATTATAATGAATAATGAAATTCAATGGTTTTATAATTTTTATAAGATAATACGTAATAGGACTGAGTGGTGTCTTATTGCTCTAGACAACTAAGTTAATATTGCATGAAGTACCATACTCATGATATAGATTTAACTACAGTGGTACACTCCCACCGAATCTAGAATAATAATTTGTTAGGTGATATGCTTAAATAATAAATATAAAAAAAGAGCCTCATGTACTTATTTTCATGGAGATACCTAAAAATTTAGATATGGATTTGTGTCAATTTCATATAGTTTTTCATATTTGATAAGGATCACACAAATAAAACTGAAATTGATTTCCCATTACAATGAATTAGATGAAGTAGATAATTGTAGTAAATGATTATTTCATTGAGTTGTGGATGATTTCACTATTTATAGTAACGAATCTAGGTGTTTAGGAGTCCCATGGATGAATGTATACGACTTCAAAATTGGTTATAATCTTGCTTCTAGTAAAAATTATTAGAGACCAACTATCTAATACATGTGTCGAATCTATGATGTATATCTTGTATAGATGGGATCAACCATTGGGTTGGTTACATATTACTCGATAATTATTTATTATCCATTTATGTGTATGGGTGCCAATGGGATTATCATGGGAGTCACGATGGGAGGTTATATATTACATATGGGAAGAAAATACAGGTTTGTTGGATATTTATCATAATAGTTGATGATAAAATAGTATCTTTGGATAAAGAAGGAGTTAACATGATTATTTGGTGATATTTCTGAACTATCAGTATGTAGAGTACTAACATTAGAGGTATTTTGGGTCATTGATAACTCTACCCATTCCAAAATAGAAGTGGGATGATGTTTGAACAGAATTTTGGATAGTATTACCCAAGACACCTCAATATAATGATGATTTATGTGTGATTAGGGATTCACTGATGATGGTACACTACTTAATGAATATCTGGATTAATATCATTGTCATTGTTTTGGGGTAGTATATATGTGTTTAAAATAGATTTACTATATGAAATTCCAAGAAATAATGTTTCTAATCAAAATCCAATTCCATGAACATATTTTTTCAATGACATTAGAATTATCTTACATCCAGATTCATCTAATTATCACATACCATCCCTAGACTGATTACCAATCTAAATTAATGAAATATATTCTTGTTGATTTCTTAAAATCGATTATTTGGGCTTTATTAAATCATGGGAGTATTATCTATAACTCAAAAAGTTCCATTATAATTATAGATTTCTAGAATCAATCCAAATTCCCCATTTAATATTTTTTTATGGAAGGTTTTTATTTTCAGTTATTTATTATATTGTGGTTGGTGAGTTGGAAATAATTTGATCTTGTTTCATGTAAGATAAATCTATGAAATTTAGGTAGAACAAAAAGAATAGGGTGACACACCATGTCAAATGTAATCATATGATGACCAATTGAGATGATCATTGGAGTTTGAGTTTAGTAATAATAATTTTCTTTGGGTGTCTCTTAGTATAGTGAAATTTTAAATTAGAGTGAAATGAATTATTGTGATTATTTTTAAGGCTATTTGATTCCGGTGAAAGGGAATGTCCATTGGCTTACTATTTATCCCTTCATTAATGATATATTTCCATACATGACATGTTTCACTTGAAAGAACTTTAAAAAATAATATTGAACCCTTAATAATGAAATATGCTAACGAGTTATTTGAGGATATACTTATTTTTATTATGGACCATAGTTAGATGATTCAATTAGGGCATTTTGTACCTCTGGTATGAGGGTTGTGTCAACATGATCATATTTGAGGGGAGACCTGAGAAATAAAATATAATATTTTTGTATAGGGGGAAATTTGTAACCGATACTGAAATATATTTGTAATAGAATATATAAAAGATGATATTTTTTATTGTGGGGATCTAGTAGGATCTGTTATTTTCTATTTATATCCATATTTAATTATTTTCAAACAACATTTTGTTCGTTAGATTATATAATTGATCACAGTAATCGAACTGATCTACTTATTTTGCAAGACATGTAGAGGAATATGAAATGGGATATTGTCTGGAAATAGAAAAAACTCACATTATAATTTTTGTATTTATGGTGTGACTTTTTATAAATTGACACTATGAAAGGAATAAAATGAATAAATGTTTTGGTGTTTACCACATAAAAATAATTCATTTCATAAATGGTTCTGAGAATTAGTGAGTCAAATAACAATTCCGTGTATTTAGTTCAAGATATGAAGTATCCATTTTCAAAGTTTTAAATCCTATAGAAATTTTATATGTAAGTAGAGACCCATGGTTTTATAAGTTAATATCTCATCATTTCATATTATTTTTAAATTTATTTCATAAACACATAGATGAGGGCAGTAATAGTTTAGATTCATTGGGGATGAGCAACAAAATCATTTTATTTTATGTATTATATTCAAAATATATCATAAATATATTATTACATAGTAATTATTTTAGTAGTACCCTTATTAAATCGTTATTCATAACCTTGGTAAGGAAACATAAGAAAGGGAGATATAATATTCTCAGTATGGAAAAAGATAATATATATAAATCTATAAAAGGCATTAAAAATTTTTATTAAAAAAGGAAACGAGGGTTATATGATTCTGAAAAAATGTATTTTGTTACAATAATTATTATAAAGAGGATGAAACTAAACTGGAAAATCATCATTCCATGTTATGCCCTGGTTTATTGTTTTGTTAACAAGAACGTTAGCTACCATGATCACTTCATGAAGGGCATGTGTTGAAATGAAGTTACTCTCTACAAGTGAATCAAGGCAGGTAAAATAACGGGTGGACAGAGGCCAAGAAAGATGCACCAAATCCTCCAAATGGCATAATCGATAGTTGTTGAATTACTTTCAATCCAAATATTTGTTCCATCCATTTTTCTTTTCAATGTTGACAGCATGTATCACCCCCATCATATCCACCTCCAGAGATCAAGTAGTACCACATGTGTCAAAGAATCACCTAAGACACTGACAAATGTAGTCTCTGAGGATAGAACCACATCTTGCAGGTCCTGACATGCCTTTAAAATCCCCATCCTCATTGACTTTGATCCATCTGGGGTGCAGGGTTTTCCAAAAATCCTCAAAACTTCGCCTCGGTTTTTTGTAAAAACCATCAATTTGAAGGCGACGAAGGATCTCAAAGTCACTGATAGTGTTTTCACAATGAGATTTCTATATCAAAGCGGCCTCCTTTATTGCAATGAGAATTCACATATGACATGTATTAAGATTGAAGGAGTAATTTTTGTGAAGAATACAATTTCTATCATACCAGATCACATAGTGATCTTCATCAACAACAGTGAGGAAGAGGTTCTTGATTTGTTGAGAGAGATGTATATCCACACATCGTTTTAATTGCATGCTGATATTATCATCCAGAATCCATCATACCATCGATCATAAAAATGATTCATCGCATAAATATTTATCATTTTAGAAACATGACACAAAAGAGTTGTTAAACATCATGAATACATCAATAACAATATGATCATTTCAAAAACGAGTGACAACATCATAAATATAAATAAAAAATTTAAAATGTCTAGGTTAACATCCAAGACCATCAACATAGTGAATCAAGACATAGCACGGATTTTCAATTGTAGATTAAGACATACCTTTTTCCCATAGTGGATCAATATTGCACATGTTACCCATAGGGGATGAATCCCAATGAATCATTTTTCATTTTTATTTAAGGACATATGAATATTTAACAAATGAATTCATGGGAGATAAAGGTCCCACCCATCTCATTATAAAACAAATACATATGTGTACCAAAACATACTAAAACATTCATCATATTTTCATATTACAAACCATTTAGATAAATGGTATTTTTTAAAAATTTCACCATTTCACTATAGAATGACGAAAAAAAATGATTATCAAAAACATTACATCAACATATACACTAACAATCCATACAAAGAATTAAGAAGGTTTCATTCGAATATTTATCCAGTAAACTATAAGTAACATTAAATGATTTAATCAAATATGGATAATGATTAGTAATGACCACATGTATCATTTTTTTGAGGAATATTTCCATTCATATTTAAAAAAACATTTGAAGTCACACAATAATTTCATATTTCAAACCCTCAAAAATAAATATGGAAACATATAATGGAATCCTTTGATATAAATTAAAACATTTTTTTGTGGAAAATAACATCTAAAATTTGAAAAAAACTTTTAAAACCTATAATAAATTTTCAAAATCATTATATTCGTAAATAAAAATACACTCCTGTAATGGAATCATTAATAATCATTTTAAACATTTCGTGGTGAAGGGAACCATTAAACAGTGACAAATAAATTTTTTTCATACAATTTCAAAATCCATTTCCATGATAATAACCACTGAATTATACAATTTATTCTTCAAATAAAATAATGCTCATGATGTTTGGAAATTTCATTCATTTCGTATGGATTAAAATAAAGCATCTTTTAAAATTTTTAATAAAATACAAATGAAAATTGTTTAGAAAATTACATAAAAATTCCATTATATTTTTTTGTAAAAAAAAATTGTAAAAATTTATATAATAAGTCATTTTACTAATTCAAAAATCATTTCAAAAAATATTATAAGAAAAAATTGTTTTATAAGATAGGGGTTTTCCAATAAAGAGAGAAAAAATATGGTTTTATTTAAAAACATTGTTTTTAATTTTTGGTTACATGATGAGAATAAAATAATGGGAAAATATATTCTCATCACATTAAAATAGGAGAATAAAAATCATTTTTATTAGACAGAAGGATTATACAGTTTCATCATTGGAATCATAAAAAACTATCATGAAAAAAATGAAATTGTAATATCAATCCATTTAGTCATATGTTTCATTTCAATCATAGGCTCTATTAAATGAAAATGTCAAATTAAATTTCTAATAATATAAAATGTTTTTATTCATGATATAAAATCACAAGGGCATGTATATAAACCTCATTGAAAAACATAGGTTCATAACGTAACTTATGTTCTAAAAAGAAAAATTGAGATAAAAATGCGTTGCGGCATTGTAAACTATTAAACTGTGAACCTAATGAAATATAGTTAGTCACATATATTTTTATATATTATTAATTTTCATTATAATAATCAGTAAATACATTCATATATATATATATATATATTATATACAACATATGAAATAAACGTGTAGTGAACATGGAATTTGGTTCAAAAAAATAAAACTAAGTCAAAACTCATTTACCATAAGAGTTGAAATCATTTTTACAGAACAAATATTACTTAATTATTAATATAATTTTATTATAAATATATTAAATAACTATAATTATATATTTCACACCATATATGATTTACTTATGTCCTTTATTACCCTTTTGTTAACAACTCAATGATAATGTGACGTCTTGGAAATAACTGCATAGTCGTTAATGTATGATTTGATTATATAGTTTTGATATTATTAATTTAATAATGGTAACATAATATAACAAATTTTAAACATGATCTATACGATATATATTAAATATATATTTATATATATTGATCCATAAAATATATATGAAAAATTGAAATATGTCGTTCATAGAGACATTAGGTCGTACATACGCATGAATGATGTTTCCAATATCCAAATGGAAATAAATAATAAATCATAAATAACATATTAAAATAATAGAATAATTTATATTTCATATATATCACATATTTTCGTTAAACCAATCATTATTACCATCCATGTTATGTGTCAACAAATAAAATTGCATTATGAGGTGGTGATTCCCCATATACATAAACAACGTTACCTTGTTACCATATAATGGAATGTAACAAGTACAATATTATTTAATGTGTAATGTCCTAGATAATTACTCATTATGGAGTTTTTCAAAAATGTGGTTCCGTCAAATGGTTCCACCTAAACGGTGGCATCGGTCACGGTCGCACCCAGTAACGGTGGCACTGTTACTGTGTCATCATGATAGTGTCACAATAGCGGTCACATCATCATAGTCACACACTGAAATGATGGCACCACATACATATATCCACTGAACCAGTGGCACCATGATGGTGGAACAATTAAAGTGTCTCCCCAAATGGTGTCCCACCCTTTTTTCTGAGTTTCTGAATTTTTCATATTCTTCCCCACAACATATCATTTGAAGTAAAAGTGTTTTAATGAAACATTAAATTCCATTAAAATACAATAAATGATATCTAAAATTCCCGAAGATTTGGGCGACCCAAGAATTATCAAAAAATGTGGATTTTTCCTCAGAGATAAACCTGTTTCCCATACATTCCAGTTCCACTGGTATAATGTGTCTTCCCCTATTTAAAGGAAACCCATTAACTAAAAACATTTATGGAAACCTATCTGATGAGAATTATTAAATGAACATTAATTCAATCATTTTCATCCACCCAACCGCATTGTTAAAAAATTATCTTCCTTTAAAATGGTTCAAGAATTAATATCTTGTAGCTCAAGGATTGCACCTTTTATTGCATGAGGATTTGTTATTGATATTTTCTAGTATCTTTCCATTTCATGGAGTGTTTAGAATACCCCTTAATGATTCTAGTGGTGCTTTTATGTGGAGCCTTTCATGCTTTCTATTGTAGTCCTCTGAGTTCCTCCTCTGCATGTCTCGTATCCCCAGTTCACGGTGTGTGGAAATAACTTTTATCATTGTTAAACCAAGTAGTGTTTTTCCTTCGACAATCTTTACAGTTTATCATGTGAGGTGGGTATAATAATGTTCTTGTAGTGATGGATAAAACCAAACCTTAATGAAGATAATAAAATTTGTTTATTGAATGATGGGTTGTTTTTGAAGTTGTTGAAGATATATTTTACCTTTCCAAATATGTAGTGAATTTTATGGTCTTATTTCCACAAAGAATTGTGGTCGAGGGCGGTATTTTCTTGTGAGATAATGATCCTTTTTTATTGATAATTCTATCATTGAATTTTTTGTAACATGGAAACTGGCTAAACAGATAAACTTGGATGATTACATTGATTCCCAAAGAAGAATAATCTTGGTGTTGTCACGCTGGTTGTCCAAACAGAATAACAGAACTCCAGTAATGGTTTATATAAATCTAAAATCAAACTTTCTCTATTAGGGTGAGTTGTATGGTTTTTTATCTCGATGCTTGTGAGGTTAAATGGATTGGGATCGGATCCTCAGTTGTGATGTGATTTTTTTTGTATTTGGGGCTATATGTTAGAGCTTGTGTGGGTTCCAGTAATTCGAGGGATATCATGGATCCATTTTTATTGGTGTGACTTCAGAAGAGAACACAGAGTGAATGGTAAATTTGATGCTTGATTGTTTTTTCATCCATGATTTGTTGCTATTCGTTTTTGATTCTTGGTAGTTAAAAATTATTCAAATGGAACTACTTTAATGTGATAACAACAATGAGATCAATGGGGAATTCTTTTCCATGAATGAGTTGTGACTTATTTGTGGCTGTTGTGATTTTTTTGAATGAATAGTAATGACGGTAATTTTGTATGGGCTGGTTTTGGAACCCCTGGGAT
Organism: Viscum album; assembly: GCA_963277665.1. Lineage (NCBI taxonomy): Eukaryota > Viridiplantae > Streptophyta > Magnoliopsida > Santalales > Viscaceae > Viscum > Viscum album. The sequence continues at coordinate 1,199,046,098 of OY728122.1, forward strand.
GGGATTTGTAATTTGTTACCTATATGTATAATTTATATTTTTTTTCTTATTTACTCCCCACTCATGTTGATAAAATTTTTCCAACCACCCCCATTTCATTGGGGAGGGTGTTTTTTCCAACACCCCTATGAGGGCTGGTTATTAGATCATTATTTTTCTCCCTTTCCCAATTTTCCCAAGACTCTTCGGATAGGCTGTGACAGCCTGAGGACCATTATATTACATGATTCATCAGGAATGGTAGTTATTGTGGAAGTCCCTTGAGTGTGAAGGGAGTTTTATTCCCAAGGGTATTTAGGATGAGACCCATGTGCCTTCAGCTTTGGTGGTATATGTTCTGGCATAGGTATCATCGAGTGTGGCGGTAGTAGTTGTGGCCCAGGTGTCTGCGGGTGGGATGTGTGCTTATAGGGGCCCAAAGGATTGTTGTTGGTGCGACAATGATACTTTAGTGACAATGGAGGGGATGTCAGATGCGTAGGATGTCTTCAATAACCACCTGGAAAGTGGTGATGTTTACCCAAAAAATAGTGTGTTATTATAATTTCATTACATGACATGTTTTATTTGGGGAGTGAGCTTGGTGATGATTGGGTGGATAGTTTCCTTTCTAGGTGCTTGGGTTATCTCCTTTTCTCAAGGGGCATTAGAATGCTTCCCCACTTATTCATTGGAGCATTTGGCCTTCCCTACTGAGTATAAATATATACTCACCCTATGTATATAAAATTATTTTTAGGTTTCTAGGACGACATAAAATATTTTGTGGGACCATATTAGCATGGACGTTGGGACAATTAGTGTTGCTGCTTTTCATTTATTTTGGAACTTCCCTTTATTGTTTTCATTTACTGTTTCAATTTATATTGGAACATGCATATGGGAATGGATTTTTTGGCTTCAATTTTATTTCCAAATTTTGTATTGCATGGGATTTACTATCTTATATCTCGATATTTTTTTAAAAAGGTGTAATTCCTTCCATATCACATATGAATTTATACCCTTACTACTAGTCACCACACTATGGCCTAGAGAAGGAGGGACACAGGGGGTCATTACCTCTGCTTCAACTTGATGAAGGATGGGTCTGGCAGTTTATTGTCCCATCTCTCATATTATTGAAGGTGGGTCATGATAGAATGGTATCAGAGTTGATGGTTGAGATATAGGATGGTGTCTGGGATTGGCACACAACATATTGCATGGGATAGTTGGGAAACAATGTTTGGAAATCATAGTGTGTGAAATAGGATACACAATATTGGATAGGACATGAGATTTTAGGGCCCCCCATGATCAGAATCAAGGACGTTGGACCTACCGAACGACCAAGTGAGGCTATAATGATTTTACAGAATAGACCCTATTAAAGGTACATGATTCCAAATTATTTATGTTCTTATGTGTCTTGGGTATTTTGGGGATTTAAAATAATAAAAAGTGTAATAAAAATTTAAATGAAATGTTTCACACTATGTGGGCTTAGAAATTCCTAGATTTCCTTCCAGCTATGGCACACATATGGTGACCATGGGTAGTGAGGGAGGGTGAGACCCCGTAGGATAATTTGGCAGATCAGTAGTGGGAAGATTTTGAGGAGGAGGATGAACCGTGGATGAGGACACTTCATTCCTCTCAAGGAATGACTTTCATGAATGACAAGGGTAGCATATTAGATATAGAAATATGGAATTGGCTCATGAATTTTGTGATAGATTTCCTTTTGATCCTTGCTCTAACTAAATGCTAGTTTCCTATAGTTGTAATCACGATGAGGGGAGCAGCGTGTCAGTGGAGGATGCGCTATCTTTGGGAGAAGAGGGAGGTTGAGGATTTGTGGACTAACTTCGAGAGGGATTTCCTGGTGGAATTATTCCTTTCCACGATTAAGGCTGAGCACTTGAAAAAGCTAATCACCTATCAGTAGAAGAGTATGTTAATGAGGGAGCTGGGGATCAAGTTCAATGATCTCATTTACTTTTCATTGAACCCCATTGCAGAAGAGTATTCTCGGGAAAGATGTTTAGAAGAGGTACTCCATTCTTCTCTTCAGTATACTATTACTCACATAACTCCATCGATGTGCATGGAGGACGAGAAGAATTATAATGTACTAGTGAGGATGCACATTCTGGGAGGATTATTGAGAGAGGGGATCCATTTGGGGTCGTCAAAGGGGAAAGCCATCAGCATTAGGCCTCTTACGTCTGGGCCTTCAAGGTGTTGGCTAGTAGGGAGCAGGCCCCAACTGTTCTAGTTTCGATATCCTAGTCCGCGCACCTACTTTGCAGGCCTAGGACTGAGATTCTTCATTTTTGGAATTTGTGGGAACCGTTAGAATCAGTGCTCGAACGGAATGAAATATAGTGCGGGTGGGTAGGTTCAACACCGGCCTTAGTAGCATCAGTTTCTAGCTAGGTCCTTTCAACTGCAGTAGTAGGGACAGTGAGCTCCCACTCCACCGAGAACATACATTGTAGGAGGAGGTCATCCTCAAGGTGATCTTTAGGGAACTCGACCACAACATGGTCGGGGAGGTGACTGACATCCAAGGGGCGGAGGTGCTGGTCATGGGTAGTTGCATGCTGCAGAGGCAGTCATTCTATTAGGGCCTGAGGACGTTCGAGATACGATGAACTTTTTTTTCACTCATTCATGTAACTATTTTGATTCAGGAGCATCACACTCCTTTCCTTCACCCATTATAGCCCATTATTTGGGTCTAGACGTAGAGAGACATTTCATGCCCCTATTTTTGACTACGCCAGTCAGAGGTCATACCAACTTGTGTAATGTTTTCTTGGGATGTAGACAGATGTTGGGACCACATAAGTCTAGTGGGGTCCTTTTTTACTGCACATAAAACCATATAATTTCATTTTATGCATCTAATTTCTTTTTTATTGGTGTTCCATTGTCGACTAATTCCAAAGAAGGGTCATGTTTTCAGATATGGGCAGACAACGTGTGAATTTCGTTGGCGAGTGGGTTGCCAGGATGGTAGCCAGTGAGTGGATCCCATTATTTCCGTGTTAGCTAACTTGTCAGTGGAGTCAGTAGATACATATAATGTGGAAGTCCTAGGGATCATTTGTGAGTTCCAGGACGTCTTCCCTAGTGTTTCGGTGGCTCTACCCCCACGATTTGATGTCGAGTTCGGGATAGACTTGCAACCCGGTATATGTCTGATTTTGATGGCTCCATATCAGATAAAGCCTTATGAGATTCCGGAGTAACAAATTCAGATTGAGAAACTGGGAAAGGATTTTGTTCGACCAAGTGCATCAACATGGGGTTCTCCAGTCTTGTTTAGAAATATGGAATATGGTGGTCTCAGACTATGTATAAACAACCATAGGAAAAACCAGGTAACGGTAAAGAAATTTTACCCACTCATGACAATAAATGTACATTTTGATATGATGAAGGGGGAATTATGGTTCCCCCAGATCAAACTATTGTTAGGATATCACCAGTTGATGGTGAAGGAGGGTGACATCACGAAGACATCCTTCAGGTGATGATATGGGATCATTGAGTTCGTGGTCATGCCATTCAACATTACAAATGCAACTTCCATGTTCATGGGGCCAATGAACTCTATCTTCCGTGAATATCTATACTAGTTCGCAACAATTTTTATTGACTAAATCTTGATCTACTCAAGATTAGAGGAGGATGACATTGATGATCTGATCATGGTTTTAGAGGACCTCGGACAGTACCATATATACGTGATGTTGTCCAAGTGCATGTCTTGGACACAAGATGTGCCCTTCATTGCACACACGATGTCTAAGAAGGGTATAAAAGTGGACCTGTCAAAGGTCAATGAGGTTTTTCATGGGGACCACGCATGAATGTGGCGGGGGTATGTTGCTTCCTAGGTCTAGAAGGTTTCTACCAGATATTCATTCACAACGTCTCTCATGTTACAACACCCTTCACATACATGACCAAGAAAGACATGAATTTTTACATTGAGTGAGCAAGTCCATGAATCCTTCATTTATCTGATGGGGATGCTAGTTTGTGCCCCAGTACAGAGGTTTCCAGAAGAAGGGGTGATGTTTGAGGTGTTCTGTGATGCTTCCAGCCAATGCATTCAGTGTGTGATGATTCAACAATAAGGGGTGATATGTTATGGGTCTTGGAAGTTACATCCCCATGAATGTAATTATTCCACCCACGATCTGGAACATATAGTGGTTGTGTTCACATTAATTTTTTGGCGGCATTAGCCTATCAGGGAGAGCTTCATGGTCTTCATAGATCACAATAGCGTGAGGTATATCTTCTCTTTGTGGGACCTGAACATGTGGAATCAGTGGTGGAAGGAGATTATTTATAACTATAACTTCAATATCTCTTACACTATCGGTAAGGGGAATGTTTTCCCTGATACCTTGAGAAAGAATTAATAGAAGGATGTGGTTTGAGAATCGAAATATTCTTAAAAGGTGATTGTGGAGTTGGATACACAACATCTGTATGTAAGGGTGGAGGATGGTAGTGGCTATCTATTTTAGATATCAAAAATGTCCTCCCTATTGCAACAGGAAGAGGAGTCTCATTGGGGGGAGACTAATAGGCTGAAGTGATGTGTGATCGTATTATCCTGTTCAATGCTCTGGGAGGATGGTCAGAATATGGGAATAATTAGATGTTGTTTCATGGGAAGATGTTAATACTGGTGGAAATGTGCAAGAGAGTTATTGGTTAGTTCCACAACTCACCACTGAAGGTACACCCATAAGTTTTACAAGATGTACTGGGGTTTGAGGGGTTAGTTTTGTTGGCCTGGGGTGATGAGTGCAGAGGTATAGATTATCAAAAAGTCACTCATGTTACAGTAGTTGAAGGCTGAACACCAAGTCTTAGAGGTCTGTTAGAACCTTTAGATGTCCCCATGGGGAAATTGGATGACATATCAATGTAATTATTCTCGGTACTACCCAATGTTCTATGGGGTTGTGATGTTATATGCATAGTGGATGACCGGCCAATGAAATCTGCCCACATCCTACAAATCATGTAGTTGAGTGTGGTGGATTCCTTAACACAGGGGTATGTCTATAAGGTGGTGTGGTTTCATTGAATTTCGAGGTCCATTGTCTCATATCGGGATACATGGCATACCTCACGAGTATGGAAAGGATTGCAACATGCTATTGTAACCCAGTTATGCCTCAACAGTGCTTTCGACCCCTACACAGATGTGAAGATATAGTGAACGATATAGATGCTAGAGGATATGCTATGGGCATGTGTTCTAATCATTGGGTGTCGGTGGGTACAACACTTACCTCTTGTAGAGTTTGCATACTACAATAACTATCACTCTACCATTGGCAATGATTCATTCGAAGCCTTGTATAAGAGGATGCGCCACTCACCCTTGTGATGGACAGAGGATGAGGAAGTAGGAGTTCATGGCCAGGAGGTGGTGGAGTGCACTATGGATAAGGTTAGGCTTATACGTGAGAGATTGATGGAAGCTCAGTAATCGAAGAACTCATATGGAATTCATAGTTGGAGACTGATGGACTTATAGGTCCAGGACCATGGGTTCTTGAAGGTCTCCCTTGTTCGTGGGCAATGAAGGATTGACATGGGATGTAATCTTTTTCGCATGTTTTCCGAACCCTTCGAGGTGTCATGGTGGGTCAACAATGTGGCTTATTAGATGGCCCTAGCACCACCACTACTGATGGTTCACGACGTCATCCTAGTGTCTCAGCTCCATCGGTATCTAAACGATTATTTTAACTTCCTCAACAGGGGGGATTTGGATACCAAGTATGGCATGACATTTGTAGAGAACCGTTTTAGTATCGAGGATCGTTATGAGAAGGCTCTTCATGGAAGAACCAACCCCTTGGTTTGTGTGTTATGGTGGCCTCGAGGACAGTACCATGGAATGGGAGGCATAGATGTGAACTCAATACCATGAGTTGTATTTAGCTTTGTTCTATTTTCTTTTTTACATATTCATGATGTAGTATATGACCTTGTTATCTAAGAAAGGGATTGCTTCCCTTGTTCAGAAGATGTGTTTTCAGAGTCCTAATTTTAGGGAGGGGATGACCTGATCCCTAATCAAGCTGCATTAATGTGGATGCGGTTAAACCCGTGTGGGAGAGTCAGTGTCCTCCAAAGCAGATACTATGTCGACATGGAGGAAGGGACTCTCTAATCCATATGTATGGATGATATGAATGTTACAATTTTGTATGGATACATGGGGGATAGGAGAAGTATTGTATCCATGGTTGTTCAAAAGATAGATGATGGAGAGGTGTTCCGAAATGTTGAGGAATATCACTCATGAGAGGTATCTTTCAAGGTTGTAGTTTGGATCCCACTCTTTTCATCGGGTCAAGTTTTGATTCACGATGACAAGAATAGACTGAGAGGTATCAGATGTAGTGGCTTGGACAGTGTCTCATTACGGAGTTCGAAAAAAAACATAGTTCCATATAATGGTTCCACAAAAACGGTGGCACCGGTCACAATGGTACCGTGACGGTGGTAGTGATTATGGTCGCACAACGAAACAGTTGCACCATTGATTGTATTCAACCAAACTAGTGGCACATTTATTGTGGCATTAGAATAGTGAATGCTTAGTGGTGTCACCATCATAATCACCACTTATATTGTTCCATTAAACTAGTGGCACCGTGATAGTGGAACTGTAATGGTTGCACTATCACGATCACACAACGAAATGGTGGAACTCGGATGGTGGCACCATAATGGTGTCTCACCAAATGGTTTCATGCACTTTGTTTTTTCCCAAGTTCTGAATTTTTCTAGTTCCACCCCAGTAATGTATCATTTGATGTAAAACTATTTTAATAATCATTTAAAAGCCATTAAAATCCCATATATGATATCTAAAATTCCCCAAGAGCTGGGAAACCCTAAACATACCAATACGCATGGATTTTTTCTCTTAGTCACACCATTGTTCAAAACGATCTTGTTCCACCCATGTTACTTGATTTCCTCTATTTAGTGGGAACCCTTTTACTCACATCTGTTATGGCCCCCGCTCTGATTAGAATTAATAAATGAAAATTAGTTCTATCATGTGAAACCACCCAACCGCACGGAGAAAACCATGATCTGTTTTTAAATAGGTTCAAGAATTCATATCACGTAACTCCAGGAACTCACCTTTTATCACATCGGGATTTCTTCTTCTTAAATGATGGTCTCATTCAATTACTTATTGCATTAGGAGTCCCCCTTCCCGAAGATAGTGTTGTTTCTTTTATTGAGCCATTCCTGCCAACACTTGGAGTCCTCATAGTTCCTCCCCTTCAAGTTGTGCATCCCCAGTTCATGGCCCGTGGAGAAAAAAATTGATAGTTGATCATATATGAAGTTGTTTTCCTCCATCTATTTTTATTGGGTATCATGATGGGTAGGTATGATAATTTTACTATGGGGATTGATGAAATAAAACCATAATGATGATATTAAATTGTTTTTAAATAATGAATTGGTTTGTTTGAAGATGTTTCACTACTCATTTACCGTTTCTCATATGTTGTATGTTCTATTGTCTAATGTCAAATAAAAAAAATAGTCATCGGTGATCCTTTTTTTGAAATAATAAACCTCTATTTTTAAATAAATTCAATGATAAAATGGATGTAACATGGAAGCTGGTTAATCATGTAAACTTAGTTGATTAAATGTATTCTAAATAAAGAAGAATCCTTCTACTTTCATGCCGGTTAGCCAAGTAGAATGAAATAACTAAAGGAATGGTGAGTTTAAATATAAAAACTCAATTGTTCTATTATAGTGTTGTGTATGGTTGTTTTGATTGATTCTTGTGAGGTGACATTGATGGGGATGTGATCCCCTATTTTGCTGCTATTAGATTGTGGATTTGGGGCCATGTGGGCCCGTAAGATGGGGCTTGTTTTGATTCTCGTACATCGAGGGATCCCACAAAACCCTTTTTTATGTTGTGACTATATATGGGAACTGGATGTAAATGCATACTTTAATTATTCACATATTTTCAATCTATGGCGTGTGTCTATGCTTGTTAGTTTCCTAATAGTGAAGAATTATTCAAATGTAAAACATGAATGTGATAAGAATAATGGATTCAACGGGGAATTGTTTTTTGGGAATGCGTTGTGATTTTTTGTGTGTCTATTAAGCGTTTTAATTAGTGAATAGTGAAGATGGTGTTTTTGTATGTGATGGTTTGGAAACACTATACTGAGAAGAGTACATTTTTACCATTTTGTATAATTTAGTTCTTATGTTTCTTATTCATGCCCCACCCAAGTTGAGCACTTCATGTCAAACACCCACAATTCATGGGGGTGTTTTTTCCAACACTCCTATGAGTGTGTGGTTATTAGCACCTTTCCTGATCCCATTCTCAAGTAACCAAACACTCTTTGGGTAGGCTATGATGATCTGAGGTCTATTATAGACCTAGTGTATTTTGGTAGATTTGTTGTGGTGGTTATACCAGATGTGTGAAGGTAGTTTGTTTCCAAAGTGTCTTCGGGATGAGGCGCAAGTGTCTTCAAGTGTGGCGATAGTTGTTCTATCCCAAATTTCATTAGGCATGGCCATAGTAGTTTTGTAGACTAAGTGTATGTTGGCGGGGATGTGTGTGGTAGTTGTGGCCTAGGTGTATACGAGTGTGATTCTGGGATCTAGTGGCCAAAATGGGTTTTGATGGGGAAATAGTGTGACTGTAGTGAAAATGGAGTGGGAGGTCTAATGTATAAGATATCGTCAATAACTAATGGGAATGTAGTGTGGGGGAACCCAAACATCGATGGGTTATTACAATAACATTACTCAACATGTGTTATTTGGGGGGTGTCCCTTGGTGAGGTTTGGGTGGATAGTTTCCTTCATATGTTCTATGGTTATATCATTTTCTCCCAAGGCATTAGAATGCATCGCCACTTGTTCACGTGAGATTTTATTCTTACATACTGAGTATACATGTAAACTCACCCTTTGTATATAAAACTGTGTTCAGGTTTCAAGAAGGAAATTGGGGACTGTGTAAGACCATATTAGATCAGATACTAGGCCCGTTAGTGGATCTTCTTTTCATTTATTTTGGTACTCCTTTTGTAGTTTTCTTGTAATTGTCTCACATTATATTGGAAATTGTATGTGAGAATGGATTTTTTTGGATTTACATTTATTTCCATGTTTTGTGTTGTTTGGGAATTAATCGCTTATCTCCCTATCCTTAACAAATAGGTAACTCCTTCCTTATAAAATATTATTTTATACACTTGGTTCTAGTCGCCACTCTGGTGCATACTGATTGTAGGAATCAGGGGTCATTATCTATCCTTCACCATAAAGAAGGAAGTGTCTGGAAGTTTATTGTCCCTTCCATCATCTTGGTAATGGGGGGGTCATGAAATAATTATTTAAAAAATTTATAATATCTTATAAATTATATATTATAAATTTCATCATTATATCCATCCAATAGGTGGTGATGGAAAATGAATAGGATCAGTTTTTGTGGCGATAATGCACTATACACATGAATTATGATTTCATAACCCAGTTCATGGAATAAGAGAATGATTTCCGTTTTGAAATTAAAATAATAAAATTTAGATAAATTTAATACAAGGATAATATTATGATTTTATTGTTTAAAAATAATTTATGGTTGTGTATTAATAAATAAAATAATAAATCAGTTAGAGATATAACCTCTCCTTTAAACTATAGATTATGGTTTGAACAAACAACATTATTAGGATGGATTTATAACCAAGATAACATTTATAGTATTATAAAAGGTAATTATGTAAGTGATTTCGTTTTGTATTTTTTGAACCAAATGTTTTTGGACGCGTTAATGGGAGAAGAGAGTGGGTGTCAATTTATAAGTGAGGGTAGTGGAATACTAGTAATTTTTTAAAAGAAAAAGTTACTCCACAAGGAAAATGATTCAAAATGGTAAATTATAGAACATATAAGAAATAAAATATATATATATGGAAATTCATTGTGTTTTAGACATGTATTGGGTTATTGATTACTCTTATATATTTAGTATAACCACTATTAAATCCATTTTTCCATTATATGATGTAAATAATTTTAACATATTTTTCAAATCATTATGGTCAAAAATTATGATTAAAATATACATAAAATATTTTATGATGATGAAGAATATTGAATAAATTTTTTCTAAATTAATTCGACATATTTGAAAAATAAAAAATTAAAAATAATCTCATATATGTGACAAAAAAGTTGTTTTTCCAAAGAGGTTTTTTTAAAACTCTAAAATATTTTTAAAACTAAATTAAACATTAAATTGATTACAATTACCTAAATTTTATTAATAGATATAAAATTTACCTGATTTTACCTCTAAAACAATACTAATTTATATTTTTAGTTAATAAATTGTATAAACAAAATGATAATCGTGAATAATGAACAATATATTCAAACTATTATCATCATAGAAAATTCTAAAAAATTATCCTAAAGATAGTTTGTTTATTTTTATTTCCATTATATAATTCATATTTAAATCTAATTTTCTTAAAATTAGAGATAAATAATTTTAAAGTTTTTTCCCAAAAGGAAAGAAATTAGTTTTTTTAGAGAAGAAATAGATTTCTGTATTGATTTTTATTTATTTTATTGTCTTATCTAGAAAAAAAGGATAATTTTATTATATATATATTATATAAATTTCAATATAATCATAAACCAAAATTTATTGGTTTATCATTTCGTGTTAAAACATATTTGTGTTCATAACAATAGTTTTTCAAAAAAATATTCTCTTTATTTTGAAATGTACCTTATTTATATTAATAATTAATTAGTCACCAATGAATTAATTATATATACATATGTAAACCATATTTTTAATAATTCAGTTAGTAAATTTCATTACTACCACATAATTTGGAAATTGATAATTATCACATCAAATAATAATATTTTAAAATTATTTCATGTTTTTTAATCATTTTGTTGTGTGTAACAGATGATAAATTCAGTGTTTCATGTCATGCATTGTAAAATTGGTGTTTTGTGTCTAAGAAAAAATATTGAAAGGATTAATTTTTTTTAAAAATATTATACCAAATTTAATATGTTATATTTGACCGCCTTAATATAAATTTCCCCCAAAAATATTTTTACTTTTGTACCAAACAATATGGAAAATTCTACCTCATTATATCCTTAGGTTCCCATATTGGTTCCTGAAGATGGTGGTTTTATCCCAAATCATTAACATGATGAGTGTTCTAGTTTCATATAACATTCTATTTTTGATCAAGATTAATATCCAGTTATTAATTATATAGAGGATCAATATATCTCTATACAACCTCTATGTTCTGTATATTGAAATGATTAGTTATGTAATTATTTAGTAGAGGTGGTTAAAAAACATTATATACATGAAAGTGGTTATATGAAGAACAATAGAATAATCTATATTCATTATATGATCAGGTATATCAAAGAGACTTTTTTACTAAGGGATTAATTTTCCCTTCTTTATTCTGCATATAAATTCATATAAAGGACATCTAAATAACTTCAAATCATTGACCAGGGTGATGATTATTAGTACATAACTTTACAAAAAAAATTTATTCCCTTGTATGTTTTTGAATGACTCAAATATTCTATTTCATCTCATAAGCTTTCTCTGGTACAAATATATTTAATTATGAAACATCATTCTAGTATATTGGAGTTATACACCTGATTCTATAATGTTCTTCATAAGGATTCATCTAAATTCTCGTGTTAATGATATTGTTCCATGAAAAATAAATTAGTAGAAGGTGTTGCTCGCAAACACCGTCGAAATCTATAGAACAATATATTTTAATATAATCAAGAGTTTGAGTTTTTCTCTCAGACTAACCATCTGTATGAGGATGATACGAAGTGATGAAACTAAACTATATATCAAGATATTACAGATTAAGTCACCAAATAATTGAGGTAAACTTCATATCCAATTAATATAAAATTTAATGTGTTAACCCTTGAAACCTTGAATGTTTTCAACTTATATTTGAGAAATAGTATCCATAGAAAAATATTATTTGTTAAAAATGAAGTATAGTAAATTTTTAAAGAGGATGATTTCAAAACATAATTACATGAACATCATTTATAAGATAAACCATAATGGATACCTGTACCGTTAAAAATAGTTTTTAAAAAATATAAATAGATTTCGACCTTAAAACATAATATGACTAAAATATATAAAATTAAAGGCTTTTTATTTCCATAATTTTATCATCAAAGTACCATAATTAGGATAAAATAACATCACATAAAACCTGACAATGGGATTCAATAACATTGAAATTATGACAAAACATAAACTCATAAACCCACAATGGTATCCATAACTCTCATGTTAATCATACATGAAGAAATATACACATCTAAAATGAAATTTTAACTTTATATCATATATATTATTTTATTTTGTACAGATACATTTTCATATGAAGCATGATTTCATCATTGTACCAATAGAATATCAATTGTGATTTTACTATTTCAGAATCCTTGTAGAGTGAAATAATAAAATTAAGTTTCACTAAAGTATGACCAATTTTTTTCTTATGAGGATTATTCAATTATGACATTTCAATCTACATATTGGAAAATATGTGTTCCATAATTATCATTATTCACATCATCCATTATTATTGGAAAATATTTTCCACTATCGTTTAAATTCATTTTTAGATGTGGATTACAATCCACGTTGACCCTTGGACTAAGGAATTTAATTTCATAATTCCTAAAATCCATGAACATGAAACATTTTAGCATCGGTGATCCATTAGATGGTGTCCTATAATCCAACATTTCTATAACCGCCCCATTATTAAAATTTTGACATTCCTTCGCCATTATGCCCAACTGTTCCACATTTGATGTACTTCCCAATTCATTGAAATAAATTCCATTGATGCATCTACCCACATTTGTGTCATGTATATTGATGAAGTTTCAATTTACTATTTGAGTTTCATAAGACTCAACCATTCTATTCTAATAAAAACCATATGAATGGTGGAAATATACAATTTACATTTCTACATTCCGTTAAGATAAAAAATCTAGTTTATAGCTAATATTTTCTCTTATCGTGAAGTACATTCTATGAAATTATTTTATTCCAGTAATTAGTCGATCTAATTTCGATATAGGATATATAATTTAATTATTAGTGTTACGTGTAAGTGATTTTACAATGTCTTCATTGGTGTAAATTAATTCTTTATCCTTTTTATTATGTTCAAGTATATCCATATATATCATTGTTAATAGAATATTTGGGATGTAATTATTGTGAAAAGGCCTCTTAAAATATTCTCATTCGATATATTCACATTATCCTTGTTCCCTTGTGTTCTGAATAAGATTCCCCCACTGATATACATCACTTTCCAATTGATAAACGACCACAATGATTTTTTTCATTATATGATCACTAGAAAACCAAAATATATTTACATTGGTACTGTTCCATTTCATAGAATCCTGTGGATCTCTGTAACAACTAAATTAACATTTACATTTCATCCTACAATCAATATTTTTATTTTATTAAAATGTCCACTTTAAGGAATAGTTGAAACCATACAAAAAAATTCACCAGATGATTTCAAATTTCAAATTACATCTTTCAAACCTATTAAAATTAAAGGAAAATACCATCATAACCACATGAAACCACATACTGTCTCGTGATACACACTCTCATCCAGGAAAAATCCTATGATAACACCATCACATTAGCTAGAACTGTTCACCAATATCCATCTACACCACTGAAAACACCATAACCAAAATCACCGTAGACCAAAACACCATATCAGAAAACCCCATATCCAAATACACCGTATCAGAGTACCACTGTCATGCTTTCCACAACCATCATCACAAAACCTCACAACATTCACCCAAACACCATATGTATCCACCGTCCACAACAGTTCTCCAGAGACACCATCAAATAGAATCCATCTTCTCCACCATTGAAAACCCATAACAAACCACCAAAAACCATCAGAATAACAAAAAGGATGAAATCTCAACACAAATCATCACAAAAATCCAGCCCTCTAGTGAACCATGGTAAGATTCGAACCCACCATAGGGAAAACACATCCTGAAATGACTCGACTGTTCCAAAATCATTTGTATTCTTAGTATTATTCATTGATCGAGAAAGTGGTGTCGACATAAATATAATATTTTTCATTAAATCTAAAAAAATGTACTATTTATCTGGAGGAAAATCATTTCATTGACCGTGAGACATATAATTAATATAGTTATTTAATGTTCAATAAATTGATAAAAACAATAAATCATTATATGAATGAATCTAATAATATTGTTAAATTACATAATTATAAAAAATGATTTATTGAATTTCGAGATCATGGGAATTTATTTTCCATATATTTCATACTAGGCGAAATGTAGGTCATTCAATGTCATTATTTAAATCCTTAATTAGAGAAAATTTTGATTTCATGAATTTATAGATAATTTCACCATTGAGTGTCAGACTAGGGGTATACTAAGTCCCATTTTCATGAACCATTTGATCATCAATTCCTGCTAAATGCAACTCATTCAGTGTTATTAACTCTTGGAAGCTCTATACCAAATCCCCCTCCACCAGTAATATTGAAATCGAGTTATAATTTATTGTAAATATCATTCTATTTCTATTATAAAAATAAAAAGATATTATTTATAATTTGAATTATCTTTTTAGATATCCTTTTATATATCCCTATACATATAATTAGGAATATTTCTAGGGATATCAATTATTGTTTCTAATACAAATATCACAATATTTATTAAATGTTTCCCATGATACCAACTACAATTACCTAGGATTTTATACCAATATATCATACATTTTATAGTATTATTCGTTAAATTTCATAAGAACACAAATGTGGACCATAATAATATATTGGTTTTAATAACATGAAAAACAGTCTGATTATTTCATGAAAGATCGTCAACATGTCCCCCAATGATCTCCTCACATATTAATCTTATTAGGAATACCCGACATAAATCATTCTTCAAAACATAGGGATGGAAACCCAAGAATGGGAATGATTAGATGCTCGGTAAGGGTAAATATAGGTTATATCAATATTTGATCATATGAAATCAGATTATTAAAACAAGGGTATGTTTGTCATGAACCATCCCCCAAGTCCTGTCTTGTGACTACCCAAAATGTGCCTCTCATAGGACAGGGGTTGGATACTAGCGATTCACATTAATTTCTCACAAAGGGTAGTCATTTCCATAAGAACATGTACACACACACCATTTACCCTGAAAAGTAAACTGAAATCAAAATGAAAAAGGAAACAAATATGTATCCCACTAAGATTAAATGTAAAAATTGAAAGGTAAATTATAACAACCCTTCTTTTATTACAAACATAAACATTATTTATTACATAAAACATCACTTGATACAATAAAGAATATTGATAGGTTTTGTGTCTTTGGGGATTAGGATAATTAAATAAAAAATTAAAACATGAAATACAACATCATTATTCAAAGCATCCTTTACATGACCACTACATTCCCTCGTACATAGCATTTCATGGGTTAACCTGAGGACATGCATAAGAAAAGGGTGAGCTACAAAGCCCAGTAAGGGGGTAAATGTGGAATATAATGAGGAGTACAATACATTTTAGACAATAGGCATATCAATAGAGCATAAAAAAACATGAATATAATGTCATGATAACGGTTGATAATCATAACATGGAAATGTGGCAACCACACTTAACATGGAATTAGCATGAGCCACAACTCATTGCACATAGAGCATGAGTAAATCCTCATATGCACATGAAGCACGAGTAAACCCACTTTTCACTTTAATTAGCATGATTCAACACTCATTGCACATGACAAATCATGATACTATACATTACCCAATGCATTGGATCACTATAAGGGCGCACCCTTCTTATCCATTTCATTTCATGCATAAGTGTGCCACATTGATCATAAAACATGGATTCATAAAACATAATCATTTATTACTTGATAAAGGAATGTGGAATTCATACACGAAACATTATAATCAATATGTAAATGTTCATAAAGGTGAATACCATTGATGGAGAAATGGTCATGGAATTCACTACACAATGGCATTGGCTTAGAAAATCGGTGCGGTTTCAGCAGCTTAACGACGTGACATAAAAATTCATAACAATGATTGATGAGAGAGAAAGGGATTACTCATCATATTTAAATGTAATAGAAAGTAAGGAGGTAATATATATATATATGTGTGTCCCAACAATTTTAATATAATTTAGATTCATGATACAAAAGTATTGCTTTAATGTAAAAGAGGAGAGAGATGTTCCTTTTAGAATTTCGGCATAGTAACGGGTGTACATGGGAGGAATTTAATGAGAGATAAAGGGGTCTCCCATGATTCAAGGATAAATAGTGAAGTATGAGGGAGGTGAGAAACCATACCCCAACATTCATAATTGAATTTAAAAGGGAAAAACAACTTAAAGAAAATTGGACAAAAATGAGAAAGGAAGAAAAAACCCGTACTTGGAATTGTGCTTCCAAAGGCTAGAGAGAGGCTTGTGAGAGGCTTTGTGGGAGCTTGGGGAACCATGGAAGGATTATATAGAGATTAGGGCAGAGGTTGGACGAACTCCAAGTGCATTGAGTGAGGAGGAAGTGGGATCATGGGTGGGTTTATATAGGAAAGGCGATAGAATTCTTTATTATATAGGTTTGGGACCCCTTACATTAAATTAATCCAAACCAAAAACCATCCCATGGTTTTTGCCCATGGTATTTGGAAAAGGGAATAAGAAAACAATATTTTATAAGGGAAAAGTCCGAAATTCCTAAAATAGTAGGGTTGCTTGTGTGGAGGTGAGTCACACTCCCATGGAAAATAATTTAAAAAGGCAAGGTGTTGAATAAGTCTCTAGGGGACCATTAATGCTTTGAAAAGTAAGTCAAAAATACACAAAATCACATTATTTTAATGTTAAAACGAGTATTTTCTGAACATAAAGATTATAGGATTTTATTACATCACTATTGGGTCATTATGATGTCTAAAAACACATTATATATTTAAATGGTATTTAATTTTTACCCAAAAATTTGACAGTCTCAGAAACATAGGAAAAATTCACCATTGGATAATTTTGACATCCTGTTTCCAGAAATAAAATTTATTTTATATAAATAATTTTATAAATATGTTAATTTTAACTTTTAAAATACAAACCAACATTTACTCAAAATTCGCGGGTTTTGACAAAAATGGATTTCAAGACTTAATAAAAAATTTAATTGCATTCATAAAATTATAAGATCATTTTATATAATAAAAATTAATTTAATAATAATAATATTATTTCATTAGAATATTATTTAATTCAAAAATCCCATAATTTAATAAAATATATTTCATAATTAAATAATAACTAATAACACCATTTGCAATTTAAAAACTATTTACAATTTATCAAAAATGACTAGAAATTATATTCATTATTTTATTAAAAAATAATGTACAGGAACATTGTACTACTTATTTGTTACATAACCCTTCAAAGCAACCACACAAGACCTAAGGGTAAGGTGTGTGATGATGATAGACTATTGGGGTGGCTCAGATAACATCGCTCTAGTGGTAGTTCCAATCAACTTCAACTTTCCCATAGATGGTCACGTTCGAGATTGACATGATGAAGCTCAGCTTGGTCTTGGTCAAGGGAGAAGTTCAAAGATGCTTCCTCTTTTCTGAGCTCCAAAAAATGGGCTTCGTATGGGGAAATTCTACTGGATGAGGCCATCACTTCATTTTTCTGAGTAAATTCGATTTGTTAAAGTCCTATATTTATACTAATCATGTGATCATTGTTCAAAAACTATATTATAAATGGTCATAATTCATAACATAAAACCAAATAATTTGACATTTTATATAAACATAAATAGACATTTAATTAGATCACGAGATATTTCTGTTAATGAAACTTTACGTCGTTACAATATTCCCCCCTTAAGAAATTTCTCCCTCGATATTTTCCTTTTCCCACACTAAAACAAATGTGGGTAACTCAGCTTCATCATATCCTTCGATTCCCAGGTCACTTCTTCAAACTTGTGATTTCTCCACAACACCTTGATGAGGGGCATTGTCTTATTTCGTAGATCTTTTTCTCTACGATCTAATATCTTCACTAGTTTCTCCTCATAAGAAATATAATCTTCCAATTCTACCTCCTCGGAAGAGAGTACATGTGAAAGTTCAGGTATGTACTTTCTTAAGTGGGATACATGAAAGACATCATGTACTTTGGCCATGGCCGGTGGAAGTTCTAGTCGATAGGCCACAACCCCGACACGATCAAGAATCTCGAAGGGGCCGATGTACCTTGGACTTAACTTCCCTTTCCTTCAAAACCTCATGACCTTCTTCCACAGAGATATGCATTGAAACACCATGTCTCCAACATTAAACTCAAGTTATCATCGATGATTATTTGCATAACTCTTGTGTCGAATCTGGGCTACCTTGATATGCTGCTGAATGGTTTTCACCTTCTCTATCATTCCATCGACCATTTCTGGTCCAAGCAGCTTATGTTCACCGAACTCATCCCAACTTGTCGGTGTTCTGCACCCTTTCCCATACAGGGCTTCAAATGGTTCCATTTGGATGCACGAGTGGAAACTATTATTATAAGAGAACTAAAAAATAGGAAGATGTTGATCCCATACTCCTTTAATGTCCATTGAGCACACTCTCAACATATCC
Source organism: Viscum album (assembly GCA_963277665.1). Taxonomy (NCBI): domain Eukaryota; kingdom Viridiplantae; phylum Streptophyta; class Magnoliopsida; order Santalales; family Viscaceae; genus Viscum; species Viscum album. Next base: position 1,199,065,011 of record OY728122.1, read on the forward strand.
TCAAGTGTTTGGATTGTCCGGTCGGATTGGCCATTAGTTTGAGGATTATAGGCCGTACTGAAGTTCAGTTCAGTATTCATAGCATATTGAAGACTCTTCCAAAACATAGAGTTGAATCTTGGATCTCGGTCAGACACAATAGATAGTGGTACTCCATGAAACCTTACCACATCCATGATTTATATCCGTTCCAATTGATCCAAAGAGAAATCCTCATGAATAGCAATGAAGTGTGCAGTCTTTGTAAGATGATCCACAATAACCCAGATTGCATTGTTGTCTTTGGATGTCCTTGGAAGTCTGGTGACAAAGTCCATGGTGATGTTCTCCCATTTCCATTCTGGTTTGGGAAATGGTTGCATCAACCCCTTAGACTTCTGCCTCTCTGCCTTTACTTGCTGACACACCTAGCACTTTGATGTATATTCAGCGATCTCCTTCTTCATATTATACCACCAAAAGTTTTCTCGGAGATCTTGATACATCTTTGTGCTCCCTGTGTGAATAGAAAAATGTGAACTATGTGCATCACCCAAAAGTTATTATTCAGCTCCGAACTTGATGGAACACATAATCTTTTCCCAAACCTCACAATTCCTTCTTCATTAACATTAAACTCTGAGGATTTCCCTTTTTTGATAGCTTCCACTTTTCCTGAATTCCCACATCATCCTTTTGACCATCATTTAACCATTCCAAAAGAGATGGTTGAGAAATCATTTGTGAAAGGATTAATGATGTTCCCTTCTTTATGATTCCCATGTCCATCTTCATCAAGTCTAAGAAGATTGGATCCTTCTCAATTCTCATCATTGATAGAATTGATGGGTCCTTTCTACTTTGGGCATCTGCCACCATGATCGCTTTCCCAGGGTGGTAATGTATTGAACAGTCAAAATCCTCGATAATCTTTATCCATCTTCTCTGGAACATATTAAGTTCCTTCTATGTGAATACATATTTAAGACTCTTGTGGTCATTATATATCTCACATTTCTCTCCATAGAGATAATGCCGCCAGATTTTCAAGGAAAATATCACTGCCAGAAACTCTAGATCATGCTTTGGATAGTTTCTCTCATGGCTTTACAACTGCCTTGAGGCATAGAATATAAATTTATCATTCTTCATTAGCACACATCTTAAGACCTTCTTTTAAGCATCACTGAAAAAAAAAAGTTCTCCAATTTTGGGTAATGTGAGCATTGGCGCAGTGATAAGCCTCCTTTTCAACTCGTTGAAGCTGTCTTCGCATTCATCACTCCAAGAAAACATTACTCCCTTTCGAGTTATCTTGGTAAGAGAGTTGGATAATCGTGAGAAATTTCTCACAAATTGTCAATAATATACAGCAAACCCCAAGAAGCTACGAATATTTGTTACCGATGTTGGCCTCAGCCATCCCTCAATTGCATCTATTTTGGAGGGGTCCACAGATATCCCATTGCTTGTACTGATATGGACCAAGAATGAGATGTCCTTCAACCATAACTCACACTTCATATACTTTTCATAGAGCTTCTCCTTGCACAAAGTCTCTAGTACAGTTCTTAAATTCTCCTCATGATCCTCCATGGGTTTGGAGTATATTAGAATGTCATCTATAAACACTACCACAAATTTGTCGAGGTAATCCCTAAAGACTCTATTCATTATGTCCATAATGATTTCTGGTGCATTGCTGAGTCCAAAAATCATTACAATGAATTCATAGTGCCCGTATCTTGTGCGAAAAGCAGTCTTGGGGACATCTTCCTTCTTCACCATTACTTAATAATATCCCGACCGCAAATCCACCTTGGAGAAGTATTGTGATCCATGAATCTGATCAAAAAATTCATCTATTCTTGGGAGAGGATACTTGTTCGTTATCGTGATTTTGTTATGTTCATGATAATCGATGCAAATCTGCATTGACCCATCCTCTTCTTGACGAAGAGGACTGGTGCACCCCATAGTGATGCACTTAGGCGTATAAACCCTTTATCTAGATTCTCTTGTAGTTGTTTCTTCACCTCTTCAAGCTCAACAACAACCATTCTATATGGAGTCTTGGATATTGGTAGCGCCCCAGGTATTAGTTCAATTGAGTACTCAACATCTCTTCTAGGAGGAAGACCAGGCAGTTCCTCAGGAAACACTTCAGAGAATTTCCTCACAATAGGCATTTATTCAAGGATGGTTTCTTCCTTGTACTCAATCATCTTAGCCAGATATGCGTGCTCATAAGGCAGTAATATCCATGCATGAGATGATGGAGCTAAAGGAGATTCATCTTCCTCCAGACACTTGTAATGAATTGGGGGTTGATTCTCCATATGGAGTGTGATTTCCCTCTCCCGAAAATTTATGTTGGCTCTATATAAGGAAAGCCAATCCATTACATTATTTGCATAAAATTCCATCAGAGGGAGTATGATGAGGTTCGCTAGTAAATTCAATCCATAGACTATATTAAGGGGGGACTTATATTCATGGGATGCAATGATTTTCCAATTTTCCATACTCACCGACATCTTTACTTCCATGATTTGTGGTGGTGCTGGGATTGTTCTACTAAACATTAGAGATATAAAAGAAAGCATAGATCCTGAATCAAAAAGTACGTTAAATATTCTTGAATGAATAACTAGCATACCTGTCACCATTTCGTTGTCGGGGTTCACTTCGGCAGAAGTGATTGAAAGAGATCTTCCTTGCTACCTTGGAGGTTGTTGGTTGTCTATGAAAACCCTTGGATTAGGGAACTGATTTGAAAAATGACCCGGTTCTTTGAATATGTAGCATTGAACAACGTGTTGAGGTTCGAACGGAGTGTTCATCTCCTCTGTCGCAGCTGTGGGTCTTTATTGCCAACAGTTATAGCTAGGTGCCCTTCTCTTCCACAACTGAAGCATTTTATCGTCCCCTTAAGGCAATTTCTAGGGTGCTTCTTTCTGCACATTTGGAAAGTGGGGTGCTGGATCTTCTTAGCACCATTTGATTTATCCATCAGACCACCATCATTGAAGTCCTCCTTACGCTTCTTATCCCCATGATACCCCTATGATTCCCTGATCTCCATTTTGACCTTCAGGTCACATCAAACAATTTACTCATAGCTATAGAAGTCACAGATCGCTAATGCTTTCCGCAAGCTAGGCTTCATCCAACCAAAGAAGCGGTCAACCTTGCATTCGGGGGTAACGACAACTCCAGAAGCGTATCGTGCAAGCCTTGTGATGTTTTCCTCGTATGCTCCAAAAGATTCTTCATCTTTTTTCATGAGGGAAAGGAAGTCCCTTTCCATCTTAAGCCGGAGGGTGCATGGAAAATATTTATCGAAAAACATCTTCCAGAAATCCTTCCATTCAAACACCTCGATATCCTCCTCAGGCTTCAAATTTTTGATCAACGTCCACCATTGATCAGCTTCACCCTCCATACGATAAGCTGCCAGGAGAGCCTCCTCTTGTTCAGAACATTGGAGGATGGAGAATATCTTTTCAATGGAGTCTATCCATTGTTCAGCGATCATGGGATCAGATGATCCACTAAAAGTAAGAGGACTTTTTCTCATGAAGATCTCGATAGAAACATGTTCTTTATTAGGGTGGTTGAACGTTCCCTTTGACCCATTTTTCTATTGAAAACATGAGTTTTCTGAGAGAGAAGCGTGATGAAGTTCATGATTCCCGCTCCCATTGGATTGGGCATCTCATTAGTGAAGTCATCACATTGATCTTTACAACATCAGTTATCCCAAGTCCTCCTATTACCGTCCATTGGCTGGAAAAAAAGGAAATTTAGGGGTAACACATAAAGGGTAATCCAAAGACAAAAGTTGAAAACTTATAAATAAACTTTTATTTCCTTACTCAAGAGTCTATAGGATTCAATCTTGGATTTTCATGATCTACATTCTAACAATATATTTTTAGGGGAATTTTTTTTAATTCCCTTAATATGGGTTCATACTAAGATTTTGAATTTATAAAAAAATATCCCGCAGGAGTGTCGTAACCAAGAGTGCAGCAAGGCCTGTTGTCACACACCAATTCCCTAGGTCAAAGTGGTGTTTTCAGGTTTTACCCCTAGGATACAGCTGTTCCAGAGCCGCCTCTACTTGCTCGTATCCAGAAAGGGATGTATTTTTTTTGATAAATCACTTAATAAGTACTTACCAAAAATTAGGGATGTTTTTATTATACTTAGTCTTGTATCTAAGGCTTTAGTAGGGTTTCCTAATCCCAAAAATAACTAAACCTCCCTCTGATACCAACTATGACAACCCTGCTTTTATTACAAACGTAAACATGATTTATTACATAAAACTTCACTTGATACAACAAAGAAGATCGAGAGGTTTAGTGTCTCTGGGGATTAGGATCAGTACATAAAAACATAAAACATTAAATAAAACATCTATTTTGAAAACTTCCTTTACATGACCAATACATTCCCTCGTACTTATCATTTCATGGGATAACCCGAGGTCATGGATAAGAAAAGGGTGAGATATAAAGCCCAGTAAAGGAGTACATGTGGAATAACATGAGGAGTAAAATACATTTTAGACAATAGTCATATCAATATAGCATAAAAGGAACATGAACATAAAAGTGTGATAAAGCATGACAGTCATAACATGGAAATGTGGCAACAACACTTAACATGGAATTTGCATGAGCCACGACTCATTGCACATAGAGCACGAGTAAAAACTCAATGCACATGAATCATGAGTAAAACCTTTTTTAACTTTAATTATCATTAGTCAACACTCATTGCACATGACGTATCATGATACTATACTTTACCCATTGCATTGGAGCGCTATAAGGGCGCACCATTCCTAAACATTTCATTTCATGCATAAGTGTTCCACATGGATCATAAAACATGGATTCATAAAACATAATAATTTATTCCATGATAAATGAATGTGGAATTCATACATGAAAAATTATAATCAATAAGAAAATGTGCATAAAGGTGAATACCCTTGATGGTGAAATGGGCATGGTATTCGCTACACAAGGGCATTGGCTTGGAAATCAGTGCGATTTCAGCAGCGTAATGACGTGACATAAGAATTCATAAAAATGGTTGATGAGAGAGAAATGGATTCCTCATCATATTCACATGTAATGTACAGTAAATAGGTCATATAGATACATTTCCCAACAATTTTAATTGAATTTAGATTCATGATACAAAAGTATTGCTTGAATGTAAAAGAGGAGAGAAAGTTCTTTTCGGAATTTCAGCATAGTAACGGGTGTACATGGAAGGAATTTAATGAGAATGAAAGGGGTTTCCCATCATTAAAACATAAATAGGAATGTATTATGGAGGTGAGAAACCATACCCCCAACATTCATAATTGATTTTAAAAGGGAAAACAACTTAATGAAAATTGGACAAAAATGAGAATGGACGAAAAAACCCTTACTTGGAAGTGTGCTTCCAAAGGCTAGAGTGAGGCTTGTGAGGGGATTATTGGGAGATTGGGGAACCTTGGAAGGATTATAGACAGAGTAGGGTAGAGTTTTGACGAACTCCAAGGTCTTTGAGTGAGGAGGAAGTGGGAGCTTGGGTTGGTTTATATAGGAAAGGTGAGAGAATTCTTTATTATTTAGGTTTTGGACCCCTTACATTAAATTAATCCAAACCACAAACCATACCATGGTTTTTTCCCATGGTTTTTCGCAAAAAGAAGAGTAAAAAAATATTCTATAAGGCCAAAGTGCTAACTTCTTAAAATATTAGGGTTGCTTATGTAGAGGTGAGTCACACTCCCATGGAAAATAATTTAAAAAGGAAAGGTGTTGAATAAGTCTAGAGGGGTCCATTAATGCTTTGGAAAGTAAGTCAAACAAACCCAAAATCACATTATTTTAATAGTAAAACAAAGACTGTCCGAAAATAATGATTATAATATTTTATTACATCATGATTGGGTCATTATGATTTCATAAAACACATTATATATTTAAACGGTATTTAATTTTTACCCAAAAATTTGACTGTCCACGAAAATTATGAAAAATTCACTGTTGGATAATTTTGACATCCTAATTCCAGAAATAACATTTATTTTATCTAAATAATTTTCTATATATGTTAATTTTCACTTTAAAAAACCCGAACATTATCGAAAATTCACGGGTTTTGACAGAAATGACTTTCAAACATTAAAAAAATTTAATTTCATTCATAAAATTATATGATCATTTATATTTAATAAAAATTAATTTAATAATAATATTTTTATTTTATTAAAATATTATTCAATTAAAAAATACCTTAATTTAATAAAATATATTTCTTAATTAAATAATAACTAAAAACACCATTTGTACTTAAAAAATATTTACAATTTATCAAAAATTACTAGAAATTATATTCATTATTTTATACAAAAATAATGTACATGAACATAGTACTACTTATTTGTTACATAACCCCATAAAAAAGTAGCATAAGACCTAAGGGTAAGGTGTGGAATGGTGAAAGACTCTTGGGGTGGCTCGGATAACATCGCTCGAGTAATAATTTCAATCATCTTCCACTTTTCCCGTAGACGGTCACGTTCGAGCTTGACATGATGAAGCTCAGCATGGGCTTGGTAAAGGGAGAAGCCCAAAGATGCTACCCCTTTTCTGAGCTCTGACAAATGGGCTTCTTATGGGGCAATTCTACTAGATGAGGCCATCACTTCCTTTGTCTAAGTAAATTGGATTTGTTAAAGTCCTATATTTATACTAATCATGTGACCACTGTTCAACAGCTATATTCACAACGGTCAAAATTGTTAACATAAATCCAATGAATTTGACATTATATATAAACCTAGAGAGACATTTTATTTGATCAATAGGTATTTCCATTAATGAAACATTGGGTCGTTACATAAATTGGCCAGAATATAAGCCAAATGAAACTGAAAAGTACAAGCTCAAATATATCATCTGTAGAAAATACTACCTGAAGGGTAGTTACAACAAGATGTTTGAATTTCTATGAATTTTACCACATCTATCGGGTCACCCTGAATCAATACATGTCCAACCAACCATGGACTCTGTCAATTCTATTGATTGTCTACACTGGATTAGACACATGAAACTGATCCCTTTATATATGAGAGTAACAAATGACACAGTAGGGACCACAAACCACAAAGGTAAAACCCATGGAATTATTCTGAAGAGGTACAGAATGTGTAGCCTCTATTAAGTACAATAAAAAGATTAACTGGAGTCAGATCCCACCAAGATACATATCCAAAGAATTTCTAATCATATCCAAATACAATTACAAAAACATTGTAGGAGACACACATTGTGTAGGTGTAAGAGACACACTCCATCTAGGCATAGTAGACACACAATGTTGGAGACACATTTTGTGTTAGCACACGAGATGTTCTATGTTGGATACATACTCATTATATGAGAAGGATTCACACTCCTTCAGAGGAAACCATCATTTATGTGCATGATACACCATCTATAGTAGACACACTCCATGTAGGAGCAAGAGACAAACTCAATAAAGGTAACAACTAGTCATAGATTTATTTCCGTAGCATGGTTGTTGATGAAGCACATACTCCTCGAGCCAATAGGTATTACTCCAACATACACAAATGGAGATGTATAGTATTAAAAAATATGAAATCTTTGTGAGGGTCCCAATTCCATAAAAATATCATTAATAGATAATCAATTTTGAGAGTTATGGGCATTATGTAAAGAAGGACGGTTCAGTCTGGGATCGATCTGAACTTGTCAGACTGACCTGCTCGATCATCCTAGACCAGCCCGCAATAATAATTGTGCACTGGTATCCCAACATGCTCTGATGCTGGCTAGATTGGTCCACCTAGACGCAGCAGCTTCCGCGTCCACTGCAGCTACACACGGTCGTCCATCACATTGACAACTTCTCTAACATGCAGTCTATGAGACAACATTGTAACCTGTCCAATGTTTTATGTTGATGTGTCGCTGGTCTACTCTGCTACATCTGGACCTATTCATGACTCTTGTAGTATCCCATGTCCACAACTGCAGGGCCCTCCATCATTGGACATCAAGCTAGCGGCCTCCTGCTGCATGGTGCCAACGCCGATGTGCAATACCACTAGCACCATCGTGCACCACCATCGACACCTCCTTCGTCATATCTCATTATTCGAGTAGAAGTCTCACTGTGGTCCTCCATTTCTTAAAACAGAATCACACCTTCAACCCTTGGGTTGGGTTCATCATTTCCATTTGATCAAATACAAGTTGTGACCCATTATTCCAGTAAACACTCCAGTGACATTGTATTCCATGTCTCTTTGATCCTTATGTCACCATCATTGTCTCACATACATTAGGTATCCATGAGGATGTATATTTGCTTCTAGATTATTGCTTCAGGAAATGGATATAAATTATTATTCATTCATGTTCCATGGAATAATGTGATGAAAACATAGAAAAATTATGGGGGAAAGAATATATAAAAACCCATAGAACGGACCTAAGGCAGTGTCTGTTACGGCCCTGATCCTTTCTATATGAATGATCATGAAAATAACAATCAAATAATGATTCAAATAAATATGAATAAAAATGATCATCCCAAATAATATTCCTAAAAATGAAACCAGCTCTTAAGAACGAGAATTCCACGGGTCAACTGATTCTTATGTTGGTCCACGTTCTTCGTTATTTCAATTAATAGGGAAAGAATGAAATAAAAAAACTACCAGGAAATAGTATTAAACCGAGAAGAGAATTTTTTGTTGATGGAGATCAATCCATAAACATACTTGCTCCATCAATCATTGGTGAGAATTGTTAATTGTTTCTGGTGAGAGAACATCCATCTTCATCCATTGGAGATCTTTTGGGCCCCATTAGAAATTCTCCCTCATTGTGGATTCTTACATTGGTCTCTACCATTGATTAATGGTAAAAATGTGTTAAAGCATTTTAGTATTTCCATGATGCTAAATTCTAGCATCGCGGAGTCCCCACATCGTAGTTCTATTAAGTCACTACGTAACGTTTATGAAATAATATAAAATAACTCTTTATGTGTATTTTATTTTTCTTGTTAAACATAAATAAATTGACAATTACAACAGAACCATGCCGAAAAATTTTAGGCCTCGCATGAGGTAAAATAACTCTTTTGAGACAAACAGATCCCTTAGATTTTTTATCCGGGCATTAGTTTTGATGTTACTAAAACAATAGACTAATTCTATTTTTAATAAACAAAAAACAGTTTGAACATTTATTATGAGCACCCCATGCCTCTAATTAGCATTCTGTCTCAGTACCTATTCTCTGAATAATCCCATTTTATTTAAAAAAAATACATATAATATCTAAGACATTACATGGTCCCAAATTCCCGGCTTTATGTACCCCAAATCCAAAAGAAGGGAAAAAACAAAGAAAAATGTGATTCTAAGAATAAATCTAAGCCTGCCACTACCAATTTCACTCCTAGAGATTCCAATTCTACCATAAAACACACCCAATAGGATTCAATTGAACATGAATGGTTCTCTCTTGTCTATCCCTGGTCTCCACTGGGAACTCTACAAATGTATCCACATCATCATCATCTATCTCGCCCTAGTCAATGATGTTTGAGGAGTTTTTTACAAATTACCTCACCTGAGATATGTGAAAAGAATTGTAACCACTTATAGATATTGATGAAGAGGCAAGAATTATTCCACCTCAAGCCACTCTACATTTTATCAGAAAAAGAACTATGAATCTCAGTGATGACTTGTCACTGAGATAAATATATGTATCACACATTATGGAGAGATCTGAAAGAATACATGTTCACCCTCCTTGAACTCCATGGTTCTGTGTCACCTATTGTCCTAGGACTTATAGATTCTATATTCAGTATTTATCAACTACCAGATGGCCTATATCGTCTCTCTAGTATCCTTCACCAACATCAAGACCATGAGTGCTAACAATCTAAGGCCAGTCCATCTATTTGAAGTTTTGCATGATCACCTAAACAAGGCATTGAACGATTCTGTACCAATGGGATAGTGGTATCTATTGTTTTACTCAATACCCACTAGGTGTTGGTGATCCAACCAACTACAGAAATCATAGAGGATGCAAGCATGTAGAATGTCCTTATGGACCAAGATAGTCTGTTCCTTCTGACCACCTGTCCGAGTGTATTATTAAGCTCCGGTAGAGAGGAGTCCCAAATGCCTCCAACCGTCCATTCCAAAACCCAGATTTAAATACTGTATCATGATATTAATTAATCCTATTAGGGACCCCATGGTGTCGAACAATATCTTATACGTAGACGCATACCAATATCTCTACTAAACCCTATTCTCGAATATCTAGAAAGATGGATGGCATGGTGATTCAGTCAAATATAACCTAAATGGTATCATTCCCCACGGAAATAAGTGATAAATTATTCATTTATTCCATTAATATTCCATCCCACTTAAAATCAAGAACATTATGGTTTTGAGTCAAACCTATGGAAAATGGTGCTTGACCTTCACTGGCTGACAAGTGAGGAATCTAGAGACAAAATATACCATAGAGTTCTTAGTACATATTTTTAACACCTAGATGTACCGCCAAAAGGGATATATGTAACTACATCAATACTTCCTCCCATAACATCGATAGTACAATTGTGTGTCCTCTAAAAAGAATGATGTGCTCCCCACCTTTCAGATATCCATTGGGGGATTTCTATGTACACATCTGAGAACATGTAGTATCACAGATGTTATCTCTGATCTATGCATCCAACACGAACTATATGAGTTGTGGGGTATCAACCATGAATTGGTTATAAAATTCTTCATCTCCATCCCCGATGGATATTTAAAGCGAGGGCAATTTCACTAAGGTGTAATTTTGTATCTGTGAACTTGATCTCTAACTGCGAGAATCATCCACCATGTTCCCCATCAAAGGATTGTTGAATATCACGAAGTCAAATTCAAAGAGGAACTATTCCCAATGCCAATAACATTGGATTTGATCCTTCTAAGAAAATATATACCTAATTATTTTTTAGTCTGAATAGAAAATAAAATACTCCCCTGTAAGGTGGTGCAACAACATTTTCAATTAGAAGAATACCACCACCAAATCCAAATCTCAGGTCGCATTGTTCTTCTAATTTGGTATCTACATCCATGAACAATTTTCAATTACTGCATTACCAAACATCAGAACACAACCATGACATGTACCTAATGCGTCACACAAAACCACATACTAAACACCCTCCTATTGAAATATTTGAATGGGAGAACTCATCAAAATCTATCTGAACTGTTGAATTCTCTCTTATCACATCTCCATTCACATGAAATGTTTCCGATATTGTGTCTAGTCTACAATGGATGATAGTACTCTAGAAAACTTTTCCACAAACATCCTATTTTACCCAAACAACCTAATGAAACTTGACAACTAGGTAATGTTCATGGGTGGCTCCAAAGTACACATCGCCACTATCATCGCTCAATTTACTATAGATCCAGCCTCCAAAATGATTTATACCATTTATTGGACATCTTATTTAAAAAAATAACACATTTATTGCTTACCATTTTTCTAGTGCTCTCAGAGTAGGTCCCAGACCATCCTCAAGTGTATCATCGGCTCCTCCTCAAAAGGTAAGTACACCAGTATTTCATCAATAAGGAACCATACAAACAGGTATAGGTAAGGATAGGAGATCCTTTTGATAATTCCAATGAACACTTCTGAGGCATTTATCTTCCCTAATAGAGTCACTATGTTCTAGTAGCAGCTGTAATGACATTTGAAATGTGTCTTCAAAATTTACTCAACCCACAACTAAATCTAGTGATATCCTGAATTTATATCTATCTTTGAGAATAATATCACTACCTTTAGTTGGTTAAAGAAGGAATCAATCCATGGTAGTGGATATATATTCATTACGGTCACCTGATTCAGGTGCCCGATTCCCAAAAATAATGTCATGCTCTTGTCTACCTTCTTGGAAATCAAAACGATGTAACCCCTTTGTCAAACAATGGTTCTCGTGAACCCATTACTCTACAATTCCTACAACTATACCTTCAAATAAAGAATATTTATGGATGTATTATGATATGAATAGGTAGATATCATTGTTGTCATAGAGTATATGTCAATGCATACATCTTCCTCCCTTCAAGGAGCTAGTCTTGGATCATCTTCCAGAAAGACTTCATTGTACTCAGCCACCTTTGAATGAATCTCAGGACTCATATCATCCACATCACTGAGGTTCATTCTCGCCAAATATTGTGTGATTGGATGAGATCTATTATGTGTGAGTCCATTATGTGATGATAAATTTTTCTATTAACCGATAATGGAAACCACGGTCCCATATTTGTGGACACACCACACTGTGTGCCTAAAACAGTCGATCTGTGCATATAATGTGGACAACCAGTATATCCAAAAAATGAAATTGTAAGGAAATGGAACCACTACCAAGAGATACCAACCAATAAAATCCCCACAATAGTAAGTCCACAATGACTACACAAGTATTTCATCATAATTTCTCCTCCTGTATAAGTCTTTAATCATAGTGATAGCATCAATGGTTCCATTGGAATCTCGATGTCTAGAACACGGGTCAATGTGGGGAAATAGTGAACAACACTAATGTCTAAGAGAACATCACTACAGGTAGAAAATGCACAAAATGTACCTATAATCATTCAGGGAGTCTTAGGATAATATTCCTCCATCGCATGGATATGGCCTTTCCCATGTCCACTATCTCATAACGATCATGGTTGACAACATGGGAGTGGTGGTTGTAGTGCCTTGAACCTCCGTCTGCCTCTTGCTGCCCGTTTCACTCCACATTCAAGTCTTCTTCCTGGAGGACTGCCATTTTCTTGTCTCAGCTGCAGCCTCAATGGTCTGTCGACTGTCTCATGGCAGGCTGTAAGACTGTTCTGACAATCACAAGCCAAATGTCCCTAAACTCCCCATGCATAGCACAATCCTTCCTTCGACCGAATAATTATGTCTTGGGAGCTCCGTACCACCGATCTCTTGTCATGGGGTCGTCCCCAAGAATATCTGGCCCCCTTGGAAAAATTTTTCACCATTATGCTACCACCTTCAATAGAATAAACTACATGACGCCTGTTGGAAGCTCTCAATGTCGGTGCCTTCTCTGAAAGAAAGCTCTATAATAGTGGATCTTTCTCCATCACCCCATCATCTGTTTGGATGCTATGAAATATCAACAACACCCTGATCTCCAAGAATAGTCTCAAATCAAAGGGATAGGCCTTGAAGAATGGGTCTTGCCCCAAGTTTGTTGAGTATCAAGAAATATCTCTGAATCTCATTGAGTACTCAGCCACCGTCTGGTTTCCCAACTATAGATGCATGAGCTCATATATACACACAGAGAATTACTTTGCTGGAATGAAATCCTCCCTAAAGAGATGATCAAAATTGGTCCATGAGAGGGTCTACTCCTAACACGTTTGGATCTTCGAGCTCCACCATCTCCCCTATGATCCCTAAAGAAGACCTGTAGATAGAGCCATCATCTAGTCACAAGGCATCCCCACTAGGATGAAAATACACATCACTTCCTGCAACTGGTCCTCAGATACCAAATTATCTCTCTCATTTCAGAACCAAGGTGGTGGATGTCTCTAAAACTCCTGAAATGCACTGAGCCTGTATGCATCCTCTACCACAAATGTCTGTAGGAAGAACTTCTCTCTGTTTTGTAGTCTCACTAGTACACCACCTGGAGGTTCTACTGATTGAAACGGTACATGTACCAATGCCTCATCACTATATGGACCATTGTCATTGTTATGCACTAGAATCCTAGCTGGAATCCATTATAGAAGACTCCTTATACAAAAAGGGATGTACCACTCTCAATAAAGTTTAAATGGTATGTTGAATTCGACTCAAGAAGTACATGAGAACATAATTAATTTCTATATGTTAAATGAAAAATAAATTTCTCATGCAACATGTTTTTTCATGTACCAAGTCAGAAATCACAATTCATAGTCTTGGTGTATGGATACCTCTACCACAACACCAACACTAGGTTCCCTGGACAGAATATCAAACTTTAGTCACATAACAATTTTTCCAAAATTAAGTAAAACCTACCACCTTTAGATACCACTCTGTCACATCCCATATCCAGGGGCTCATTCAATGACTACCCAATGCCTATTTACAATAGTCCAATGATTTACGACTAGTGTTTTCTAGGAAATTCACAAAATGGGGAGGCATTTTCCTATAAATCTATAGACATGCACCCATCCCCATGAAAAATTAAAAGAAAAAAACTTAGTAAACAAATACACATCCTTCTAAGACAAAAATTGGGAGAAACATTATATACTGAAAGGTAAATGCCCGATATGAAAAGACCAATTAAAATATAAATATATAATCTCCTAGATTTCATTTGTAGAAAACCTTACATGAAGTGTAGGAATATTAAGAGGTATGAATTTCATTTAAGAAAACCACATATTTTTGGTAACCATGAAGAACCACCTATTTTCATACCACCAAGGTCTAGTTCAAAGCTGTTTATCATCTACACATGAAACAACACATGTGGGTGAAGCCCTATGTAGGGGTGTGTAAAAACAAAACTTTTTTTAACCCCAATCCATAAAGGTGAAACACATGGAAGACTACCAAATAGTTACATGAATTGTAACCTCTATGAAGTAAAGTAAATAGAGTCATTAGAGTCAGCTCAAACAATGATATATATACTATGAATGTAAAATAATATCTACATCCAAGGATACACACTTTCTGTAGGTGCAAGAAACACACTCTATAGGGTACATAATCTGTGTGGGAATAGAAGACACACATTATAGTGGAAATAATCCATATGAGTGTAGGAGACACGCTTCGTAAGAGACACCCTCAATTTCATCATAGGATACATATGATGTAGGATACACACTGTGTGTAGTTTAATGAGACACCCACTTTAGGAGACCCAATCCATATAGGACCCAACCAGTCACCTAATTACGTACTTAGAGTGATTGTCTGGGATGAAACTACATCTTGAGAAAGTTGATTATATGAAATTCTCAAAAAAGGATACATCAAGTATCATAAAATGACAACCTTGATGAGGGTCCCATTGTCACAAAATATAGTCAAACATACCCACTGTTTGAGAGATATTGTCATTAATGTAACTTGGCTCTTGTTGGGTCCTGGTTTAGTCCATCTTGGGTGCCACCAGAATCGACCCGTCCAGTCCGACCTGACACGATCTGGCTCAGCTATCCCAGGCCCACTGCAGGCCTGGCCTTCCATCTCAATCTTATCCCACTCAATCATCGGCCAGTACTGTCCGCTCAGACGTGAAAACTTCCATGTCGACTCTAGCTCCACGTGGCCTCCAATCGAAATTTCCTCTTCTACCACACACAGTTTTCAGGACAATGAATCGGCCAGTATGATATGGAATCCTATCACTTTTCTTCCCCACTCCACCATGGATCAACTTGGTCACATCTCCCATTTCCACCATCGACCCCTCCACTATCGTCCATTGAATAAACGACCTCCTGCTGTCGAGTGGACGCACCACCATAAGAGACTCTCCTTCGGAGGGTTATTGATCGCTCTCGAGTGATACATTTTTTATGGAACTGTAAACAAACCTACATCCATCGGTTTGAATTCTTCATCACCATTGGCTCAAATAAAAAATGTAACCAATACCACTAGTAAATTCATCAGTAACAACATCTCTTGTGTTTCATTCATCCATTCATTGCCATCATTGTCACACCTCCTCTAGGTCTTTATGAGGCTGGATCATTGATTCATGATTGTTTCACAAAGAAATGGTTGTGAAATTATAATCCATTCATAATCCCACAAACAAGGAGAATAAAACATAGATTAGTTAGGGGATAATAAAAAGTAACAACCGAAGGAACAAACTTCAGTAAATGTTCATATCGTCAATGATCCATTCCATTTGAATGACCAATAAATATGAAAATTTAATATAGATAGAAAAAAATCTGAATAAGAATGATAATCCCAAAACAATTCAAACATAAGAAATCATCCTGTAAGAATGTGTGACATGCATGTCAACCTGTTTGTGGGTTGATCAACATTCATCATTCATTCTATGGGTGGGGAACTAAGAAATTTTGATAAACCCCCAACTGCGAATGTGGATCATTAGGGGGAGATAAATATTCATTGATGCTGATACATCCAAAAATGGCCGCAATCTATAGTTTTTTGATGTTCATAATGCATCAACATACATAATTCATTATCACCTATAAGAGAACATTGTTCTCCTTTATCAAGGAAACATCACGGACTTAGGGGAAATAATCCAGCATTATGAATTCTAGCACTAGTCCCTTCTTCTGATTAATGGAGGAAATAGGATAATGAATTTCAATAATTCCATGTTACTACACTATGGAGTTGTTGAGTCACTACATAACAGTGTTACTGAGTCACTGTGTAAACCTGAAGAAAGAAACTAAAATAACATTTTAGTATACTTTATTTTTCAATAATAATTTCCATAAACTATATTTTGCATCCAACCAGCTCTATCCAATGTTAAGCCCCAACTAAGGTGATCTCATTGTTCTATACTCAACAGTGCCCTCATATTTCCTATCTGAATGCCAGTTTTGAAGTTACTAAAACCACACATGTGTGCTAGTTTTAATAATCATAAAAACAGTTTGATCATTTATTTCGAGCACCCCATACATCAGAATCACATTCCATCTCAACACCTGGTCACAAAGTAGTCCTGTATAATTTTCAAAAAAATTAGATGTAAATTGGGGAAATTAAAATTTAATCATGAAAATAACATATATTGTTCATTCCCATACATTAATAGATCAAAAAATAAATTCATGGGTTAAAAATTATTCATTTCAAAAAACTTGTCCCATAATAGTGTGAAATCACATTAAATCAGTCATTAATCATAAAAAATTATCATAAAATTTTTTCACCATCATAAATACATAAAAAACATTTCATATGATATGACTAACTACCAAGACCATAAAAATTGTGGATCAATAGTTTTCCAATGTTTCATATTTTTGATCTCGATATAACTATTTTCCATAGTTGATCAGGACAAAACTCTTTCCCATAGTGGATCAATCCCATAAAATTGATTACAATTTTCAAATCATAATATAGAAATATTTACCATGAACAATATATAGACACATTGGTACCCCAATTTCATAATAAAAACAATACAAATATGTTCAAAATTTCATAAAACATTCATCATTTCATCATATCACAACCCATGAAAATAAAAATAGTTTCAAAAAAATTTAATAAATTCGACATGACATAACCCTTGAAAAACAAATTGAATTTATAAAAATTTCATCAAAAAATACATAAACATCCATAAAATGAATAAGTATGATATCATTCAATCTTATCACTAGTAAATCTTAATTAACATTAATGGATGCCTTATTATATTAAAAATTATTTTGAATGATAACGTTGAATATTTATGAAGTAATATTTCCTTCTCACATTGAAAAACATGTTTTAAAACATACGATATTTTCAAAAACCATTTATTTATAAATATACATGGATATGAATAAATCATTTTTTAATAATAATTTTAAACATTTCATAAGTTAAATACCCTTATAACTCTAAGAATTTTTTTAAAACATAAAACATTTTTCAAATAGTTTTCTTTGAAAATAAACATTTAATCTTATAATAGAAGCAATAAAAAACATTTAACTTTATTTTTTGATTGATACAACCTTTACCCATTAAAAAATTATTTTAAAACATGAAATATTTATAAAATACTTTTCTTTTAAAATAAATATTGAAAATTATAAAGGATTTATCAATGAATAAAATGATCAGGATGGTAGGAAATTCTTTTATTGTTTTAAACATTAGAAAATATATACCTTTCACATTATTTGTAAATGAAAAGTGATTTTTTTAGAAAATTATGTCAAATTTATATTTCTTTTTTGAATTAAAAAATATGTAATACTTTTTTAATAAATTGTTTTATGAATATTAAAATCAATTTTGATGATATTTTCTGACACCATGGTTTGGGAAAATTTGGATTTTGACAGAAGTGGGAAATGAAGTTGGTTTTCTTTAAAAATATATATTTCAAATATTTTGTTAATTAATTAAGTAAATTAATTGAAAAAATTAATGGAAAAAATTAAATTTCCGAATATAATCATTAGATTAGAAAATTAATGATTTTACATTGAGATGTATTATATTATTTCATCATTGTAAACATAAGCATAAACAATCCCTAAAAACAATGATATTGTAACACATAAAATTTGCCTCTTTAATTTCATTTCAATCATATATCATATTAAAAAATAAAATCAAAAACAATTTTAATATCATGAAAATAAATATATTTATGATATTACAATTCAGGGGTATGTATATTCACCTTGTATAAGAAGATAGGTTCATAACATACCTTATGTCCGAATGAAGGAAAATTGAGACAAAAATCCATTATCACGTTTTTAACTATTGATCTATAAAACCCATGAAATAGAAATCCTAGTATGGATTTTGAAATAACAAGAATTTTAAAAATATGAATCAAAAAGTTTCATTGATATTATATTGTCCAAATAAAAAAACACTTGATTAATAAGGCTTGTACCTCCGAAAAAAATAATCACAATATAGAAATCTGTTACCATATGTCTCAACTTAATTGATACATGTTTGATAATATATATATATATATATATATAATATTATAGTCTTATTAAATAAAATTCCATATATATAAAAGACCATATATTAATTACATATGAATTTTTATTACCCATTTCTGATCAATTCCATCTCATGTTTCATGAAAAGACTCTATTGTTTTTCGAGTTTGTTTCGATATGTTATTTTTCGTATCCTCCTTTGATTAATGATAAATAATCTGAATAATGATAAAAATAATATTAATATAATATAAAATCATTGTATAATTATTTATAATTATCCATAAATATTTGATATAGAAGAATAAATTGATAAATCATGGGGATAGTAAGTCGTACGTACACATAAAAAATATTTTAATTCTTCAAATAGAAATAAATAAATAATGTGAAATAGTTTATTACCATTATCTATAAATATATTTGTCATATATATTATATCTTTCAAATAATCCAATCTTTGTTGCAATCCATTTAAAGTGTGAACAAATCTCAATGCTTCGTGAGGCAGTAGTACTTTATTCAGACATATGACGCTATCGTATTCCCATAGAATAGAAGGTAAGATGGAAAATTTTATATCATGATTAAAAATAATAATAATATCATAAATATAAAATATAAAATATTAATCCATCATCATATTTATCCATCATATGAGGTGATGGAAAATGAATATCTACACCTCGCGAACTGGTAGTCCTTAGTACACCCAAATGACGATTTTAGTAACAATTTGATGGAAGAGGAGAATGATTTTTCTCATTAAATAAATATATTAAAATTTAAATATAAATAATAATCTAATGTTATTATATAATAACGGATTAATATTAATTTAATGAGTTGGAAGAATAAATAAACTAAAATGATCAGTCATGGATGTTACCTTTTTTTTTGAAAAACCTCTTTTTGTATTCACCAAATGGGTTATTTTGGTCTGTTTATAACTATAGAAGGAATTTTGGATGAAAAAAAGTTATTTATTCTTTTATTAAGTTAGGTATTGTGTGAACCATTTTTTTTATTTGGGAATATGAGAAGAGAGTTGAGGGACTTTTATAAGTGAGGTTAGTGGAACACTTGTATTATTCAAAATGAAGAAGTTATAAATAACTTTTTCAAATTAAAAAAGGATCAATAATTGTGCATTATAGAACCTAAAAGATATTAGAACTCTATATTTTAATAAAAAATATTGTTTAATCATGTTCTACGTAATTTTTAGAATTTATCATTTTTGATTGAAACCTAAGATACCCATTTTTACCTTCATCACAATTTATAATTTTTAGTATTTTTACTATGCATTCTGGCCAAAATTTTTGATTACAATGTTATATAATATAAATTAATATTTTTAAAAATATGATATAAAATTTTCAAAATTCCATTGATATAAATGGAATGTTATAAATTAATATTGATATGCAGAGATGAGAAAAGATATCAGGTTTTTCCAAAGAGAAAATGTTCTAAATTAAAAAAAACTATTATCCAAATTCAAAATAAAATTTCTTCCAATGATATAAATTGGATTCAGATATACATAATGGGGAAAATATTACCATTAATTCAAAATTAATTTTTTTATGTTTTTGAATTCTTTAAAAGAAGTGAAATTCTTGAATAAAAACCAGTTTATTTTCTTATTCATATAAATATATATCTTCCTAGGATTTTATCAAAACATTACCGTTAAAATAATATTTAAATGTTTATTTTGGATAACATATTTCATAATTTCATTTAAAAAATTTAAACATGGAAAATATTTAATTTTAAATACGATTAGAGAAGATGAAAAAAAATATTTGTTAGAAAAATAATGATTTTATTCATTAAGTTGGATTTATTTTTATCTGTTGTCAATAAAAATCATATGATAAATTTTTACCATTATAATTAATATATAATATACATTTCATTTAAAAAATTCACTAAAAGTAATTTATTTAAATTATTGTGAAAAACACGATTTCATGGATAAAAATAGTCCTAAAAATATCCATTTATATTTAAATAGTTTTATTTACATGTATAATTAATTAGTCAGTTGTGAATTCATTGTATTTACATGTGTTATACATATATTTTAATTATTTTATTAATATTATTAATACCATCCATTTTAATTTCCAGTTTACAATTGTTATATTAAATATTAATATTTTAATAGTAAGTCATGCTTCATTTTTATTAGTTTTTACATAATGTGTATGATAAGATGACTGTTGTGTGTAGAAAATAAAAAAGGAGTTTTCAATAAGAGAAAATATCAAATAGATTAAATATACTCGGAAAAAATATTTCACAAAATCTCTCGGTGTTATAGTGTAATTGATTTCTAAGAAATTCACTACCGGAATCACATATTCATGTCATGAATTTCTAATTACTTGTGTTCTTTTATGAACTCTAGTTCCCTATAGGTATGATATTCTACAACCTTCTATAGACTATAGCCTTTCAATGACAATATTTTTGGGATCCCTCTTATGTATGAATCATCCTCTGTTGGATCTTGGTGATTTAAGGCCTATCAATTTTAGTGTGGTTCACTAAAGCCTGCATCTCTATCACGGTCTACTAATTTTCACATAGGGGTGAACCAATGTTTTGTTTAGAAAACACAAATCTATGTCTAACTCCTAGAGATATTTTAATTGAGATCATGGTATTTTTTGAAGGGATGGATGAATAAATTTTCTACCCTAGATATAGATGAATTATCTTCATGATATCTTATTTTGAGGTGGGTTTTCTTAAATAACACCCAAATATCTATATTTATTTTTTATTGTTGTGAAATGTGTGTGATCACATTGTAATTTGGTGCATGAAACCTAAAAAAATTGGTAATCCCCCAAAAGGATTATAATTCATAGTCTTAGACCTCCAATAGAGTCATTAGGTTTCTTAGAATGATGATCTAGACATTTAGCCACCCTAGAGGTGTGCCGACACTATAGTAAATGTATGTTTTAAGAATTAGTTTAACTATAAACAAATAAAATAAAATTTTAAATTTGATAAATGGTTTTGGGATAGATATAATATTAGGAATTTTTCCTAATGAAAGAATTCATCAATTGAGAATAAATGACTTGATAATGAATATTTGTAAAAATTGATCACTATATCCTTTGAAAACAAGTGAATTACCAGATTTTTTAATTAATGACACTTAATACTAGTTATTTTTTCATTATTGGATAATCCACATACTGAAAGAGGTGTTATGTTTGATTATTTTATTTCAAGAATGCAGAAATGTTTTTTATAATTCATTCCAATGTCCAATGAGATGGGGTTCTTGTGATTCATTATTGGAAAAATAATCCACCACCTTAGGAGATATGGATTGCCTTCCCTTGGATATGTGTTCCATTGGAACACATAAATGGATATAGTTTTGTTCATGAGCATAAAATATATATTTTTACATTCCCATTTATAATGTGTTCCATGTGAAGAAATATGTGTCTCTTATATAGGTCTTCATTCTAGAGATATGGTTACCTTCCACTTGGTCATGTGCACTCTACGAAGGTATAAGTGGTTCTAGCATATGTCTTCATCCTGGTGATATAGTTACATCTCCTTTAGAGATGTACACCATGGGAAAATGTAAACGACTCCCTAATAGGGATGTATGCATGAAGCATTGTGGGATTGTTACTTCTAACATGATACTGGAAATTTTTCATGATATATGAGATTAAAACATTGCATTGGGTGATCCATCCTATGTAGGAGAATTCACCATGTGAAAGTGATATCAAGAATGGTGCCTAATTAGGCTGGGTTGACCATTGGTGTTAACATAGATACCAAATGACTGTTGGGTTCCATGTTTATATTTGACAGTTTAAGATCCAATATCTCTATTTATCATATTATTTCATGAACTATATTTTCAAGAGGATTTTTTAGACACAATATGGGTCAACCTAGAGATTTTTACTCACCCCGTGTTAAGGAATCTAGTTGGTATATAGGAATATTTCATGGATGCATGTATAGGAATTTGAAAGAGGTCATCCACTTATTAATTCAATGATGGATTGGTTGGATTGTGGATATTTTTCTGAAAACAGGTTCCTGAATAAGGTTATTTGTGTTTTTATATTTTATTCTTAGTGTTTCACTCTTATGATCATAAACAAAAAATTTGGTTATATTTACCATGGAATTACATGGTATTCATTATTATTTGAATTCATTATATTTCCAATTTATACTATTTTCATACATTCCTAATTATTTTTATATTAAATTTATTATTTATACTCTTTACAATAGGGTACATTATTCCCACTATGTTCTTTAAACCCTCAATTCTACTCAGTTGCCTATGTCCTAGGGGAAGGAATGCATAATGACCATTAACTCACCAAACATGTTAATTTTAGGGAGACCAATACTGGTTATGTCACACTAACCATTGATTATTACATATATTATAACTATAAAAACTAATATGATAAATAATTAGAAAAAATTAATATATATAATTATAGAAACTACCCTACATCGACACCTCCATTGACAAAAAACATACTATTAAGAACTACAATTTGAAGGAATATAATTAAAATAAAAAGAATATTTTGATATATAAAATAAAAAATATAGAAATGAAAAGCGTTACTAATGAAATGTGAATATAATCAATTAGTTTATTAAATATATTTATAATAATGAAATTTGGTTGCCATAAATAAGTTCATTGGAAATAAAATTCTTGGAAATGATGTTTATGGAAATATGGTTGTCTGATATACTTTTATAAAATATGTACTCTTATATTGTGTATTGTAAGAAGTTAATTTTAAATAATATATTTAATCAATACAAAAAAAATGAAATAAAAATATAATACCAATATATATATATATATATATTAATTTCAAATTATTATTATTATTACGGTATCATATGGTATATAAAATTAATTAAATTGTATATATGAACATAAATTTCTAAGTGAAGATAATGTTTTAGAAAAAAATAATATATTTTAATGATATTTGAGGAACATTATCTAATATAAATGTAATATATTCTCAAATAACTATTTTTATAATGTTGTATATTTTATACTAAGAAATCAATTTAAAAAATTTCATTACATTATTATATATGAACTAATATATTATAATTATGTAAATTTTGAGTTGATATTAAATAATATTACAAATAATTAGGGTTTTAAATTTTCATATTCAGTAAAAGTGGTTGTTATTTAAATTTTTTATTATCATTTAAAATCTAAATTTAAAATTTTTATATATTTAAATTTAAAATATTATATTCATTATTTAAATAATATACCTAAAATTATATTAAGATGCATATTTTTTATTTTTCAGAAATAATTGTTTTATAGGATAATAGAAAACATGATAAATTTTTACAAAAACTATACATTTTATGATTATATCATTATAAAAAAATTCCTAGTAAATTATAAAACATTGTAATTGATAAAATATTAATTTAATATTTGAAACAATACATTTAAAAAAAATTACTACATTGATTTCAGAAAACCATTGAATGTCATTTTAAATGCTTAACTAATATTTTCCTAAAAAAATTGTTAGTAAAATTTTTTATACAGTAAAAAATATATAATTTTTTTGATTGATAGATAATAAACATTTATTTTATTTTTCTCATAAAAAAAACTAGTTTCATGAATGTCAATAATATTTATAATTTTTTCACACACATAAATTTTATGCTTTAAAATACTCTTATTCTAAAAATGGGGTTTTATGTGTTATATGTAGTAATGTTAAAATTATTTTATCATAAATATATAAATATTTTTGATAAATTTTATATCATATTTGGAACTACTAGGTAAAAATTATATAATAATTCCCCCTATATTGTTTTTCATAAAATAATTACTTAGGTAAAAATTTGTTCCCATTGTAAAACCAAAAACTGTTATGGTGAAAGATATAATTGAAATAAAATTAATGAAATATTGATGACATGTGTGAAAATATATTGATGGGGATTTTTATACACTAACACAGCCCCGATTACATTATTTTCTATTATTGGATTTATTTGAACCTCTAATTGTGACTTCCCTACTTATGTTATTATAGAAATTCCACACCCTCCACTTATACAAGGAGACTTCACCACCCCACTTCTCCTCACACACAAACCCTCATATCTCAACCAAATTTCTACAAAAATCCATCCCTATAATTAATATATAAATCATTGTGGTTCTTCCTTCACAAAATATCACCAATCAATTGTGTAATTATTTTGTAAATGATTTTTTAAGGGTTATGGTAAAAAATACTAATTCCACCTTTTATTTTTAAATTCATTTATATTTTCTTCAAATGACATAAAATATGTTGTATCCATTATATTAATATTGAATATTTTTTATTAATTTAATAAATTACTATTATTAATATGGAATAATAATTATATTCCATTTCCAATTTACATAGTGAAACAAAAATATCGTCTTGATTTTTAGTGGAATACAACTTATATAAAAACATTTGTATAATTTTTTATCAATACCATGAAATGTTAGATATGAAATTATATTTAATGGTTCACTGTGATATTTATGACATTATTAATATTTTCAAATTTTAAACCATTCCATATTCTTATTAGACTATATAGAAAATGATCATGAATACCATCTATTCATGTGGACTACGACTTCTGTGAAAGTGACATATTTTTCTTCTCATAGAGTCTTCTAGTAATTATAATGATATCTGTAAATATTATTCACCACCTTGAAAAAATTTAATTATTTAATTATTCTTCCAAAAAATTTATATTATTCCAAAAAATAATCACATTAATAACCATACTGACCTATAGATTACATCTTGTTTGTGGTTAGCTTGTTTAACCACCATCCGAAAAAATGCAATAAATTCTTATCATGGATGAATATGGAATAAAAATAATTTATTTTATTAGATATTAATAAAAAAATGTTTTCCTCTGATAATGGTAATATTAATATTAAAATTACTATTATTGAACAACCCTTTGGACTATATAAATTATCCGACCAACATCATGTCACTAAAATAAATGAAAACAATATAATAATTTAATAATATATGATAATAAATAGAAATTATATAGGGAAATATAGATAAAAAAACTTCCTAATATAGTATTTAATAAACTTAATTTTATTATTTCAGATGTTTGGTTCATGAGTAGAGTGAATTATGTCATGTGGTATGTAGGTTTTGGGCACAACAGAAGCGTGCGATGGGAGGTGTACATCCGCGATTTTTCACATAATCGATAATCAATTCGAGGTCTACAAGATGGGTACCGCTGGGAGAAATGGAAATGAATCAAAGAATAGAGATAAAGGGTAATCATAATAGGAATAAGAGAGTGGATCATTACATATTATTTCTAGTGAATTTAATTAATTATGATTTACTTCTAAGGAAATATTTTTTGAATGATGAATCCAGCGAATGATCTGTGTTTCACCATCTTTGATATTTATTAAACATGTACATATTTCATCTAGAGGTGATCCAATTGTGTTTCATTAACCTCCATGAATCACTAAAGTAATCTCTTGGTTCTATCATGCATGATCATTGTGTATGCATTGTCCAAATTCGATCGCCTCAATAACCACTTCCAAAGCATCATCCTTTATCCGATGGAGGAGGATTCCTCCCCATTCAAGGGAGAATTATTAGAGAAATTATATTTATATCCTTTCGAGTATTCTCCATGTTTGTTGTACACAAATAAATTAGATTGTGATAAAATAACATTATTGGGTATTTATATTTCATGGGTTCAAATAAAATAATTTCACAAGTTCCCTTAAAAACTTACATAATAATTGGAAATATCCATGACAAATAATAATTATTATTTTATAATTTTCCGACACGAACATATCATTCTAATTAACATTGAATATTATTTAATAAAATAATATTCAATATTATTATTTCTCACTAGACTAATAAAACCGGTCATCATTTCCTTCGCAGTATTTATAGGACCTAGAATATTGTATATTTATTTATTAAATAATTATAACGACATTATTGTATGATAAATAAATAAATATTACATTTAATAAATTTATAATAAATATTAGTATTTTATCAATAATACATGAATAAATATTAAACTAAACAAGGGAATGATATTTATTCAACATGTTAAAAAATTTATCTTAATGTGTTCATTAACAGATATTCTGGATACTCCTAGAATGTCACCTTCTAGGCATCTTTCATATATTAACTTGTGAAAGAATACTAATGTACTAGGTAGGTGTTTAGGAACATGACAAGGCACCCATAGAGAATCATGTTAGCATCACAATGACATATCACCTCATACGAATGCTTAATGTGTAATATAATCCTTTTATCTCAATATCTAAAATCAATAAGGTTTTATGATGGTTCCATCAAAAAATGTGCTCTTTGTCTCTCTCATTGGCATACCAAAAATAGAACATAATTATATATCCCCAAGGCCCTAGATTTATTTAGGCATTATAATTTTCATCCAAGAGAATGTGATTATAAATTGCATTTATAAAAATAATGGATACATAATTTCTCATATTATTCATTAATTCACTATTACTCATGACACACCCAACATATCTAACCAAATAATTAAT
Organism: Viscum album; assembly: GCA_963277665.1. Classification (NCBI taxonomy): domain Eukaryota; kingdom Viridiplantae; phylum Streptophyta; class Magnoliopsida; order Santalales; family Viscaceae; genus Viscum; species Viscum album. The sequence continues at coordinate 1,199,092,529 of OY728122.1, forward strand.
GTGTTTTATTATAGTTTTCATCAATACAAATATGTGCATGACTTATAATACTCATTTTTAATAACAATTATTTTGAAGGACCAATACACCGATCCATTGATAGGATCACCAAGTGAATGTTTTAAATGTGGATTTATTACTAGAGTGTCACATTCTCATAATATATATCCTAGATATTACCAAGGGTGTAACCCATGATAAAGTGAATCAATTCCCTATGAGTCTCCACCTCTGATATCTAGTTTCACTTGCGTCCATTAAATTATATCATCCGACTATAGAACATAAACTCAAGAATAGTTTCATAGAACATCCTTGTAATCATCATAGTGGGGAAATGCTATGACCTTATTCTATGATTTATACTCTTATGAAATAAAGACATACTATATTACACATATTAACAATAATTTTGTAGTAAATAGTTTATTAATATCAAAAACCATAGTAATAGTTTATCATAAAATAAAATGAAATTTTTTCTAGTCAACTAACTCCCTGATAATCCCACAGGTACTAGAGCCAAATTCGAAAAACCTTCAATCTTCTAGATCTAGCAAGATACACATGCTTCTACTAATAAATTAATTTAGTTAATAGGTCCACCGCGCTCTCTTCCATGTGTACTATCATACTATAAATTTACCCCTCTAATAAAAATCCATCTTGAGGTGATAATTTTAGAGGATGATATTAGTCTATTTGTGTGACCATCGATGTTTTCCCATAGAAACATCTGTATTAATAGAAAAATTAAATGCAATAGTTTATTTAAATATAGGCACCACATCAAGCTCGATAGAAAATGTTTTCAGATCAAAAATATTACTTGAATATATTATATGCCACTATATAATCTCAATACAATATAGAATGAACATTAAGGGGATGCATTGTACACTTCCAAATCAAAACTCCTTCATTTTGATAGAAAAAATATCTTGATTGCAACATCAAATCATTTTTATCTATCTAAAAACCAGAATCATTATATCCCATGCTGACCAGCTCCATGTCTCCTCCGAACACTAAGTTCATTTCCATATTTCTTCTCATATACATAATGATAGACTTAACTACATAACAATGTTTTTCTCCTATATCTTCTTGATAACAGCCTACCATTCACAATGGATAGGTAAATTCATGTCTAGTAAATTATATGGAATACATGATTGATCCTATCATTGATGAATATGTTATATTATTGACTGAAAATTTCTATTTTTGTATTTTAGGGAACATTTTCATTGAAATATGTAAAACATGTGACAATAGAATTAATGTAATCTTGTAGGTTTCCATAATAAATCTATTTACTATCAGGTCAATGTATTTTATATTAATTAGTCCAAACATACACATGGTTCTATCACGAATGATCTTGATAGCTAAATTATTGAATTCTTTCTATATTCATACATGGATAAACACTTTTTTACACAGACCAAATCATACTGTAATACTAAAATGTCATTTCCAATAAGTAATATGTCATCAACATATACTACATTTATAATTACAAGATGTTCTCTAATCCTCTTATAGACATGTGGCTCACTTTCATTCTTAATGAAACCAAATTCATTTATATCTCTATCGAAACTATTTTACCATCACTTTAATTCTTGATAAAATTCTACAATAGATCTCTAAAACATTCTAATATCTCGGCATCACATAAATCCACAAACCCTTCTTCTTTTGTCATATAGAAATCTTCCAGATGGTTCCCACAATGGAATGGTGATTTGGAACCCATCTGAAAAATATAATAGTATTGGTAAGATGATGGAGTATGTACTCTTCCGATTGATTTAGACAAGGAAAATATTGAAAATCATACATCATAGCCAATTCCATGACATTGTTTGAACCCATTATCAGTAGCCCCCATTTATTGGTACATACTATATCTTTCTTGTCCGGTTTCCTAAAAAATATCCCTTAACACCCAACAATATTTACAGCACTGGTGTATTAACCATATCTTAAGTATAGTTATGATATATGAAAACCATTTCCGAATTAATTTCTCCTTTCCATATGGAAGCTTATGATCTCTCTTCTACCTCTTGTTGGAGAGTGTTTCATCATAAGAAACTAACAATGATTCACCATATTTTGTGAACAGAAAACCAGATTTCTCTTGTTATCTTACATATCTATTGATCTTATGTAGTACTAGTGTTTAAGAAACAAATTAGTCCATGGGGTCATATTTAATTTATTCCTTTACCAAATATAGTGCATCTTGAGCATCATCTTCATTGAAGTCAATATTACTACCACAATTATTTTAGATTATATTCTCCCTCAATAGGGAAAAATCTTTTCTGGAAATAATCACATTCATTTACAAGGGGTATTATTGGTAGTATCCTTTTTTTCATTGGGATACCCTATATAGATACTCCTTGTGCCCCATGTTTCTAATTTGATTTTGGAGATGGCCTTAAAAAAACTTATCAATCCAATACATCTTTATGTGAAAAAACATGATTATTTATACTTCGTACCTCAATGGGAATTACATTTTCTACATTAGTTGGTAATCCATATAATGTGTATGCTTTAGTTTTTTATTTATATCCCCATAAAGTTAATGAATGATCTACATGACTCATTATTGAACTTAAAATTTCCAACAAGGTATGATTCCTCCTTTCACTAAAAACATTAAGATATGGTTTGCAAGGTGTAGTTGGTTGAGATATAATTCCAAAATCTTATAGAATGTTAACAAACTCTTGATTATGATATTCCCCATCTTGATCTGATCGAAGATTATTCATTTTTCTAACCATGATAGTTCTATAATTAATTCGTTAATTTCATTAATTTATCAAAGGAAACAGACTTATTCCTCATAATGTAGACATATCTATATCAACTAAAGCCATCATTAAATATTAGGATGTAAGAATATCCACCTCTAGCTTCTATGAAAAATGATCCACAAAAATCATTGTGTGTGATTCCTAGAAGATCTGTGGCCATTTCACCATATCCAAAAATTGCCGGTTTGGTCAATTTTTCATGAAAACTGTCGTTGTACCATTCATGTGGTTTTTTTAAATGGTTGGGGCCGAAGCCTCAATTTATTATTCAAGTGGTTATAACTCAGAAGACTCTAAATAACCATATTGATAGATCTTTTTCAAAATATTATCGTTTATATGACCCGAAGGGTGATTTAAAAGATGGATGTTATATGATTGATGTGGTCATGAATCGTTATTAATTTCCAACACATGGTTTTTGTAAATTAATAAATAAATACCATTATTTGTTTGTTCTATTCCTAATCATATGTTCTCCTTATGAAATGAACGACTTTAATTTAAAATTTTAAAAAAGTATCCCATCTGTATCTATTAATGATATTTAAATTATGATATTGGCAGCTACAGGTACATAATAGCAACATATTAAAACCAAAATCATCCACATTGGTAATGAAATGTTGTAGTAAAAAATGGTTAGATCATACATCCATGCACCATTTTTTGATCACATACACCCCTCTCATCTATAAATATTCGGTAATGTACTTTGTTCATACATTTTGAGACAATTGTTATCAACAAAAGAATTATATAATACCCAACAGGAATAAATGGAATGATTTCAGTTGTTAATGAGTTCAAATTTATATTCAAAATTATTTTTTGTGTATTTCCTCTTCTAACAGCCTGAACTACCAAATAAAAATCAAACTGCTTCTATTTAATTATACTACATCTATATCTTCCCCATCTTGGAAGGATGGTGCTCAAGAGCTTTAAACTATTTATAGGTCATGGAAGCCTATTCCATGTTCTTCCTTTTCTTATTATCCTTAAAGAAGGTTGTTTTATCATTCCCCATGACCTTATCCAAATTGAGAATCACTATGAGAAGTTCTAAAAGATAGTTCTCATTTTTACACTTACTAGAATTCATAGTAAAACTACAAAATGTATTGTGTAGGGATTAATGTTTGAGATTTATACCCAAATAATATATAAATTTATTCCCTAAGATGTCTAAGAATTTGATGTTTCCAACAATCATGGATACATGGGGCTGGGATGATATATAATCTCCAAGATTAGTTTTAAACAATGTTTTGGATATATCAGTTCTCTCATGTTGTTCAATATTCTGATATAGACCCCAAAGGTGATACATCATTCTATATGTCCCATGTCCTCACGTTTCTTAAAAATTTAATTAGATTGTGATTATAACATTTAGATATTAACATATATAGAATAATTAAAATGTTTCTTATATAGAGAGAACACTTCATCACTTAACTCAACACCATGAAAAACTAGAATATGATCTTCTAGAACATATAATTTCCTTTCATTGAAAAATATGAAACACAGTTTCATTTTCCACTAATGAAAATTAGTTCTAGTGATAAGGCTATTCTCCAAAAGAATGGATCACTGTGATATGTTTGATTACATTTTATTTCATTTTCTACAGGTAAGATACACATAGATTTTAATAATTTATGTGATCGAATTTTGACAAATAAATAAATATTATATTTATTAGTCTTCCTCTATTTTATCAAAACCCAATATCCCACACCATTTGATTCAGAATAAACCATATCAAAGACATTAATGTGTTAAGGGTCCACATTCCCCTTCTCATTACCCCAATATTGGTTGGTAATGAAATTTGAATGGTTTTATTTTGGCATTCCAAATGACAACATCATTAAATAAAAGTTCCTTGATACACTGAGAGGAGTTCGCAATCTTAAAATCCCTAAATGGATTTTCACCACCTTTTTCACTCAGTTACACCAAGTCATTATTTTTCTGTCATCCTATAATTGTATCTTAGTTAAGTCATCCCAAAACATCAACTTTGAATTCCCTAATAATTGCAAGCACCTCAACATTGCATAGTCTGGCACATTGAACTATGGATCAATTTTATATTATGTGATTTAAGTATATACAGACATAATATTTTATTCAAGTATTTTCCATGTATGTGTATGTTTTAAATTTTTTTTCTTTTACCATGCATGTTATTATTTAGTGGGTTTACGTATGTGATTATCCAAATCATGATAATATTTATGCACATGCCAGTTTATTTTGGTTCAATATTCATTCTCATTAGTTCATTAATTATGTGATCGTGATAAATCATTTACAATGAAATAACCATGTTACATAATTGAAATAAAATAATAAATAAGTATGGAAATGAGACTAACTAATGGATAGAATATCTAGTACACAATTAAAGAACTGATATCCTAGTGAGAAAATCACTTTGACCCAAGTATGGTTCATTTCATAGCTTTATAACTCAACACCTATATATCTACATGTATTTTCTTTTCTACGGATACAATCTTGAACCGCCTCCACTAGCTTAGGAGCTCCATCCTTTACATTTTCTTTTACTCACATTTAGGTGAGGGAAAAAGGGTTTACAAAAATGAAACAATGGGAACATAGACCCTGTATAATAATGAGGATTGAAGGAATGAAAGAAAACTATTTAATTAATTAAAAAATTAATGGAAACCAATAACATACAAATTTCATGTCTTAGATCATGATCATCCTGATGCATGCAATGAAATACACACATAATGAAACCAAAATTGACTTCAAAATAATTATTATTAAATATTAATCTCTCTCTAATAATTTAATTATTTAATCAATTCATTGAGCTTAATTCTATTCAAAATTTCCCTGAGTTTATAATCCGTTGTAATTAAAAAAATCATTTAGAATTAACAATGTACATAATATGCTGTATGGAGGAAACATGGTGAATACACATAAAATTATTACCTATATGTATTATAATGGTATATTATTTTACCCTTATGACATATAAAATACAATACATGTCATGTGATTTAATGAGTGTAATTAATATATGATTACACGAATTACCTAATCTTTCAGTCACAAGTAATTCCTCAACACAAATATATTAATAAGTTATAATTCGAATCATACACGATTTCCATACACAATAATTACATAGATATTTATTAAAAATTTAAATATATATATATATATATATAAACCTATCTCAATGAATGTCCGATAATTAAAACCACATGCACGTATATGTCTCACGGTTTACCTAGTATTATAAATATATTTTAAATATATATAATTGGTTTATGTACATAGTGTGTAGACCCAATCTACATGATGTTTACACCCCTCATCGTATAATTGAGGTACATGCCAAGGTGCTTGGAGTGTGAATCGTACCTCATAAAATTTGGCATACATGATGTTTCCAATGGTCCATATTCCATGTTTACTCCATGTTACATAGTCACCAGTTATGTAGTTCGTTCATGGAACACATGGATCATCTATGATACAAAGGGGATACACGACATGTAGATATGATCTATATGGTGTATAATCTAGCTGGTTGTATGCATTTTGGTTCTTCATAGCGCACAGTTTATTTAAAACATGTAATTAATTCACATAATCATGAATTAATTTTTGAATCAATTATGAGGCATTGAACATTACTACACATCATGTAACTTCTGTTACAAAGTGTGTTGTACTCTGTTTTCCTGCAAGAAACCATACCACCAATGGATGCGATATTTAATTTCATTTTGTTCAATAAATTATATTTTATTTTTATATATATTTGATGAAAAGTGGAATAATGATATATTTCAAATCATATTCCAAAGAAATTAAAAATAAATTGATAAACTAAATTACAAATGATTAGATCAAAAACTATCTATAAATAATTATGTCACCTCTCTAAAACCACTAATAGTTTCAAAAAATAGTGGGAGGGTGTGATAGGTGGTTCCCAACATTTTTTTTTCAAAATCAATAATAAATATGAGATCTACATGATGATGAATTTTATGAGAAACTAAATTGAATCAATGAAGAAATAAAAATGGTAATCATGCCAGAACCAAAATAGAGGATCATCACATATTATTTATAATCAATTTCATTAGTTAATAATTACCTCTAAGTAATAATTTCATCATTGATGAATCTAGAGATAGACCTGTGGTGTAATGTCGTTGTGTTATAGAAACCCCGGGTATATTTCCTCTATTAGTGATCCAAACATGTTCCATGATCCACCAAACATCACCAAATGAATCTATAGGTTCTGGGATGGTTGATTTAGGCAATTGCATCATCTGGATTTGATATCCTCAAGAACTCCATCCACATCATTATCCTTGATCTGGTGGAGGAGTATTTTCATCAATTCTAGGTACGTTCCTAGAGATGGATGTTCTCTAGGATTGAGTGGATTATAAAAATCCATTTTTCAGAACTAAAATGTCTTATTCTAATATAACGTATCTATGAAATTATATTTATTAGGATAAAATAAAATAATTTCACATGTATACATAATTATTTAATTAATCATAGGAAATGCAGAAGTGAAATAATAATACTACTATTAATATTTATCAACATGCACATGACATATGAATTATAATTAAATATTTTTTAATCAAATAATTTTCTATATTATTATTTTCCACTAGACAATTAAACTAAGAACACCATTTCTCCAAAATATATGTCAGACTTTAAATAATGTCTATTTATTTATAAAATAAATATCACTACATTATTCGATAAAAAAAATTATATAATATATTGATTAAATAGAAAATTAATATTTTTATGAAATCAATCATACATTACTTATTTTTAAAGCACATAGGGGAATCATATTTATTCAACATGTTATAATAAAAATAATAATATTTATTTAATTTAGATTTTGGATACACTTAAGTTCTGACCCTTTATTCTTATTTCACTGTGGCATTAGGTGAAGCTTCAAAAATTCATATGATCACATATAGAAACTTGATAAGGATCCCATATAGAAGGAATATAATTTTGTGAAGACATATCACCTCATATGAATTCTTACTCTCTATTATAATCACTTTATCCTCATATCTCAAATCAAGATTGGTGCTGGTTGGTGCCATCAACATGTATCCCCGATTTCTCATTGTGTGACATTGTAGAAATAGATCCATCCTATTGAACACCATGACCATGGATATATTTAGGATATATAATTTACATAAAGGGCATGATATTTAAACCTATGTTTATAAATAGAAGGTACAAGTCCTTTCTTCCATTATTCATTAATGCAATATTACTCGTGATGCACCATACATATCCTACCGTTCTTCGAACATCTGTCATTGTGGATTTCATTAATAAATCTATGTCTGAGACTCATAATGCTAATTAATAATAAATTTAATGACTACATACCAATAAAAATATCAACATATATTAACATCACATGACACATGAAAATGTGGATTTCCTATTGGCGGGTCTCGTTCACATAATATATATACTGGATATTACCAAGGGCGTACCTAAAGATAAGTTCTCAAAAAATACAATGAGTCTCCACTCCTAATATATTATTTCATTTGTGCCACTCATGTGATATCATATTTCAATATAAAATATATTTCAAAATAGTGTTATAGCACTTTTGGGTTGTCATCATAGTGATAAAATGCTCTGAATTTTTAGGGTGAAAACTATCCTTAAGAGATTTTTACCAAGTACGTTACAATGAAGAACAATAATTATTGGATAAAGAGTTTATTAATATTGAATGAACATGAAAAAAAAATTTATCATAGGGAATAAAGATGTTGGTTCTAAGGAACCAACTCCAACTAGGTATGTGTTTTTTAAATTTAATTTTGTATTCAATGTGATATTATGTGTATTCACCACTTGTTTCCATTTTGTGGTAAATAAAATGACCTAGATTCAAATTTTAATTTTTTCCTGAAAGAAATGTTATTTATAAATCCATTACATGTGTCATGTTTGACGGTGTTTCAATGTGATTGACAAAAAAATGTAGGGGTCGGTCTAAAATTTGACTCATTGAGACATGTAATATCTTCTGCATAATTATATATATATACTATTATTAATATTTATGATGCATAAAAATATTATAATATATTAAAAATGTAATTAATTGGATATAAAAACAAAATTTATGTTCATTTATTCAATTCATTTTGATTCATGTGTTATATAATCCATAATGGTTTTTGTTAACTGAATTTCAATTCGTTGAGTTATGAATATTTGTTTTGAAATTAATTATTATACAATGGCTATGTTATGAAATATTATTTCATTAAGATGAATTTATTTTATTTATTTATTTTCATTACATTATTATAAAATACATTAATAATGATTCTTATTTCAAAATATAATTGTTTAAAAAGTTTTTTTCTTCATTTAGATATGTTTTTTTCCATACTTTTCCCTTTTTAGGGTTTATATATTGGACATAAAATTGTTTAATCATTATTATAATGTCTTATACATAGGATCTAATAACAAAATGCCTTATTTTTTTTATCCATATGACCTCATGTGGGCCTCCCCATGTGCTAGAGGTAACCAACTACGAGTGGTGGTCGAATAGATCACATGGGGAGAGAATAACCTCTATACCCAAGTAATCCACAACAGATACCAAATTAAATAATGAAAAAAATAATCAATAACTAGAATCATGAATAACCAACCACATCCAAAATAGGTAACCAAACATAGTAAACATTAGTATATTTCATGTCATGATGAACATTGTCAACTGAATAAACACCAACATTAGGACATATAACAGTATCCCAAAATGGTCATGACTCCAAGTCTGGAACGTCATCCTTTCAAAGGCAAGCCAATTCATCTCCAAAGAACCGAGGAAAAGACCTTATCTTGGCATTAAAGCATCAATTTTTCTCATGTACCTATTGACACCCAAGTAGGGTATTTATAACAATTAGTAGTCCACCACCAACTGTGTCTACAAAATATTCAATCTAATAAATAGTGCATGAAAATACTAAAAGAATAAAAAAAATACAACATAGGATCCATTAGTTTATAATCTTTAAATTAACCATTTCTAACCATCGTCCCATTTTCATCATATGAATCATCTTCATTACATAATTAATTATCAACACGTGTTCTGGGGTTAGGCATTTACCACATTCACAAATGATTTTATGGAATTCATCTCTATGAATAAGGGAATAATCCGTGTTCCTATCTCTCTAGGGATAGAAACTGAAAAACATCCACATTATCCTCACCTCGATGCCTCAATCTTGGTGGAATGAAACTATTAGGGGAATAGAGCTTCATCTCCTTCCCTAACATGTGCATTGTGGGTGGAGTTTATAGCCTTAGTCTAACTCGAGTTATGGGAATAGATCCTCAGTCAACACCCCACACTACAAATCCTTTTGAACATGAATATATATATATATATATATATCCATTCACCACATAGGCCTTGTTCAACCATTATTAATAACAATCGGAATCCACATCAATCAACACAAGAATAAATATTATGCCAAAACCCATTAAACGTTCTTCCTTTTACACTATTTTGAAATTTATCCCAATTCCCATTAATTATGACTAACACATTAATCATATTCACTAACTCCCATTCATTAACTAATATTCATAAATTACCATACATTATCCCATTTATCCCATTAATTATTTCACAATCATTTCAACGCCTATGCATTTCAAGTACAATTAAAATATCACATTTCACAACTACATTATTACATTCAACCAATAACATATACCCCATTATTATTATGTGTTAACTCATTAAATATATTAATAAATTCCCTTATGTAAACCTATTTACATGTTCTTAAATTCAAAATCCTTTTCCAATTTAACAGTTTCATCATTTTGATATATACTAATCCCTTTTGTAATTTCAACAAAATTCATAATCCATTCGAAAAAACTCATTCTCCCCAATTAACCCTTTTTCAAACTATTCCAGACAAACACTTATTCAATTATTAGATCCAAGGAACAAATATTATTATTCCATTTTCACTCCACAAAACAATACTAACATGTTAAATATGCGGTATATGTTATCACGAGTCAACAATACTCTTATCCTTACCAATCTATCAGTTTGGGAATGTCAATACAACCAATTTTTTAGAAAAAATTGGTAAAATCATCCCCAAAACATCCCATATGAATCGTGAGGGGTTCAAATCATAATCTCGATGTTTATGTTACCAAAAATCACTAATATAATTCAAATAAAAACTAGACGGATTAATGAACCCAAAATCATGTATAAAAATACACTATAAACCAATGATATATATTGTGTAGACCACCTACCACTAACCCATTTAAAATAGCCACATAGCCATAGATTTTGATTCTAATTAATACACTCATTGAATCACTAAACTAGATTCCACTAGAAAGATACAATTTTATTGATTTAGAATAAGATCACTGAAGATATAGTCCCTTATCCAAAAAGGGAAGAATTGAGAGGATTATACATAACTAGAGCATCAATGTTCAACAAATTACGCTTCAAATGTCCTGTAAATCAGGTATATCTACCCCATGGATTCATGGGTCACTCGAGTTCATCACAAGGGATGAGAGGAGATGAAATTTTGGAAAAATCAAGTGAGACATAAAATTCATAAAGTAGAAATTTGGTTTTTCCCTCCTTTTATGGGGTCATGATTTACCCTCAAACTTTTCAAAACCATGGAGAAATCCTGCACACGAAACTGTCAATTTGGAGTTGGGATTCATTATAACCAATGTATTCTCATGCGGTTTAGAAACTATGATGCATCTGTGTAGTACACCACTGTATGAATATACATGATTTTTAGGGGATGGATGATGCTTTACATAACCATGCTTCAAACATGCGCCTATCATTATATGGCATGGTTTCTATTCCATTCATTCCCCAAACCCCCGAAACACCCATATGGACCCTCATGATCTTGTGAAACATTTACATTTTCAATGATATGAGTATTAGGACAAAAAATTAAATTAAAAAATACCTTATGAAAATATGAGATCTTATAACCTCTTCAACTTATAATGACTTTTCCTCAGATTTCATTTCCAAAAATCAATGAGTATCCAATACAATGAGATTCAGCCACTTATCCCACCTATCCATTCCCATTTTCCATGTTTCTCAATGAAAATTACTATTCTACCACACAATTAGAACAAAAGGAATTTACTTTCCCAACATGAATTCCTCACCACAATGCACAACATGGATAAGATACTCCTCAGTGGAAACATCAACTTCCACCATACATCAAACAATATAACTTCATATGGAAAAATCAGGAAACAATGTCGAAAATAAATCAAGAGGAAACTCCAAACACATCATCTGACAATAATATTGGAACTAATCAAAATCAAATTGTTCGGATCATCTTCTCATCTCATGACCCTTGTCAGTTGGCATTGTTTTAATATAATTTCAAAACTATTACTGGGAACAAAAATAGCTGTACCCAATGGAAAAAACATATTCATTCAGCCCAAATTTTCAATTTTACATCAATCCACCAATCGTGTCTTAGTGATACCACTCCATAACCATACATACATTCTTAACCAAAACATCTATTAACAAAACCGATTAAACTTGTGTTAACTCTCACTACCAGGGCCAAACCACTCGAATATAAATCACTAGAGTCCCTAATACTCAAAACTCATGTAACATAATTTACCGAAAAATAGTCTATTTTGATTATCTCCACCATATTTTTCCATTTGGACAATAAATATTGAGGAAATACCATCCAAATAGAAACTCAACTTCAATACATACATAATGGGTTCTCAAATAAACATTCCTGAACATCCATATGGTCTTCTCTGAACACTTCCCTCCAGTCATTTCTTTGAAAATTATCATGAGGAAATGCCTACATTATCAATTATAGGACATTGTTTTATTGAGATGGTATGTGAGGAAGATATCACTATAATACCAAATGTAGGATCTAATATGTAATGAAGAGATACTGAAATACAAGAGGGGTGGATTGTATACTTTAAAAATCTATTATGAAATTTTGAATAAACAAAATTCCCAACACCTTTAATTTATAATAACTTTCTTGATTCTAGTAAATTGATTCTGGAAATGAAACTTAACGAAAGTTTACAACAAATCAGATTCTACCTTAAAGCATATATAATCCTATAAAATCAGAGTACAAGTATAAGGAGGTATAAGATAGTTATAATTTCTCAGTAATACCAATTCATCAGAAAACTTGTAACAAAAAAAATAACAAGCAGTAAGTATTTTAACCCAAAGGAAAGGGTATCCAATAACATTGGATAAAAGTCCCTTGATTTATACTTTCAAAAAAGTTTGTCTTCCCCACACCAGGGTACACCCTCAATGCGAAGATTGGAGTCTGTCTTGCTATCCCCAAAATACCTCAACTATCAGGTAGTCAGAACCTCTGTATTCCTCAGCATGGAATCCCTCATCCTCAAGGTTTTCGGCACCTCTGTCTTCTTATACCAGGAAGCCCTCGATTGTACACAGCAACAATCAGTGTCACGGGAAGCAAAACTGAACAAGTAGTTCTATAGGAACAAATGAAATGAATGTCACTCTCTAGAAATCACTTCAACAGCATGTGGTCTCTAAAGTCACAGAAAATTCATGAGCTCTTTAAAATGATCTCTTATTTATAGGTACAACATCAACGGCCGACTCCCTCCTCCAACGATCATATTTTTCCTTGAATTTCGGAGGGACCTGTACACGTGTCACTCAAACAACGGTTAGTGAGTAACTGAAAGCACAAAATCTTATTATAAATAAACAAGTGTAAGAATAACTAAAATATTATATTTAGAATATAAGTAAATTAATGTTCAGAGTCTAACCAAAAATAGAATTCATAGTCTAGAATAAAAGTATAATCGGATAATTTTTTATAGGAATTCAGATCCTGAATTCTATAGAATTATAGAGTCAAATTTTCAAGGAAATATAGAATCTGGATTCACATGAATTCAGATCATAAACTTACAAATTTCGGAGTTGGAGATCTTGAGAATTTTGATTCAGTAGTCATAAGAATTTGGGGTCATAATTCAAAGAACTCAGAGTCAGAACACAGAGATGTTCGTATCTAGAATTCATAATCAGAATTCGGATTTAGAACTCCAAGAAGTTCGTATCCAGAATTTGTATTCAGAATTCCAAGTTACAACTCAGAGAAGTTGTTATCCAGAATTCGTATTCACAATTCAGAGTTAGAACTCAATGAAGCTTGTATCAAGAATACATATTCAGAACTTAAAGATGTTTGTAACCAAAATTCTGAGAATTCGAATCCTAAAACAGAATGCTTTATTTATAGGTAATTATCATATTCCGAGGTTTTTGTTCCTAACCGAATTTTACACTTAGGAAAAATATGATATGAATAACAAACATAGTAAGGATAAATTTCCTTTGGAACGGAAATTTTTCCTTATAGAAGTAAACCACGGGAAAAAACATGATTTTATTGATGATAAGGTGGTTGTGATTTTCTAAAAAAGAAGGAATGGTCAGGTCATAAGGACACCTTATTGTCTTAACAATATCCCCCTTGAATGCAAAAATTGAAAATTAATATGGAAAACTTTATTCACTAAAAAATATACCCCTTTTAGGAAATTACAAACATCCTTAAAAAAAGAGTATAAAGACTTGAAAAAAATTTCGAGACATTGAAATAAAGCTTATCTCCTTTTTGTATTGGTAAAGATGAATATTAATAACTCCCCCTTAGGATTTGGAACTCTAAGGATCGTATTCTAGATTTCCAGAGTGATAGTTTTCATTTAGCTTGAATATGGAAATATTCGTAATGTAAAACATACCCATAGATAAACTCTCCCTTACATTGGGATATTGTTTATATACATCGAAATATTTTTCCTTCTCCTCTTTAGAATTCTGTTTCCTTCATCCCCTTTGTGATTTTCAAAAACAGTTTGATGGAAAAGAAAAAAATACGTTATCTGAAATATTAGTACAATCAACCAAACAAAAACGAGCAACCAAAATTTCATTAAGTTAAAAAGAATTTGTACAAAGCAATACATTACAAAAAAAATATCGGATTGGGTCTATTATTTATCATTTTCCTTGGGTATTAGATTATTAAAAATTGTTTTCAACATCTTGAATTCCTTGTGATCTTCCTCAGCTTTCTTCTCTAGAGCTCTGATTCAATCTTCCTAAGACTTAAGAACATCTGATTGAGCCTTCAACAACTCATCTCACTTCACAATCTTTTCTTAAAACTCAATCTGGAGATCTCTTTCCCTATTCCAGCTTTGAGCTAAAGAGTTCAAATCCCCATTCATGTCTTCCACCTCTTGAATCTGAGAATTTTGTTCTAGAGTAAGCTTTTCTTCTAAACTAATTGTAAGATATTTGATCCTTCCATATTATATGTCAAAATATTCATTGACTCCATCTTGAAATTCATCAATCTCACTCATTTCTTGAATTGACCACTTTGACCAGCTGTCAATCTTTATACATGACTTTCTGTTAGCTTCATAGCCTATGAGGAATGTTTTGAAATCCAATTCCATCTTGACATACTTTTCCATAACCCTGGACACCAAATCAGATTTCAGATTAAGTGTGTTTTGGAGCATCTAGAATCTAGAATCTATGTTTGAAAAAGTATGAATGGACCCGACAAGATTATACAAGGATAGTTCAACCAAATCATGTCCAAGTGAAGATGATTTGGAATTTGAGACTTTACTAGGTGAGGATTTTTTTTCAGGATCAACAAGTTTTCTCTTTGAATTTCCACCAACTTCCTTCTTCTTCACTATTTATTTTCTATGAGTATAAACAATCACATGTTTACCCTTATCAATTTTTGGAACATCTTCTTCACTTGGAGATTCATTCTCACTTTTAGACAATTGAATAAATCTTTCCTCATCAATCTATTCTTTCTACGTTCTAGCCTCAACATCATCCGGATGAATGAAATCACAATTTAGACTTTCTTCTTCAGGAGATTTATCAACTTCTTCTTCACCTTTCTCTTCACCCTTCTTTTCAGCCTTCTATTTATTATTCTCTAGAGTGAAAATCTTGGAGGATCCTGCTTGAGATGTTCAGAGTGAAATTTTTTTATGGGGATCCCTTGTCATGATAATATTTGAATTTCTTTATAAGATCATATGTGTTACCACCCCCTTATTCTTTTTCTTCTTCTTTTTCAACCTCTTCCAGTTCTTCCACTTCTTCAACATGTTTGGATTTAGATTTTCCTTGAGTGAAGAAAATATTCCCTCGAGTCTCAGGTAAGGATCTGTTATGAAATATTGTGGCACCAGAATATTCTCGGATGTAACATCTGTAGGGTTCAAGAGAGATTGCTCAATCTCAACCTCAAACATTTTCTTCTTAAGATTCTTCCCTTTGGCTTTATTCTCAAGCTCTTCAGCAGTTGATTCTTTCAAGTCCTTAGCCTTAGTAGGATCCAAACCAAACTATGTATCCCTTGCATTTATATTTTTTAATTCCCTCTATTTTTCTACAACATAATCTGGGTATGCTTTCTGGTTATTGTATTTAGGAGGTTCGGATTAGACTTCCATAGATTTAGGAGTTTTTCCTTCAACATCCATTTCCATCAACATTCTTTTCTTTCTAGCCTTCTTTGATGTTTCATATTTTTCAGAATTCTTTGGAATGAGTTATTTCTCTTCCCATGGAAGATCATAAAATGATCCTCACTCCTTAGAAAATCCCAAATTCATTCTTTTCCATGTTTTATCACTTACAAGAATAACATTACAATTTCGTGGCTTGGAAGTGCAAGGGATTTTGAATGATTCAAGACACCGAAATATAATCATGGAAACTAAGGCATGATACATAATAATCTGTGCTCTAAAATTCCCATTTTTTTTATTATCTACTGTAATTAGATCATGACTCATCAAATTGATTTTCCATAGAATTACCAAGAAATCCAAGATTTATATGTCACTCTTCATTAAGGTGTCTATATCACATTTTCTTGGTACGAAAAAGCGTTGAACCCATAACTGCAGGATCTGATTATTGATAGATATGTGGGAAATATTTTCAGTCATGAAATATGATAGTCCAAGACATTCTAGAGATTTTACCTTAATAAAACATTCTTGAACATCTGGTAGTTTGATAGACAAAAGCTCATCTTCCGCTTCATATAATAACTCTACCAAGCTATCAGCCTTGGTGTATGAGAGTTTATAAGAAAATCTAGATAAAGCAGGTCTTGATTTATTGGCTTGGATATGCACATGACCTCCCATCCATTAATCATGATATTCATAGAAATAATAGAATCGTAGTTGAAACAGTTTGGACGGACCAACCTTTCCCTGTACACTTACCAACAAGTTATTGGATTCACGGTAGACAAATCTTTAGAATAGGATTCTATAGTCATTCGTATCGATGGAACTATGGGAGATTCTGAACGGTCTTAAGAAAGGGGGCAGAACTTCAGTAGGTAAGAGCTGGAAAACCGATGTGGGAAAACCCTTCGAGGGTCCTTCATATCTGCGATGGAAGTGACATTTCATCTTCCAAATCCAATCTAATGGATGAGAAACCTTATGATTGGATATAACAGTTTATATGATAGCCGCAAGAAAAATTGGGAAGGATCTGAACTTTTGAGGTTTTTAAAAAAAAATAGAATCCAAGAATTTGAAATAAAAAATAAAATACCACCAATGAAATATTGACTAGAAATATTTATGAAGGAAATCATACCATTCAGTATTCTTTGAAGATTATTCGTAATAGGTAATATTATTCTTGAATAACATTAAATTAAATGAAATTTGACTATGAAAAACTTATTACGAAAAATCTAAGGTCGAAAAATTTATTGCAAAAATTTTGGAGTACCAATATTGCACTATGTAAATTTTGTGTACAAAAATTTTCATTACGATAATTTCGAGTACGAAAAATTCTCATTACAATGATTTCAGGTATGAAATTATTCATTACGAAAATTTCAAAAACTGTCTACAAATATTTTCACTACAAAAATTTTGAAAAACTAACTAACAAATTTTCATTATGAATATTTTGAAAAACTAACTATGAAAATTATCATTACAAATTTTTTTGAAATACTAACTTCGAAAATATTCATTACGAAATTTTTTGAAAAACAAACTTCGAAAAGTTTCATTATGAAAAATGTTGAAAAACTATCTACGAACATTTTCATTACAATTTATATTTGGAAAACTAACTACGAAATGTTTATTTACGAAAATTTTGAAAAGCTAACTACAAAAATTTTAGTTACAAAAAAATTTGAAAAACTATATTACAAAAACTCTGAAAAACATCATTATCAAATGAACTCCCCCTTATGAAAAAGAGTTTATTACTATAAGGAGATTGTTTCAATAAGTGTTAAGAAAGGAATATTACCTTACAGTTATCATTCCTAAATTTTGCTTAATATATTCAAATCTATCAGAGGGTAATGATTTTGTGAAAATGTAATCAAGTTGATCTTACGTTTCTATAAATTAAAGAATTATATCTCATTGTTGTGTGTGATCCCTAAGGAAGTAATGTATAATATCTATGTGTTTTTTACGAGAGTGATGTGTAGGGTTTTTAATAAGGGAAATGAAACTTGAATTATCACACATAATTTGTGTTTTGATAAAACTCATACCATAGTCCGTGAGTGTGTGTTGCATCCACAACACTGGTGCACAACATCTTCCAGCTGCTACACATGCAGCTTCAGCAGTGGAAAGTGCTACTGAGTGTTGCTTCTTTCAAGACCATGAAACTAATTAATCTCCTAAAAATTGACAAGTTACAGATTTTTTTCTTTCTATACATTCTACATCCACTAATGTCATCATCTGAAAAACTCTTTAAAACAAAATCAATTCCAGAAGAAAAAAAGAGTCATGAATCCATGGTTCCCTTTATGTAGTGAAAGATTACCTTTAATGCCTTTTAATTAGTTTCAATAGGATTGTATGGATATCTTGAACATAAGCATACTGAAAAAATTATGTCTTAACGACTAGATATCATGTAAAATAGACTTCCTATCATACCTCTAAAAGTTGTTTGATCTACGGGTTTCATAGCTTCATCAAGATCAAGTGTATTTGAGGTACCAATGGGTATAATTATACTTTTACTGTTTTCATATCCATATATTTTAGGAAGATATTTAATACACTTATGTTGGGATATATATATTCGTTCTAGTTTTGAGAAATTTTAAAACCAAGGAAAAATGTTAACTCACCCATCATACTCATTTCAAACTCAGATTTCATTAGATATGCAAAGGAATCATTTATTGTTTGCTGAGTTTAACAAAATATAATGCCATAAACATAAATTTGACCATTCAAAACATTTTTCATATCTTTCTTTATAAAAAGGGTTGGATCTGCATTTACCATAAAATTGTTATTTTGAAGAAAAATAAGGTAAGTCTATCATTCCATGCTCGAGAGTCTTTTTTAAGTCCATACAGAGATTTGGTTAGTCTAAAAACACAATCATGATGTTTTTTATCTTCAAAGCCAAGATGTTGTTCGTCAAAATCATCCTCCAGAACATAACCATTAAGGAAATCACATTTCCCATCCATTTTAAAAAGTATGAAATTGAAGAATGCTGCAAAGGCAAGTAAAATACGAATAGAGTCTAGTCTAGATACTGGAGCATATGTTTCTTCATAGTATATTAATTCTTGTTGATTATAGCCATTAGAAACTAAGTTAAGTTTATTTCTAACAATGATTCCATTTTCATCACACTTATTTTTGAAGACCCATTTTACTCCAATAATAGAATTTTCCTTAGGTATTTCAACCAAGGTACATACTTTACTCCTTTAGAATTCAATTAGTTAATCTTACACGGCTTTATTATAATCATCATCACCTAAATATTCATCAGTGCTTTTTGGTTCTAATTTTGAAATGAATGCTAGATGTTCTACTTCATTTCTTAACGAACATCTAGTCCATACAGATTGATTTACTTCACCAATAATTCTATAACTAGGATGATTCTTGAGAAATGGCTGATTTGGGTTTTGTAAAATATGTTCATCAACATAGGGTAGGAAATCTTCTAGGGTAAATTTTTCAATAGTATCTTCTTGAAAAATTTCCTTATCAGAATGATCTTCTATCAAATGTTGATAACCAGTTTTCAAAAACACATATGAGGATGTAGGATGGGGTTGTTGAAAAACAAAAGGATCAGTTTCATCAAATTTAGCATGTATTGTCTCTTCAATATTACAAGGGTTTTTATTGAAAACTATATATGCCTTAGAAGTTTTGGAGTAGCCTATGAAAATTCCTTCTTCCGATTTTGGTACGAATTTATGTAGATTATCTTTAGTATTCATAATGAATATATCGCATCCAAAAACCTTAAAATATGAAATTCTAGGTTTTCTACGATTTCGTAACTCATAAGGAGTTTTATTATGAAAATGTCTAATCAAAACTCGATTTATTGTATAACAAGTATTACTCACAGCTTCATCCCAAAAATGTTTTTCTACAGAATACTCACTCAACGTGGTTCTAGTTATATAATTGAAGATTTATATTTATTAATTCAAAAAAACCATTTTTTGAGGGGTTCTGGGTGCTGAGAAGTTATGAGTAATATCTTTTCTAATACAAAAATATTCAAAATTAGAATTTTGAATTTCTCCACCATGATCACTATGAATAGTTTTCAATGGAATATTTTTCTCATTTTTTAATTGGGATCTAAAACTTATGAAATAAGAGAAGGGTTTAGGCTTCTTTGATAGAAAATAGACACATGTAAATCTAGTGTAATCGCCAACCAAGAAAAATACATAGTACTTTCCTCTAATGCTTCCAATTTTTGTTGGACCAAAAAATCAATATGCACTAGCTGTAATTCATCTATAGTTGAGACTTCACCAAATAATTTAAAACTTTATTTCTGTTTCTTTCCATATTTACAAGGCTTAAAAACTTTTAAAGAATATAATCTAAGCTCCGGTATATCCTTAACTTATCTTTTCTTAGAATGTTTTCATTAGTTTATAAACTTAAAGTGACCTAAACTTATATGCCATAACCAAGAATGTTATTCCATTATACTAAGGTAAGGTAATTCATGGATCCTAAGGTCTTCTATAATTAGTGTATAATCATTATCTTGCCTATGAGAAGAAAGAATAAAATCTTCTTCGGAATTGTGTACTAAGAACTCGTCATTCCTAAAATTCATAAGGAAGCATTCATAACATAATTGGATTATACTAATGTGGTTGTGCTTAAGACCCTAAAAAATAAACATTTGAAATCAAAGTTATTCCAAGAAGAATGATGTTACCTTTACCAATAATTTCTCCATGAGCATTATATCTGAATGTTACTTTTCATCCTTTCGTCTTCATAATCTTTTGAAAATAGTTTTTGCAACTAGTCATATGTCAAGAACATCCACTATCCTTGTACCACGTATTTTTGTTGGTACCTTCTCTAATTTACTGAAAAAAAGAGAGTTAGACTTTCTTAATCCAATATTTCTTGGATCGGGAAATTTCAGAAAGAAAAATTTTAAGGAACCCACATCTTCACAGAAAAATATGCTTTATGAAATCCTAAAGACTGGGTTTTGTTTAGAGAAAAATTCTTTTCCCAATTTACACCACACTAACACTTATTACAAAATGGAGCACTTTTATAACAAAATAATTGTTGCTAAAAATCGGTATAGAAACAGTGTAACCAAAAGAAGAACTATTCCTTAGAGGTCCGATTTGAGAATACATTTTATCAAAATTTTCGTTACCAACAGTAACGTTTGACAAACACTTCCTTAAGGAAAATATTTTGGACTTGAGTTTTATAACCAGGTTCTTGTCTTCAAAAAAATGTGAATTTTAACTAGAGATATGCTAGAAAACATTTTTCTTATAAATCACATTTTCTAGATCGTTGGAAAGATTATTTTTCTCAGAACTTACTTCCTTAAGATTTCTCCAAATACATTAACAATCAGAATTTTTCTTATCATTATCTTTAGAAAGATTTGATATTTCCTTTGTAAGAATAATATTCTTAGAATTTTCCATTTCAAGTTTTTTCATGGGTTTTGAATTCTCAATCTCATGAAGTTTGGAAAATCTAGAAACTTATTAATTGGAAGGTAAAGTATTCTCTTAATCAGAAGAATATTATTCATTAAGAGAGTTGTAATATTTACTATCATTAGAATTAAAATAATAATTGTTCAATGATTCAAAATTAGGTAACTTAGCCATTATGCAAAGATATTCAATAGGTAGTCTGGATATTAGAACAAGATTCTTCTGTTAAGAAGATTCATAATACGATGATTCATCTAAAGAGTCTCCACCACTGGCACTCCAGGTGTCATTAGCTTTCAAGACTTTCTTATCATTATATTTATAATACTTCTTTCTACTTCACTCTGAATACCTTTCCTTTCTTTATTTTATCATAATCATAGGACAATCAGGTTTTATGTGTCCAGCTCGTTTTAATTCATAACATGTAACTTCTGAATCTTTTTTATCTTTCCTTTACTTTTTCTTATATCTGGATAAAATGTTCCTCTGTCCAGCTATCTTGTTCATCCTTCGAGCAGGATTTTCAAATTAATTTTATGAGGATTCACTTCCACTAGATTTAGATTGTATTACAATATTCATAGATTTAGATCTAGTAAATCACTTAGGAGTCATGAATTTCATATGATTGGATGTTGTAGTAAAAGTAACACTGCCATTTCCATTATTCTTCGTTATTTTTTCCGCATCTCTCTTCATTCTAGTCTCATGTTGAAGAAGAGTTCCAAACAACTCATCTAAGGAAATCCGAGTAACATTTCTGTTTTCATCAATAGAAGTTCTCTTTGATTCCTAATCATTGGGCATCATATCTATGATCTTATCAACAAGAGCTTCAAAATCGAATCCTTTCTCACCCATTTTTTAAACGATTCACAATAGTCATGAATCTTTGTTTCACCATACATATGGGTTCTCTATAAGGAAAGACGAAACCATGATATTCAGCTATATGAATGGATCTACTAGTTTCAGTAAATTTGGAAATTCCAAATTGAGTAATGTCAAGTTTCTTCCATATAGAATTTTCTGCTTCACATGATGAAATTTGTCTATATATGTTTCTAGTCATGGAACAAAGAAAAGTATTTCAAACATTATAATTCAGTTGATATTCATTCTTTTCTTGATTGGTAAAGGTACTAACTTCTTTTTCAAGGATTTTATATCGTTTAGTAAGCATAAGAAAGTAAAAAAACAAGTATTGATAATTAAAGTCTTCATCCAATCCCTCCAATACTTATAATCCTTTCCATAAATGATATGTGGTCTAGTTGGATTGTGATTGTCTAGGGAACCAACATTGATTCTTGCAATCATTAAGAAAATTATTCCCACAGAAACTTGTTAATAGAAAATGTTTGTAAACAAGGAAAATAATCCTAAGCATGAAAAATACAGAATAAGAGTATCTATAAAAAATGAATCTGAACTATAAGAGTTAGAAAAATTGATTCCGAAAAAGTTTGAATCTGGAAAATTCAATTCCAATAATTCCCTTCTAAATATAATTGTGATATTAATTCAGAGGTAACCCCCTCTGATACCAATTTTTTAGATTGTATGTGAGACTAATATACACTATAACACCAAATGTAGGATAGAATATATAAATATGATATGCTCAAATACAAGAGGGGGTGAATTTTATTCTTTAAAAATCCCTAAGGACGTTTTGAATAACCAAAATTCACAACACCTCTATGTTCTAATAACATTCATGATTCCGGTAAAGTGATTATGGAAATGAAACTTAACAAAATTTTACAAAAACGTAGATCCTACCATAAAGCCTATAGAATCCTATATGATCAGTTAACAAGTATAAGGAGGTATAAGATTGTAATACATTCCCCACCAATACAAATGCATCAGAAAACTTGCAAGAAAACAAGTAACAAGTAGTAAGTCTTTCAACCCAAATATAAGGGTATCCAACAACCTTGGATAAAGTTCCCTTGATTTGTATTTTCAAGAATGTCTATTTTACCAACATCAGGGTAATCCCATGATATAAAGATCAGAGTATGTGTTTCTTTCCCTGAAATCCCTCAACTATCAGGTAGTCGTATCCTCTGTATTCCTCAGCATGGAAGCCCTCAACTTTAAGGTAGTAGACACCTCTATCTTCCTATCCCTGGAAGCCCTCGATTGTACAGAACAAAAATCAAAGTTTCATGAAGAAAAACTTAACAAGTAGTTTAGTACGCACAAAATCAATGAATGACTATCTCTAGATATCAGTTCCACAATATGTGGTATCTAGAATCATAGAAGTGTCATGAGCTATTTCAAATGATTTCCTATTTATAGGAACAGCTTCAAATTTTAGATCCCTTCTCCAACAGTCATATTTTTCCTTGAATTTTGGAGGGACATGTACACATGTCACTCAAACAACAGTTAGTGAGTAACTGAAAGCGCAAAATAGTTTTATAACTAAACAAATGTAACTATAACTAAAATCTGATATTCAAAATATAAGTGAATTAATGTTCGAAGTCTAACAAAAAATTGAATTAAGAGTCTACAATACAAGGATATTCTAATTCTATTTTGTAGGAATTCATAATGGAAATTCAATAGAATTATGGAGTCTGAATTTCATGTAAATTCGGAATCTGGATTCACATGAATTCGGAACCTGAACATACAATGTTCTAAGTCAGAGTTCATGAGAATTTGGAGTCAGAACTCATATGAATTCAAAGTCTGAATTCAGAGAACTCGGAGTCAGAACTCTGGGAAGTTTGTATCCAGAATTCTTAATCAGAATTCAGAGTCAGAACATAGAGAAGTTCAAATACAGAAATAGTATTCAGAATTCATTGTTAGAACTCAGAGAAGTTTGTATCTAGAATTTGTATTCAGAATTTGGAGTTAGAAATCATAGAAGCTTGCATCCTGAATTTGTTTTCAAAATTTAGAGTCAGAACTCAGAGAATTTCATAACCAGAATTCTGAGAATTCGGATCCTAAAACAGAATTCGTTATATATAGGTAATTATAGGATTCTGAGGTTTTTGTTTCAATATGAATTTTACACTTATGAAAAATATGATATGAACAATAAACATAGTAAGGATAAATTTCATTGGGAAGGAAATTTTCCTTATTGACATAAAACATAGGGAAAAATGAGATTTTCATTAAGATAAGGTGTTTGTTATTTTAAAAACAAGAAGGAATGATAAAGTCATATAGAAACCTTATTGTCATAATAATATCCCCATTTAATAAAAGAATAGAAAAGTCATAAGGAAAACCATATTCACTCAACATGTTAATCACGACCTCACTCATGTAAAATTTCATATTTTTAGTAGAAAATTATATTACAACATAAAAATAGAAGTTTTTCACTCTCACTACAACAATTTTTTTTACTATATTAGGTCAGACTAAACCCAACTGGCTTGCACTAGAACACTCATCATCCATTTCATGTATGCTACATCTTTTTAAATGGCTAATAAATTTTTTACATGAATCCTATCATTATCATCCAATGAGAAAACTAGGTTGATTCCCTAACCTTCAATATAATTTCCCCATCATGGCATAATTTACCTCCTAAACATCATCAGGTTCTACTGCCTCATCAACAACCCTTATACAAGCAGTCCTACCATTAATTTACTAACTAATGAAGGTTAGTTTCTCTCTCAAAACAAATTTTGAAATTTAGAATTTACATGTATTCCCAAAAAATCCACCTAATTTGATTTACATATTTCTCTTTATATACCCCACTCCTAGATGATTCGAGACATCACCGAATGATTCATTGCAGAATGATTTTCTTTTCCACTAGAATTAAAAAATACATCACCTTGACAAGGTACCCTCAATCATTAAGACACTACAATAGCAACCAAATATATCTACAAAATTGAAATTTAGATTTTTTTTATTTATAGAACATAACATATCTTTCCACCAATTACATTAATGTCTTTCCACTCCCTTATGGTATATAACATAGGAAACTCCAATTTCATTTGGAAGAATCCTTAGATCAATGACACTTATTTTCTCAATGAACCCCTATAATAAATGACAACCTGGCCTCTCTAAGAGAACCACCATGCACAACATTGGTTCGTAATTGGAATTCATGTTCCGCTACATCAACTCAACATTCTCCTCCCCACATCTAGGTCTGACTTGTAAATCCATACCTAAGGTGTTTTTTAACTTCACTTTATATGAATAATTAAAACAAATAAGGTTTTCACATAGATCATAAGATGAACCCAGTAATCATGGACTATGTTCTCTATCATTCCTTTTATCAAACAAACCCCCCCTCCATAACCCATTTCCCTTTTTAAGAATGGAACTTATGTCATTCTTCAGCACTTAGTGTATCCCGACGACATTAAATGTGAAGTTATTGGTGGTATGAATCCCAAAATAAAACTCCACACATACAAACATATGACTTTAAACTCAATTATATAGGTCATCAAAAAACCCATCAATAGTTTTTGAATAATGTTGGAGAATTTTCATAATACTCGGAATGATGTCAAGATGTTGGTATTGAACATCAGTAGTTGATTTATGATAATAAGTTGTCAAAGAACACCAATACCAACATATGCATTACCGATGTCAGTTTACACTATGGATCACCATGATACTACAAGGAACTCTGGATTCCCTAACACACGCATATCATTAAAATATAATGACCATCAATTAGGGGTGATTTCCATCCTTGAATAACTAAATTCCATGACCATCAACCAGGAATGCATGAACCAATTTTTTTTTTTTAACTACTTCTACCACATCCACTGATCTCTTTCGGTATGCCACTGATAGTCAACAAATGAAACAAAATGGTCTTCCACAAATATCAAACCAGTAGTCTCTCGCATAAACATGATTTTGGTCATGGTTTATAGTGAATTACATACAAATATCATGTTCCAAATCAAGCCTTAGTAGTGTGTACCCACATCTAGACGTCCTTAGAGACCTCAGGGATTTTCACAATCCTATGACCACTTCCAAAACTGAAATTAGTTCCGACAAACAAAACATCACCTTATGATAACTAAACACCTACTTACTCACCTTAAAATTCTTATTTGTAATTTAGATACATCAGCTTCAGGGAATTCTCAATATCTCCCCCAACAACCTAACAATTAATATAAGCATGCCCACCCATGTGATCACTCTCACCTCATGTGTCACCTTAAAAAAACCAAATAAATTTTTATTTATACTTTCTTATTTAACTAAAAAAATTGTAAATAATATTAATCTTCATCCCAATATACAGATTTAGAATCTATGTGATACAAACATTCACAACAAACCTTGCAAACTATCATAAGAACAATGGTTCCCTTCTGAAATAACTAGGTAACAACTATAACATTTACTAAATCACAATGGTACTCATTATGCATCGATTCCACCTGAGAACAATTTCCCATCCCGTATATTCTAATGAACATAAATCTCGTGGATATCCTTTATTGAGGTCAACCTTGACCTTCCAAAGACTGATTAATCATTTTAATAGCTCAAGCATCAGCTTCCAAAAGCCATTAAACTCCTCCCCCAGCCCTCATGAAAAAGCATGCACTTGTCCAGACAGGAAAATTCAAATGACACCCACATGATCAATAAAAATAAAATAAAGTTCAACCACCCTCCCACAGTTAGATCCCACAGATTGAATGATAACACATTTCAGACTAGGTTTAAAGGTAACAAGACTCTCGGCCATCTCTTTAGGCCACATACATCAAACTCCCCACATGTCGTCACCCAAAGGTGCCTCTACTATCGACATTCCAAAAAACTAAATCCAATGTACGGTAAAAAATATCCAACATATTTCTCCTTAAATGATTACTCAAACAACTTCATCAGAACCAAGAGCCAAAAAAAACTACAACAAGAGTAAAATTCTCAACTCGCGTGGTCCCTACTCAGAAGGAAACCAAAACACTAGCACCATACATAAAGTATAGAATAGAAACAATTGGTCATGACCCACAACTATTTACACGATCACATTACCAAACAATGAATTCTGACCCAATGGTCACAACCACTACCAAGGGTTCCCTAAGCACAAATCAAATTCCATGTCGTAACCAGCAGGACCTCACAACCCAAATTCAATGTCCCAGGCTAGGGAACTCTCACAACCCAAACAACCCATAAAAGTGTAAAATATACAACAAAAGAAATTTCCACTACCAGGTTCACCGAATGTTGCATCACACCAGATCATTTCATAACTAAATATTTAATTTATAAACTCAAGAAATCACAATTTAAGATCCCCATTCACCTGATATTTCAAAAATACAAAACTTATTTTTAACCATAAATAAAAAAAAATTCCTAAGCAATAAATGGATTAATGATATATTGGATTTAAACCAAATATGTAAATGATCATATACTATCATCCTTAAACATTTTTCACTACATATAATATTCCCTCGATCAACATCACACATAGAAATATAGCTTCTTCTATACTTAACTTAGTTCATAGTCAATATAAGCTAAACCAAAGTACTAAATCAAAATTATTTTTTCAAACAAATTTTGAAACCATTTCTTATATGACAATACTAATATTCTCTCTAAGGAACATTCCACATATCCCAACATGTAAAAATAAATATTTTAACTCATGTAATATTTATATTAAATATCATTATTAATTCAATCATAATATTTCTTATATTTTACCAATTTTAATAATATTTATAAGATACATTTATTTACTTCAAATTTAAGGGAATTAAAATGAATTACACCCATTATATCTCACAAATCCATATATTGTGTGCCTATCATGATGCATGACAACAATATCCTTATGTTCCATAAATGATGCATTAATGTACAGTCTCAAGTCATTTTGGCCCTGTGAAAAATATCATAAATCAGTCACAATAAAAATCATGTGCATCACACAATGGTGAAATATCATTCAATTATGACATACAGATCAGTGAAAATAATCCACACCCTAGGTGGCATGGGTTTCCTCTCATACAAGTGATAAATACACCCTAGAAGAATTTTATTACCATGTCCTGACACATCATAAACTATTATCTTCAATCCCAAATAACAATACCTAAGAAAATAACTGCTCTAATAACAATTTATAATGTCCCTAACCTCAGAGCCACTAAACTAGTTCCCATATACTGGTCACCACATGATCTCAAGCGCACCTCCCCATATTCCAAATGTTATCGGCTAATATTGATGGTCTAATAGATCCCAATGTGGTACTATACCATCATTATTAAAGTAATAAATATTAGATAAATAATAAAATAGAATGAATAATAATTAATATCTAGAACCATTCAAAATGAACCAATTCCTAGATATCAAACAATCCATTGCCTATATAAAAATTTGCCTTCTGATGCTGAATAATGCCCTATGAGAAAACCCAAAATAATGAAAAACAACAAAAACCCTAAATGTTCCTAACTCCATGTCTGATACCTCATCCATTCACATATAATGTCTTACCTAACTAAAAAAAGGCATTTTCCTTTATGCTCACCTACAGTCCTGGAATCTACTATGTTACATAATGACACCCGAGCTAGGTGGGATTTCAACATAATATGATACCATCATCGGTGTCCAAAAACAACTAGTCTAATAGATAGTTGATGGAAATATTAATAAGATAAGAAATTAAAAATTAAAAATCATGTTCAATTATTTAACAATCATTAAAATAACCATTTTTATCTTTAGGATCATTTTCATCATTTCCCCATCTTCATTAATTAATTTATTCTGAACTTGTGTTTCATGGGTCAGTCATTTATATCATTAATAGAAGGTTTTAAGGCATTAATCACTAGGCATAAGTGAATAATTCACATCCCTATATGAAAACAGATAAACACATCACAACAAACACATTTTTCTCTCCTTGATCCATATGTCTGGGCAGAATATAACCATTCAGGGAATATAGATCCATTCCATTCCCTAAACATTACATGGTAGGTTGTGATTAGAGCAACTATCTAACTTAACCCATGAGAATAGAACATCAATTAAATACCCACACAACCTAGCCATGATCACATTGTTATATATTTTTATACATCCATTCACCACACATAAAAATTAATAACCATTACAAATAGAAATCATAATCCACAAAAATCAACATGGGAATATATATAATGCCAAAACCGAGTTAACACTCTTCAATTTATAACAGTACCCAACCAATTTATTAGATTCAACCAAATCCATATAACCCATATTTACAATGTACAAACCCATTCAAAATATTCATTGATTCAGGAATGAATACTCAACTACATTTTCTTCAAATCAAAACAGATTTCTAATTTAACAAATTTGTCGTTTCATATATACAAATATGTTCTGTAATTTCAATATAATTAAAAACCCATTACAAAGAATCTAAATTATCATAATTATCCATTTTTTGCAATGGCAAACAACCCCTATTTCCATTATAGAAACCTTGTAAAAACTATAAATATTTCATTTAGTCTACACTAAGAATATTTAAGATGTTCATTATGGGATCTATGTTATTAAAATTCAAATATACAGTAATCCTTCCAAATTTATATGTTCACGAATGATGGAACACCCCATGGGAGGCCCCAAAGTCCTCAGATAGTCCTTAATATATCCCATTAAAATTATGAGATGATTAAATCATAATTTGTAAGTTCATTTTACCAAAACACACTAATGGAATTCAAATCAAAATAATCGTAAAAAAACACATAGTCATATGCATAAATAAAATAAAAATAATTGGATATAATGTGTATGAAATATTCTTTGATTCCATTTATGAACACAATCCTAATCATTGTATTTGAACATGATAAAAAAACATTTGAAGCCCAAACATAGATTCCACTAGAAAAATAAGGTATTAGATCTTTATAAGAATATCAACTATGATAAAAACACTAATTTTTAGAAGAGTCGAAATGATAGGATTTTACTATCTAGGATATTCTATCCATATCCCATGACACTCCATATGACCATGAAATTGGGATGATCAATCCCATTGATGTGGCGGTATCTTGAGTTAATTACTAAGGGTTGAGAGTAGGTGAAATGGAGGAAAATCTATTGAGACTTTAAAATCCTAAAGTTGCAATAAGGTAAAATTTATCAACTATTAATGGGTGAACAATTTACCCACACGGTTGTCCAAACCAAGCTCAAACAGAGCACAAGCCATTGTATAGGGGGTTGAGTTTCACAATTACCTATGTAACCCAACATTATTTATAAACAAAGATCCAACCATGTGATATGAAACTCTCTCAAACAATATGGTTTTCTTTAGAAAGTCTCAAAATTTAATTAATTGTGCACCAACTATGAACCTTTCACAGCTTGGCCAGATTTCTCTTACATATGGGCCCCACACCCCTAGAACACCCTAATGGGCCTCCATGATCATAGAATTTTGTTTTTTTGAAAATGAGAAGACAAATTCACTAAAAAATAAACGAAAATATACATTAAGATTACTTGGGATCTTATAATTTTTTTTAATTCAATAATTGGGAATTAAAAATAAAACTCATGTTCAATATTTAATAGGTTTTTAATTAAGACGATAACAATTATGTAAGTGTTTTTGTTATCTCATTTTTGGTTATTGAGATATGATTGTTCTTATGGGACTAAAATATTATTATATATATATATATATGATTATATATGATTATATTATTTTTTAATTCCATTTTTTTAAATTAAACATAAAATTTCAATACAAAAACACTTAATCTAATTCAATTGATTCAACAATTATTAATTCAATAAAGAGTTTTTAAATAGTCAATTTCATTTCATCGATTTATAATTATTATTATTGAACACAGATTTGAATATACTGATTAATTTTACCGTATGATTTTACAAAATTGTTTTTCCAATTCCCTTTAGATTTATATTCAGTTCATCATCATGAACTCATATTTTGATACACATTTCCAATTATTAACCTTATTGGAGGAAATAAAACCTCATTATAATTTTGTTTTAATTTATTTGATAATGGAAGATTCTATTGAATTATGAATACTAATATGATAAAAACCATGGAAATTATATTAGAAAATAAATATTATCACTTATTAATTCCATGACTATGTTTTATGGATTTATATTCCATATATTGATGTTTAACAATTTTTCAATCAAAAAATGATTATCTTTTTTCTAACCAAATTATTTTTCTCGAATAATGTAGTGTTATTGAAAAGATAAAATCATAAATATTATAAATATAATTATATATAATTGAATTAATACATAATATCATTATATTAAATAAATATTTGGGTGTATTTTTGGTATTTTTATAAAATGATTTGTTTATGGAAGAATACTGTAAAAATACATATTTTTATCGAATTGGTAATTTGTTATAAGTTTTTAGAAATAAAAATTCTATTTTAAACTATTTAATTTAAAATATATATCATATTACTATTAATAATTCATTTTAATCAAATATTAATCAAATTTATAAATTATTTTGATTTGAAATATTTTTTATGATTTTTGAAATTTTCTAAAAAGACATTTTTTCGTTTCATTTTTCATTATTATAAGAAAATTTAAATATTAAATTTATATAGATTGAAATTTGAGAAATTAATTTAATATTTTCAATAATGAGGATAAATTCTAATAATGATACAAATTTCATTTTTGTTTATAATGATTTATAAATGTGGAAAAATCATATAATTTTTGTAATGGTTAAAAAAATTGAATTTGGGATGAAAAATTATGATTAGTTTGAAACATAACATTTGAATTACTGTTGTATTGTTTAATTTCCACCGTTATCACCTTATATTACTGATTTAATAGATTTATTTCATGTTTCCATGAGTAAGACATTTATAATATTTAAAATTTGAGAATAATTTCAAGAGCATCACTCCCATTAATTATAAAAGGGATTCTCTTCAACTATCTTATTCACAGATTATGATCAATTTAATGGAATAATCTATAAATAAATCCCTTAAAAATTAATAACCAGGAAATAATGGAATTTCTATAAGAAAATTACAATTCATAAAAATAATTTGGGGAAATACAAATGGGGATTTACCAATGAAAAGGTATAACTCTAAACCGTGTTATTTCATTTTTATTTCATCTAATATCACCTTATAATAGTCTATAAACATTATTATATAGTTAATTAATTATGATTCATATAAATAATTGTTTTTATGTAGATTTAATGACCCTTTTCCACCTCTTATTTATCTTATGAGAAATGAAAACTTCACTCATGCTTAGCTATGGACTACCATCTCTATGAAGTGATGTGTTTTGTTTTTCATCAATTGATCAAATAAATAATTAAAAGATTGGATAAAATAAATATATAACACATTAATGAGGTAATTATTATTATATAGATATAATATTATACTTTCATAATTTGGTTTCCATCCACTGGAAAATGACAATGTCACTCATGAATTCAAATGCACTACCACCTCTATAATGTGATTTGAAAAAATTTCCATTATTTCCTCACATAGTTGGTCATAAGGATTATCATATGGAATAAATATCACCTTTATAACATATTTATGATTATATAAACATATCATATCATATACATTATTTATATTCATCCTATTAAAAAATTAAAACATCATTTATGCCTACAAAATACTATTATCTCTTTGACCAAATATGTTTAATTTTTCCTAAAAACAATATAAATATGGTTTTAAAAGTTATATTTATAAAATAATTAAGTATTTTTGTAAATATGGAACCATACCTTTATTAACCATGGTCAACTGATCAATATTATTTAAAACATATAAACTGTACGGACTAAGAACTACCAGTTTGAATATAACAATTTTAGTGACAAAATAAAACATGTTAATAAATGATATACAAGGAATAATGGTAATTAATGGAATAATAACATTGCATTAAATAATTAAATATATAAAATTATTTTATTATTTATGTGGTATAGAATGTATGAATCTAGAGAATACTAAGTGTAATATATTTTTTTTATAAAAACATTATTTTAATGTATTACTATAAAATATTACAACTCCATATCGTTGATAATTAAAATATTACAGGAAAGATATTATTTAAACATAATTTATTGTCAAAATACAATTTTAAATAAATTTATATTTTTCTTAAATTTTTTAAAATGATCGTTTTATCATATATTATTCAAGTTATTTTGATTTTTTAATCAAACTGAAAAATATTGTTTTTTCTGTATATGAATTTCCCATAGTTTCCCACCATAATAGATATTATTAATTATAAATAGAAAATAATTTTTATTATTTATAAAATACAATTTAATTCTCATTTTTTACAGAATATATTTATTAACAACTTTTAAAAAGAAATGGATATTTCTCTATATTCTTATACATAATTGGAGAGTCATTATCTTTATTGGTTCGAATGAGTATTAAAGGGTTTTTATTCTAAAAATTGATATTTTAAAAAAAATGAATTCATGTTATGGAGATTAAGAATTATATATAATTATTGGTGATTATGATATAGATCATTATAATAGTTGATTATCATATAGGACTCCAATGAATTTGGTAATTATTAGTCATCAATGTACATAAATGAGGGAGATGGTATAATATTTTACTCCTATTCAATTAAGTAGGTATATTTTATTAAATCATGGGATAAAAAAGTGAAAACTAGTTATAAATATGATTCTTCAATATAATTATTTCGATTTTTCTATGATTTTTAATGGATTTTATTTTATTTTATTTTGAATGAATAATTTATTAACATATAATGGAAAATTGTATATTTTTTGAGAAATTGTTTCAGGAGTTCTCATATTATTCATGATTCATTTGTGATTTATTTTCAAAAAAATGGGTTTTAATTTTATTTGATTTAGAAAATGATTATTCTCTCACATGTATATGGTTTATTTATTTGATGAATTTTTATTATGAAATATCTAAAAAAAATTCTTGGGTTATCTTATTTTTCACTGGAATAATGGGTTATAATTATTTTCATTCCGTATACTTCTTTTATTCTAATTCAATTTGTAATTTTTTTCAGAGGGTCTATGGATGTGTTATAATTATAGAGAGGTTAACTCTGGAACATCATTATTGAAAAAATAGATTCATTAATGAAGCATATGTGAAAATATTAGAACATACTTTATATGGAAAAATATATTCTTTGGAAGTGTCCATATTTTTATATAATGTATTACCATATTATCTACAATCATAAATTTAATGTTTCCTGTTAATATTAGTAATTGTAAGCATTGTTATAAATCACATAATTATAGTTTGATTATTTTATAATGAATTAGAGTAGGAATTGGAGGAATGGATTATATAACATTAGGTATAAAAGTGGTGTTAAAAGAAACTTTTAATATATTATATTATATTTTTATATTATGTGGAGTAGTATTTTTATTATTTCTCTTCATTATCTAATCCATATCATCTCAAAATATTATCCAACATAATAAATAATGTAGATATATTAGGAAGTCATAATGGGGATATTAACATTTCAAATATGGAACCATGAATGGATAGAAAAATTAGTTATTGTAAATTTGTACACATTAGTTCCTTGAAGTTAATTTTTTCACCCATGAAATCGAGTGGCCAAATATTTTTAGATAAACATGTCGATAGTTGATTTTTTATTTGTAGATCACACAAAAAACATTCAATGGATCGTTGGACCTGGTGAAACATGAGGAATGGTTTATTACATTGGATAATATATTTTATATTCTTGGATGCATAAAATATAATAATGGGAATCATTTTATTTATCATCTTAATGTTTATGTAAATCGATAGTTGTATCTGATTATGAATACAAAAAAAAGATTGATTTTATATATTGTACTATGTTTAATGATAAATTTTCAACGAAATTTCTTCATAAACATGTCCAACATTAAATGAAAATAAATTCCAAGAGTTGAAATAAAATAAATAAGACCCAGTGGTCAGTCATGAATATAATTCTAATATACTATCCATGTATTTAATAAATTAAATTCATAATCATGAGATTAAAATTGATGGATTTAATAAAAGTATAAAACTAGGTATAAGATGAGCATTGACCAAAAATGTTTCTAAATATTGGGAAATATATTTTCTTGTGATGAGAATGTTGAGATGGATTTTTGTAAAATATTAGTACATACTAAAAAAATACTAAGAATTGATCAATGTGACATGAAATTTAGATGAAGTAAACTACGAAATATAATGGAAATCTGCTTCATAAATTAGAAATATGTTAAAATAAATTTTAAATAATGTTTATTAAGATAGAAAAAGTGTTATTTATTTGGTAAGATCTGCCATTGAGCACGTGATTGAATGATAATGAATTATGATCACAAAAATAATGGGAAAACATATAGTAATCCTATAGTGATAAGGTTTAGTTATAATGTGTTGGGTCATTATGATTACACGTGTCTGAATTTAGTTATGCAATGTTGGAATCTACAAGACCCAATATAATAAAGGTGTAGAAATTTTTTTACCTCTATTATAAAATATTGTCGAACATCAAATAATGTAATTTCTTGTAAAATAATTATGTATTCAAATTATTATATGGAATTTTTTTACATGAGATACATTCATTATTTTTTATATAATTTTTAATTAAAATGGAAATATTATCTAAAGAAAAAATGTTATAACATTTCATAAGAATCTAAAATGTGTTATTAAGGAAACTTGAATATATTAGAATAATTTAAGCATCTTATGTTTAATGGTTTTGTCTAACAACCTTAATGTCCTTCCAATTATGGAGTTTGATGTTATTATTGGTATGGATTGGAATTAATTTTTTCATTGGATGTTTCATTTTAGAGATAAAATAGATATATATAATTTTTATAGTGAATATCAATAAATATATATGAATTAGTTCATACCATTCATAAAATATCGAAATGATGATAAGTTTTTTAAAGATATGCGTGACTGTTATATTTCATATATTTTTAAAAAGATAGAAATTATTCAAGTTGGTTATATGACATAATAAAATCAATATAAATACGTATATTATAATGGTTTTACTATTGTACATCTAGACCAAGAGGTTTAATTTACTATTAACTTACTCACAAGTGATAATCTAATTTCAAAAACCAATTATTGAATGAATTTAGTAAAACAATTGGAATTAATATATTAGTTTTAAGTGTTTCTTAGTATCATCATAATTCATAATAGTTTTTTAACTTATAGTTCACCTATTTTGTTTGTTTAAATGAAGGATTTTTTCATGAGGTTTTGAATTGATTACTTATTACATAATAATATCAATATTATTAATATGTATCTACTACCACATATAAATGGATTTTTATAGCTCCAGGTTGCTCAATATGTTTTTAAGACCAATCTTAGGTCCTTGTATACCCAACTCAACATGAAGGTAGAAGATATTTTGATGATGAAATTACTTATTAGGTATTACCATTATTTTAATTTCCTTATTCCATTATGGTTATTGAATTGTCCTATAGTACTTATGGATTTTATAAATAGAGTTTTAAGTGATTAATTGGATAAATTTGAGGTTTATTTCGTTGATGACAGTCATATTTATTCAAAATTCAATGAGGATCATAATAAAAATATAAGGATTATTATATGGAAATTTAAGTTAAAAAATTTCCATATATAATTTAGAAAAAATAAATTGTTCAGTGTTTATGTTTTCATGAAATTGATATACTGTAGATATTTAAAAACTGAACTATTTGAAGAATGGACAAGACCTATAATTGTCATTGAGATTTAATTTTTTCTTATATTAATTGGTTACTATTGATCTATGTTGAAAAAATTTATTTTTAATATGTCCTACTCACTATTCTTATCATAAGTGGATTAAATTTATTTTTGACAAAGGAATTTAAATTTTTATTATGGAATTCAAATGTGAATTGGTAAATGATATTCTATAATCATTTCCAATATTAATGGGTGTGTTTATTATTTAAAATAATTGTCATTGATAATAATTGGTTGTCTCTTAAGGAATTATGATCATGAAATTTCATATTTTCCATGTCAATTGGAACTCCATATAAAAAATTTAACTACACAGGCTATTGAGAATTCAAAAATATGTTTCAAATTATAAATATGGGGGAGTATTTCAAATAGTTAAAATTTTATATATTTTTTTTATATTAAAAATTAGAGTATATAATCACTAAAAAATAGTTGAACATGGGGAATAGAATATGGATGGATCAAAAAAAATTATGATTACAATATTTACTATCATCTGAGAAAACAAATAAGGTTGCTGATAAATTATTTCATATAGATAATGTGTCATTAATCATTCTACATTTGAAACATGATATCATGGTTAATGTTTTATTGTATTTTGTAATATAAATTATATATGAATAAATTCTCTATCATTTAATTTAAGTATAAGTACAATGATATTTATTACATGTAAATATATAATCTAAAAAAGATGATTTTGATTTGAAATAAATCATATAATTTTTCAATAAATGTATGTTCCTAAATATTATCATTGAAAGATAAGGTGTTTTGAGATTTTTGAATAGGATGTGTGTTCTATTTTATTCCTAATTAAAGAAGGAAGTGTTATGTGAAGATAACAGAATTATATTTTATTTTCATCCTGGAACCCAAAAAATTATAGATACATTAAATATATTTTTTATTGTTGAATAAAAAAATATATTACTAATTTTTCCATAAAATGTTATACTAATTAAAAGCTGAATTCATAATGAAAACTAGAAAATATGGTTCTTCATCAATTCCCTATACCTAAATAGAAATGAGATATTATAAATATAGTTTTAATAGTGGTATTAAAGTATGTGGCTATATGTAATAATTTTATTTATGAAGTTTTATTCTTTCAAATTAATAAAAAAAAATTATACATATTAGAGATACTATGTATATATATCAACGTTATAAGATTTATCAAAAAGAGATAACCAGATTACATGGACTTTACCTATATATTTCTTAATCATAAGTTCCTTGATATACATTAAATTTTTTATAAAACATCATAAGTCACTAGGTACTAAATTTAATTTCTTTACACATTTTTATCTTCAATATCATATAGAATCAGTGTGTGAAATTCAGAAATTTTAATATATACTTTTGTTTTTTACATTATATCATCAGGGTAGTAGTTATTTATATATTATATTGGTGTAATATTCATCTAAAAACAATTTAAATAAAAATTATTCAGATAACTACATTTGAGGTATTATTTAGAATGTTGTGTCAGACTCTAATTTGGGGAGATGAAGTCAGTGAAAGGATGTAGTTTGGACCATAATTTTTAGAATATATTATGAGATGAAAAAAATTATTTCACACCATAAGATGGAATATCAAAACATGCATAAATTTTATTCATATAAATAAAGAATGATCACTTGTTTTAGGAAGGTTATAAACTTTTTATAAATGTAATTCTTTGAAAAAATATTTTTAGATTATAAATGAATATAAAATGGTCTATAAAAAATAAAAAAAACACGTGGGATCAGTATCATAATTAATGTCCCTACCTCTAAGTTTTTCACATGTACATGATGTGTTTTATGTTTCATTGGAAAGGAAATTTTTATCAAATGAATCCAATTTTTTTAGTCCTGATTCTGTATAGATAAAATAGAATATCCATTTTATAGAATATATTTTTTAGATTAATTGTACTAGAGAGAAGATTCTTTAGATTATGAGGACTCATCTCATTAATGTTTTTTGACTGAACCATATGGTTGAATAACCAACATGGGAATCCAAAAAAGGAAATAGGGAATAATACCCTCACTTATTTAAGTCAAGAATAAATTTTTGGGGGAGAAATATATTATAGGGGATATAATGTAAAAAGATAGAAAATTATATTCATAAATAAACATGATTTTTTAATAATATTGATGAATAAATTTATCTTTTCATATTAAATATTATGATTTTAATTATTTTTTAGTAGAATAATATATAACAATTTCTAACAGATTATTTTTCATGAATCATATATTTATATTTTAATTGATAAATTTATAAATATTTGAAATTTTATATTATAAAATAAAATTTATTTATGTAAAAATTTTATCATATTTATTTTAATGTTTTTTTGTAATTTTTTTCGAAGGATTAATTTTCAGTGTAAATAGTGATGAAATATAAATTAT
The DNA here is from genome assembly GCA_963277665.1 of Viscum album. Taxonomy (NCBI): domain Eukaryota; kingdom Viridiplantae; phylum Streptophyta; class Magnoliopsida; order Santalales; family Viscaceae; genus Viscum; species Viscum album. The sequence continues at coordinate 1,199,132,989 of OY728122.1, forward strand.
TAAAAACATATTTCTTATATTCACGTATTTAAAATGTAAAATGATATTTTTATTGGGTTTAAATTAAAATTAGACACATTGTAAAAAATAATAATCTATTTAATTCCATATAAATAATATTAATACTTTTTTTGGTATAAATTCATTATTCAGCTAAAAACACATTTTACATAAAAGACTACTTTTTTATTCAATATTGATTTCTTATACTAAAATTAATTTCTGATGAATCTAATAATTGAATCAATAAAAATGGATTTAATATTTGAAAATATTATTTTCATATTTTTTTAATGAGTACAATTTCATTTTTGAGAATACTGAATGGTAACAATGATAAATTATTTCCACCCTGTTATAGTGTAAAACAAGTAAATTATGATTAAAAAATTCATTACGAGGTAAAAAAATATAATTTCAATTGATATTTTATGGGATTATTTTTACATATGTCACATTACATTGGAGATTTAAATGATTTATTTACACATTCTCAGGAGTAATTAATTTATAATATTTAAAAGATGAGATAAAATCTAGAGAGTAAATCTCATCCCTTATAAAGTAGATAATTCTATCTGTCCAATTAAAAAAATTTGATTCATTTACCTTCACCAATACCATCTAAAATACCTTCCCAATATCCCACCCTATTTCCTAGAGTTCTTGGTATCACCAATGGACCGATACTATGAGGTTTAAGGTGTAATACAAACGAGGTTTCCCAAAGAAGAGGTATAACTCTTAACCATGTATTATCATGTTTATAAATTATTATAACCACTTGAAATAGTCATTATAAATGCTGATATAATAACATTATTTTCTCCTATATACATATATTTTATTATATTTATTGAAAAAACCAATTTTCATATAATTTTAACTCTCATGGGAAAGGAGAACTTCGCTTATGAGAATATGTGAATGACTGCTCCCAATAATATAATAACCAACATATATGATGATTAAAATGAATCAATAGGATATTAATATCCTAAATAATACTATTTAAAGATAATAAACTTTTTTCATCGTATCCTTCTATCATTTGAGAAACAATATCCTTACATTTTCATATATGAAGACTACCACCTTTATGATGAGATTTAATTTGTTTTTTTTCATTTCCTCTCTTAAATGATCATAAAGATAGAAATAAATATAAAATATGAAAATTTTAACATGTTTATGATTCAGTAAAGTCAAATTTAATCTAATTTAAATCTTTTCCACCCATTATAAGATTTAAAATTAGGATCATGAAAACCTAATAATTATAGTCTACATGACATGATGTGCTCCATTTTATATGACTACATTAAAAGAATGGTTTTAATAGTTTTTTTCATGTATAAAAATTATAACTGTAAAATTTTTAATATTTATTATATAATTAGACAATAATTCCATTTTACAATGGTCAATGCATTGATTTTATTTTTAGTCTGTAAAATGAACGACCGTAAAATAACAAACACGAAGTTAACAATTTTAGTAATTAAAAAATGTTAATAAATAAAATAAAATAAATAATAATAACGTAATTAACATTAAAATGTTCTTAATATTTTAAGTAAATAATATATTTTTATAATTGTGTATTTAGATAATGCAAATAGTATAATAAGACATAAGGTATAATATTATTCAATAAAATTTTCATTTAAATTATTCCATTGAAATATTTATCCTATATATTCATGTTTTTTAAAATGATCCAATAATTTTATTTATAAAATATTGATTTTTAATTTTCATTTTAAAATAATTATTAATTTATTAAAAAAATTTTATTTAAACAACTTAACATATACCGTATCAGTTATTTTTTCTTTTTTTACCAAATGAATCAAATATTTTTATCATATAAAGCTTAATTGAATATTCCTACTATTAAAAAAATTATTCATTATAAATTTTCTTATTTTTTGTGGGTTTAAAAAAATATTATATTATATATTATATGGAATGTTTTATATAAATATAATTGGAAATAATGGTATATTTCTATGTATTTGTATGACCAAAAAACAAGTTTTTTGGATTATGAGTTAAAATGAGTTTATGAAGGGTTTTAGGATGAATAGAATAATTTTAAAAATGTTTTTCTTTTTATTTAACATTATAATTATAAAATATTATTATTGATCTCTAAATATCTCATAATAGTTGGTGATCATAGCATATCTTCTTAATTCATTTGGCTCTTATTAGTCATTGAAAGTGATGTTTTTGAAAGATAACCTATTAGGTTACTCCTACATAAATAATAGATTATTTTTTAATCAAAAATTTGTTATAAAGAAGTGTAAATGGATTATTAATATGATTCTCCAAGAAAAAAATTCTTAAATTTTATGTTTTTTATGGAAATAAATTATTTTCATGGGGAATAAATATTTATGGACTATAATGGTCAATGATATTTATTTTCAAAGAATTTTTTCATCGAAACATATATACCTTATGCTTCTTTCGTTAGTTTTTATAATTATAGTGGTTTTAACTATATTAAATTTAAAAATTTATTATTTTCAAATATTGTTTTGTATAAATTATTTTATTAATGTTTTATTGTGGAAATTGTAATCAACTTCATGGATTATATTGTTTTTCCATGGACTAATAGATTTTTTATATTTTTACATCCCTTAATGGTATGGGTTTTTTACATAAAATGTCATGAAATAATTTTTATAGGATTTAAGGATGTGCATTAATTATTTCAAGTTCAATGTTGATTCATCTTAATTGAATAAAGGTTGTAATAAATGAAGCATGGGTGTAAATTAAAAAGTAAATTTAATGGAAAAAATGTACACAACTTTGGGGAAAACACATTGATATATAATAATTTATCTAAACCAAAAAATATATAAATACTAAGTATCCTATAAATATAATAATGTGAAATAATTGTTATAAATCCAGCAATTATGGATTTACTATGTTTTAATGCTTTGTAAATATTATTGGATATTCACATAGTTTGAAAAATTACTGTGTTGAATGGGAGAAAAATGATATTACATAGTTATACTATTTCTATATGGATAAATGTTCACTACCTAGTCATGATTATATTTTTGGTTCCCTAGGGAACATTAAGATTTGAGTTGTTTAAAAAACACCTTCTTTCATGGGATGACTAACAATCATATGATTTTATCTATTAATATATAAAATAATGAACTAATTGTATACCCGTTACGCTATATGGTGATATTTTTTGGGATTAACATATTATGATCTAATCATTTTATTAATTTAGATAATATTAACAATATATATACTTATCATTTCAAATATCGTTATTTATTAATTAATATGGAATATTTTTTATGAATTGTTTTGTTTATTAATTCCTTCCTATTATGAGTTCATAGGATTTATTAGTGATGGATGGGGCCAAAAATACCTAATCAATGCCATGGTAAGACCCATGAGTCAAACTATTATTGGTAATCACTGTATTTTAGCCCAAATATATATGATTTGGAGGAATGTGCTATTTATTGTGTGATTATGGTTTATTGGAATAAGGAATTGAAGGATTGATTATTCTATATGACATTAAGTATTCAATCATTCTTAAACTACTTATTGATAAACACGTCATTATTTATATATTTTTGTTTTCCATTGGTTTATTTAATGATCATGTGATCAATTATATGATATTATTTGATTATTATTTACATATTACTATATTATCCAAACATTATTATTCTATGTTATCTTCTAGTATAAAATTTACATTACTAGGAATTTTGAGCACAGCTTTATTATGTTTCATTTTCTCTAGGTTATGATGAAAATTATTCAACAAGATATGTCATAAAGAGTTGAATATATAGATAATTTATGGGAGTTGTTGAAGAATTGTCATTGATTTTGTAGTTTATAATGTTGTGTTGAGAATTTTAAATTTAAACCGCTACACATAGTCCATATTGGCAAATGATATGCACTAATTCTCTAAAATCAAAACCAAAAATATCATTGGAATGATTATAATGAAATTTTTTATATAAATCTTGTAATTATGTATCAATTATGTTTTATATACCAGAGTTGGTAATAGTGGAGGGTTTAGGTAACAATAGAAACTATTATTTTTTCAAATTTAGATAATTTAACAATTATAAATTTTATTAAGGATTTAAATTTTATGTTTCATCAATATTCAAAAGGTATAGGAAACCATTTTTATTAGTTTTGGTAATATTTAATATTTTATGTTATTTGGTAATTAGTATAAGAGAAAAGTATTAATACCATTTATAATATATCATTATATATGAACATTTTAATATTCATGTTTAGTCAAGATTTTGTAGTTATATAAGAAATTACTATTGGAGTTCTTGTCCTAGGACCAAGTATTTTTAATTTGATTATATGTAAATTCTATTTTCTGAAAATTAATAAAATATATTTTTATGTATTGATCATTATTTAGCATGGTTATGATGTAATAATTTTCTAGAGTATCCATAATATTGATAATTTCATAAAAATTCCTCACTATGACGAGATCCTTTATGTGCTATTATGATAATTTGAAAAATAGTAATATAGAGGATAAAATTTAATGATGGGACACGTCGAATATAAATTTTGTGTGTGTACATTAATGTAGATGATTTTTCTTTTAAAAAAATGCATATTATTAATATACAATATGTGATACTATTAGAACATACGATCTTGTAGGAATTTTCCATGTTTTGGTATCATCAAATATCCATATATATGTCTGTTGCTAGTGGTCCATATATTTTCGTATTATCATTAATACAAGTCTTTAAGCATAAATTTATATTTTCTAATGATAAATATGACTCTATATGTTTGTAGAAGGGTAGGGTATGTTGGGTGAATCATGACTCACATCTTAATAAAGGATATGATGATGATGGAATATTCCCATCCATATTTATAGAAGTTGATATATGAACCATTTGATTGGATTATAACCAACACATTAAATTATGTTCCCATGGTGTAGCAGTTCTTTTATTTCAAATAGTCAAATAATGATGTATTAAGATTATCGATTGGGGATATTGATGTACAACCAGCTTGATGTGATATTATGATAAATGTATTTTATTACACAATGATAACTCTTACATGGTTTTCATTATTAATAAATTACATTATTTATCATGGAGGACTTAAACCATATCTAATGGTTAATCTATGAAATTAGAAAATACAAAACGAGTTGTGGGTAACGAGGTATTGGTGATTGCCACGCCACGCTTATTCTGGGCCCCATTCACCACCTGCGCGCCGCTCGTCCCCAGCTAAATTCGAGAGTGGCGAGACTCGAACCTACGCCAGTTCCGTTGCCAGGGAGTGGCCGCCTTACACGGTACCACTAAGCCAACCCCGGTCGGCAAAAACGAGTTGTGGGTAACGAGGTATTGGTGATTGCCACGCCACGCTTATTCTGGGCCCCATTCACCACACGCGCGCCGCTCGTCCCCAGCTAAATTCGAGAGTGGCGAGACTCGAACCTGCGCCAGTTCCGTTGCCAGGGAGTGGCCGCCTTACACGGTACCACTAGCGCGTCTCGTCTTCCCCGGTGACGATGTCGGTGGCCGAGGCGGGCACTCCCCTGCCTGCGGGGGAGGGCTCCTTCTTACGGAATGTGGCATCCCCGTTTCACCCCTTCTCCAACCCTGATCTTCTTCCGAAATTTCCGAAGGTTCAATTTGGTCCAAAGGTGCCGGAGCTTCTCGATGGCTACCCTAATCTCCAGATTTCAAACTCGGAATTCACTGACGCCTCCGCACTTCTGAAGTTCAACCTAATTGCTAGGTTCAGTCATCGAAGACCGTCGGTCGACGCTTTTGACATATTCGTCTTCGCTGAATGGGATCTCCAGGAGCGGGCGACGGTGGGACTTCTTGATAAGATTCACATCATGATCCGGTTTTCTTCTGAAAAGGACCTCATATGCGCCTGGTCGAAGGCACAACGGCGTTGCAGCGGAGATCGCTTCTTCTTGTTCCGATGGTCATTCGATTTCCACATGAACCGCGACTCGACGTCTGCGGCCATCTGGGTTAGTTTCCCCAACCTCCCATTGCCGTTTCAAAACCCTACAATCATTCGCATGCTTGGAAATATTCTCGGTCGGTACCTGTGTTCGGATAGCAGAACGGCAGCTGTTTGTCATCCGGTTTGCCCGAGGATATGTGTGGAGATGGATGCATCGCGGGTCCCATTTGAATACGTTTGGATCACAATTGGTGACGAATACCGGTGCAAGAAAAGAGTTATTTATGATGGTTGGACGGACTTCTGTTCATCGTGTAAGCGTTTGGGGCACAATGCTGAAGTCTGTCGACGGAGTCCTTCTGCGCTGAAGCATAGGGGTTTTGGCGTGATTTCGAGTGCTGGGCAAGACGCGGCTTGGATGGCGAACAGTGGTCCTGATGGTTGTGTTCTGTTGCGGCCAGTGGAAGGAGTGCGCGCTGGTGATCTGCGACCTGTTGAAGAGGTGCGATTGGGCAGTGAGGGAGAGGGTAGATCTGCAATGGGGGTGGATGAGATGCGATCGGGTTGTGAGGCAGGGGGATGTTCTTCTGCGGGTGTGGAAACTGGGAAGGTGGCAAATCAACAAGTGAACCCTTTGGTGGTGGATGTGTTCAGAAGGCTGAAAAGGGACCTGGCCAGCTCCTCCAGTTGGGGTGCTATTGATGAAGGGGGGGTTTCTCAGCTTCAGGTGTTGCAGGCAGTTGATCAGAGGAATGGGAGAAAATCTGTTCCGGAACAGATGTCGGTTGAAGGGACGATGATGAGGCCTGTTGGCAAGCAGGTTGTGGAGGAAGCTCGGCAGGGATTTGGAGGCTCCATGAGCACATCAGTGGCAGTGGAACAGGGGGACTTCGAGCAATGTGAGAATAATATGAACCTCCAGGATGCTGGTTTGGGCCAGGAGGTTGCATGTTTAGATTTCCAGCTTGTGGGAAGGGGTCATGAGCAGGAACAGAGCTCCCACAAAACCAGAGATCAGAATACATCTGGTATCAGGGCACAGGTAGTTTCTAATGACATGATAAACTATTCATCAAATCGTTTTGCAGTTCTGGCTGATGGTGAGATAATGGGAATGGAGAGAATGGAAGAAGGTGAGATAAAGGGAATGGAGAGAATGGAAGAAGGGAGGAATTTCAGCGCCATCATCCCTGAAAACACTTCCAATCATGGTTTAGTGTTAGATGGGCAAGATGCTGGGCAACAGGGTGCGGAGAGGATGTCTAGTCCTCCTATTGGATGGATTAGTCCATATGAATGCATTCCTTGCAAGGAGACTCAACCGGGAAGCGTGCGGATGAAGAAAAGCAAATCTGTCTCTCCCCCAGTGGCTCAACATAGGAAGTGGGGTGATGTTTCTGGCAATGAGAAGGAAAATGACAACAACAGATCTTCCTATAGTGACATTGTGAAGAATGGGAGTAAAGAGATGACGGGCAAGGAGCTGAGTGGGAAATCACAAAGCAGGAGAAGGCAGAGAAGGGACTATTCGGATCTTCCCAAACCAATGGCGACTAGGTCTGCCCACAAGCAGGGTGGTGGTGGGAGGCCTGATTCGGCCAAAGGCAATGATGCAAGGAGAACTTTCAAGGAACAACTCACCAAAGAGCAACTTGTCCGCAGGAATCAATATCTGGAACTTTTTAAAAGATATGAGTCCTCTGAATGGTAATCGGCCACACAAGATGATGATGGACCTGATGGTGAGTATGGAGATGGGAATGGATTTGATGTGATGTAATCTCTCTGTTTTTCTTTGTCCTGAACTTTTATTTTTTTAATAATATTTTGGGAGATCAGACGTTTGTCTGATCTGTGCCTTCTGGATTAGAAAATACAAACAAATTCCAATTAGAATAAATCATATAAGGTCGCATACATTATTTTTTCATTGATCTCGATTAAATTATATTTTAAATATATTTAATTCAATAAATTTTATTCTCAAAGCTGTGGAATAATTTTATATATGTTTTATAGATCAAGTAAAAATTGAATAAAATATTTATTCTATACATTTATTTTGGAGATCAATAAATGATTTAGAAGATTGAAATTAAAAATTTATAATTTACCTACTAGTTAAATAATGTTTTTTTAAACTTGTTAATACGTATGACCTAATATAAAAATAATGTTATTATTATTATGGAATGGGGTTTAATAAACGATATAATAATATTTAAGGTCATTCAGGTTGTTAAATTATATTTAAACCTAAATTTTAGCACCATATAGAGATTTTTATGTCTCTTGAGAAGGGATTATCATGAAATAGAGAATTGTTTTAGACAAAAATGTCTCTCTCAAAATCCATTTTCTCTCCCCCTCTCTATAAGGATAAATGAATGTATATTATTTCAATATTTAAGGATGGGTGATCAATATGAATGAAGGAATAATATTTATTCACCATGCGAGAACCCAAAAACCCAATGAAATTTCTTAGAAATGAATGAAGAATATATGGATCATTGATAGATGGGATTTTATTACGTCGATCCTAACAGTTCAATGAATGTGATTTGAAAAAGGGAAATCATAAAATAAATATCAAAAAATATGAAAATATAATATGATAAGGTGAATCATTAAATCAAATCTAAACAAATTAATTATAAATTTTACATTTCTGATCCTCTATTCTATCATGTTTTCTTTCTAAATAGATGTTTTGATGAATTACATTATTCTTGGAGTTCACATGACTGAAAATATTGTGAATGATCCATCATATTAAGGAAAAAAATTTATTTATCACCCTTATTTGTTATTCCTCTACTCGTGTAACATTCATGTTGTTTCAGATCGTGTCATATTCAAATTTATAATTATTTATTTTATTTTAAATATTACACATTTAAAATTTAAAATTCATTACATGTTTTAATTTGTTTTTGATCTATCTTATAAATATCATCATTATGTTATTTTATATTGAATGTATTACCATGAATAGTTAGTGATTAATGGATTTTAATTAAGAAGATATCATTTAGATGTGACAAAGATCTTGGCTACATAAATCAAGACTTCATGATGTGTACTCCTATGATTAAAAAACTTCTTATCCATGTTTATTTCATATGGACTCTCAGATGGATTTAGTGCCATCTTGTAATAATTACAACTGGTTAGTTAATGAACCATGTGTAGACCATCTAGGGCGACACACTACTATGTCATAGTATCGTCCATGCTATTTTCATATATTCCATATTTTCCCCAGAATTTCAGGATGAAATTCATAGGGTTAGATAATATCATGTAACTAATGTATCACATGTGTTAAATAAAAGAACCATATATAATGGAATCTATGTTACATTAAATACACAGCATGTATCCTATATACACATTTAGTATATTATCAATGTTCACGTGGAGTACTGGTCGAGTCCCTAATCATGTACTGTTTTTATTCCACAATGATAATTTAGAACCATGTAACTATTTTGTACATTCCATTTACTCAATCTACTTATAAGGAAATAATTAAATTTATTAAATATGCATAAAACCTTATCAATGTGAGTTTATGGGTATTATAGTTAACTGTTAAATCGAGTCATTATGCATAATATTTTATATAAATTTTAATTAATACCAAACAATTTAAGTGGTAATGAATCATTTATTGTTAATATATATTTAATAATGAAAAAAATAAATTGGAAATGCTACATAACTTTCATCATTTAAATGGGTGATTAAATTTATAAGATACACCACAAAATTAAAACACATTTCATGTACACAATATGTAATATGAGTGCACTGATTACAATTAAAACACAATGAATAGATTAAATGAGTAATTAATGAATTTATTACATGTATAAAGATGTGGAAAAAATTATTTAGTAAAATGTAAAATAAAATAATTTATTTTATTTAAAATTAAAGGGAATGAAATGTTTTTGATGATTTGATGAAATAAGGTAAAATGAATTAATTTATTAATAATATAATTAATTATATTAGATTAGTAATGTTTTATCTTATTATAGAAATACCAGAAATAAATGATAGATAACAAATTTAAATGTGTAATCTTTGTAAGGATTATTGATCCTGATCAAGAGAAAGATAAATGTATGAGAAGGTATTAATTTATTTTAATTAATTTATTGGGTTTGAAATTATTATATACAAAATGAATTGATAGACAACAAGTCATAAACACCTCTATAATTATTTATGACCTACATATTTAGGGATATATATATATATATATAATTTCCCTTAACTGTTCCTTTGGTTACACTAACTCATGTTTGTGTAACAAATACTTATTAAAAATGGGCTATCCAAAGACACATGGAGTCTATTAACCGAAAAACTATAATGATTCCAATTCAGGCGATACAAAGCTATATAAGATGATTTTTGTAGTTCATCCCATAACTGACACATGGAGTTATTACCCTATGTCATTGGTAGATTTATATTATTTTCAATATATAAACCATTTAATAATATCATGATCATGATTTTTTTTAAATTTCTATTAATAATTTTTCTTATTTATGCAAGACCATGATCACAAAAGTAAATAAATAAATTTTAAAATATTGAATTTATTAAAATATATTATAGGAAAATGTTTAATCAAACATGGATAATTAATTAATTTAAAGCCATATAATAATATCATGTCATGTAAATAATAAAATAACATGATATTTATTCATGTTATTTTATATTCCTTAACTTAATACAATATAAAACTAATACCTCAATTACTAGATTAGGAATTTTACCATATAATCATGTTTTTAAAAGTCTTAATTCTGTCAAATTACTTTTTTTGGGTAATTACCATGAAGATTTTATGTTGAATTTACTGATAATTAATTGAATATAATTTCAAAATTATTTGAAATAATTTTTTTGAGGGATGTTTTATGGGAACCCATGTTAGGATTTCAGTATAGGTGATTCCACTCAATATACTAAGGAGCTACAAGCCCACAGTTACTAAGGACAGCTACCTATATACATTCTTATTGTTTACTTGGCCAATGTGTGGATCATTAGAAAAGGTAATATGGTTCCATTATACTTGAATTTCATGGAAAAAAGTAATTCTTATTTCAATATTGAGGAATATTGGAACATGATAAAATAGTGATAGATTTAATAAATATAATAAATTTATTATTTAAAAAAAAATCTATTCAATAAAATTACAAATTATATTCTGCCTTTTATTTTTATAATAATAAATATAGTTTAAAATCCACACTAACCCTACAATTGATATTATATAAATATGATATAATCAATGTTAGAGACTTCGATTAGTGGATCACATGCATTTGGGATAAGTTTCATGACTAATGGAAATCTTATGTGCAACAATCCTCACTACCTGATCCTCTATCTAGTGTGGTGTGTGATGAATATTGTGTTATCTATTAAAAACATGCGAAACACATAGTCAATTTTCAATGTTTGAAACATTCTTATATGTTTAGTTAAATCTTGAAATCTCATGAAAAAGTAGTTTTCTATTGGTTGACTGAGAACTTCTTTGGTATTTACATAGATACTAAATGAAATGAATATCTTGAGATTTCCATGGAACTATTTTAGGGAAATATTTTTCGGGTGTTCTAGAAATCCCTTAGATAGTCAATCTCATTTACTATATTTTGTGTCATGATTTTCTATCATTTAATCTCAACTATGAATAATGCATCTAATTCATTAATAAATCACATTCTCTAAGCATCTACAAATTTTTGATATTTTTTATTTTGAAAATCATTGTCAAAAATCTTCCTCATCATCTCACAATTTTTCACCATGTGGATAAAAAAAGAATAACTAAAATAATTTCATCCTTATAGAGAATAAATTGAGGGGGAAAATGAATATATTTACTACCAAATATTGTTTACACCCTTTGATTAATAGAAATATCAATTTGAATGAAAATAAATTTGATTCAATTTGTTTCAAATTTTTCATAAATGTGCACTAGAAGAAAAACTACACCCAACCAAATTAGAAAGGGGAAGCTTCTTGCATGTTTATTATCATGTGAAATTTATCTTTTTCAAAAAATTCTCTGTTTGATATGTCTTTTTGATCTCTAATATTTATTCAAACAATTTAACCAAGTAGATTCATTAATATTGATCTAGGGGAGTTTGATATATTAGAAATGGAAAATGTATAAATTGATGTAATAGTTATTAGAGACCTCACATCATATTGAATACTAGAATGGTTATGGTATTGAATGGTGGTTGTTATTTTCTATCAGTCACAAAAACCATTATTTGTTAATACATAAATGATACATAGAGTTTTATTTTAATTTTTTGGAATACATTTTTCTACTTTTATAAGGAATATATATTATATGGAAAATGACATTTAAATAATAGTGTTTATGTGTTTGGTTACCCAAACAATGAAATTTAAATATGTAACAAAACTACTTCACATGAATCAAAGCACACCAAATTATTAAATCATAAGTTTTGTAATATTTATAAAAAACAATTGAATCAATTAAAAAAAGATATATATTTGGATTTTTTGGAAATAAAACTACTTTTTGAATGTCACAATTTTTTACAAGTTAATATCACCAAATATCCAATTAGTTGAACATGTAAAAGGGCCAACATGATTCTGGAATTATATTGTACTAATGATTGTGGTGGATTTTCTATTCATGGAAGGGGTAGGTATTCATACATAATAACGTTTATGGATTATTTTAGTAGATATGTATATGTATACACAAGGGTGTATTTGGTTGAATCCCTTTGTCAGATTCATTGATTACAAGAATAAAGATGAGAACCATGTTCGTTATAATATCATTAAACTCTTCTTATAACATTATGGAGAATTTCAAAATGATGATATCATTTTATATAGATTAGTGTTTGTGATTCTCTATGAAATCACTCTTCCTTGTACACATTAGCCGGACAAAATTATTAAAAGGGGAAACCATAAATTATTGGACATGGTGATATAAATGATGAGTTATGTGAGTCCTTCACAATCACATCGGGGTTATATATTAAAAATAGCTTCATACATACTAAAACGTGTGCCAACTAAAGAAACATATGGTATACCATACAAAATGTGGAATAGAATGAATATATTGATTTTGTACATACATGTCTATTTCGGTGAATAATTTTCCAATACCCTTTCTGATAACTTGCTGGCACCTTAAGGAACAAAGTGTATCATTATATGATATACCAAATTTGACAAGGGAAATTTCCTATAAAATCCTTTAGACAAAGATAATTTAGTTGATAGTATTTCCAGATTTCATGAGGATGATTTTATCTCTAAAATAGATAGTTTATGTGATATAGAATTCGATGAAGTCCAGGATCAAGATCTATAAGTGTCGGCACAAAAAAAGATTAAAAAAATATTTTTGGAATAAAATGTTGTTTCAAAGAAAAATATTTTTATTGGAAGTACAATATAAGTTAGATAAAAATAATTGAATGATATTCAAGTCACCTAGGATGGTGACTCCCAATTAAATAATAATAATGATCCTCTAACCGATAATTAAGAATACGGTAGAAATAATGATTCAATTTTGAATGAATACCTGAAATCTAAAATGAAATCCATGTTCCAAAACCAAGTATGTATTTTCATAGATCACCTATAGATATAATTCCTATTAATTATAATTTGGAATTTAATAAGAATCTATAAATGAAAGGAAAATTAGGTACTTGTTACAGAATTACTAGTTATAAAAGGTATTAAACAATATCAGGTCATTGAATATGATAAAATAAATTCACCGATATAAATCCATAAATCCATTATAATTATAATTGATATTATAGATTTACATGATATTGTGATTTAGTAAATGTATGTAAAAATATCGAACTTTAATTGGAGCCTTCAAGAATTTGTTTTCATAACACAAACCAATGGGTTTGTTTCTTGAAAGGGTAATTATTAAATAATAAAAATGAAAAATCAATTTATGGAATAAATCTAGAATATTGGAAATAAAATATTCAATTCAATGATCCCATAATAGAATTTGGTTTCATAAAGAAAAAATTTGATAATTCATCTTATGAATGGCTATGTATAAGTGTGGTATTGTTCCATATTATATATATTTAAGAAATATTACTTATATGAAATTAAATATCAATATTATAATCTATTATGACATGTTTAGCCTAATATTTTTTTTGGAAACACATTAGTGATGACACATATATTTTTGGGATCAAGATCTATCATGATATATCAAAGAGGGTTATCAGTTTAATTTAACGTAAATATGTTGAAATAAATACTAATGTGGTTTACTAAGGAAAAATAAAATAGGGTCTTGTTTCTAGTGTCACATAACATTCATCCTTAATGAAATATGTGCCCTCATAAACATGTGTAGATTCCAATTATGTATAGGATTCCAAATGTTTCTGAAATGGTGCAGTCATATATGTTATACAATGAACTTGGATTGTCGTTACTTATGAATTCTGTACATTAAGAAGATATCAATATGATCTAGGTGACCACAATTAGATGTAGGTAACGAACGTCCATTATTATATGATGTGTACTATGTATAAGTTCATATTTTATAGAGTAGATGATGAAATAGTCATTAAAAGGATATAAAGATTCTAGATTCCAAACAGATCAAGATGAAATGAAATCATAAATAGGATATATCATCACTTTAAATGGAGGTGATATAAGTAGGAAGAACTCAAATAATGATATGGTATCATATTATTTAGTATATTATGAGTATAATGTGGCTTTTTTGGTAGTAAATTATGTACCATGGATACACAACATTGTTAAAAATAATAATGTTGTACCACCTAGTAATGATTGTATCACACTCAATTGTGATAATACTGCAACAATTATTCATTCCCATGATTGAAGGTCACTTAATTAGATGAAGCATATAGTTATAAAATATATTCTTTTGATGGATTTTTCTCATGAGGGGAGTTTGTAGTGAGTAATATTTCCACAAAAGAAAACGTGGAGGACACCATAACTAAAGAATTAAATCTTCTGAAACATGATTATCACGTGATGTATTGTAGACAGAAACAAATATGTAGTTCGATATAGTGTAAGTTGGTGTTTATTGGATTTGGTTTCCTAATACCAACTATTTTTTACTTTATCTAAATTTATAATATATTTACTTTATATTAATAAAATATCTTATTACACTTTTTTTACTATTCTATATTGTTCAAATTTAATAATGTTCTAGAGTATCCCTAACATTCATAACCTCATAACAATTCCTCAATATGATGAGATCTGTGATGTGGTATGACCATTATACAAAGATAGTAATAAATTCAGATACTATTACATGAAGGGACATATGTAATTTGAATGTCAGTTAAGAGTTCTCAAAAGAGGATGGGGCTTCTTCTAATGAAGTTAATACTTGGTAATATCAATGATATGAGACGATGAGAACAGACCTTCCAGTAGGAATTCCCCATGTTTTCATGTAATTGTACATTTCTATCCGTTATAATGTATAGTGGTCCGTATATAATTATATAAAACTTAATTCATGTCTTGAAATAAACACATATATTTTCTAGTGAGAACCCTGACCTTATATGTTTTAGGTAAGGTGGGGTATGTTGGGTGCATCGTTATTAACATGTTATTAAAGGATATATTGAACATAGATTTTTCCATTCTATCATTATAGTAGTTTATATCTCTAAATTTTTAAAATAATACAATAGTCACAATAAATTATATAGATATAGTGTAATGGTTCGGTTGTTTCAAATTGGAAAAGAAATCAGTATCGAGGATAAATGTCTGTGAAACATATGTGAAATCGGGTTGATGATATATATGTATAAAATTATTATGTCATACAGTGATCATTCTTATGTGGATGACATGGTTATGACATTTCAATTATCCTATTAGGGGACTCAATACATTTCTAGATATAAATATTGTACTTTGAGAAATACTACCATGTGATAATGTGAAAGGATACTAGAGGGCCACAAAATATTTGTTTCCATTGATCTCAATTAAAATATATTTGAATTTAATTAATGTAATAAGCATTATTATTAAGATAGAGGAATATTTTTACACATATATTATTGATAACAAACATTTATTGTTAAATATAATATTTAATTTAACTATTTATTTTTGTGTTTATTAAATTTTGTATGATGTCCAAAAAAATAAGATCCAGTCTACGAAAAAATATAAAAATATAAGCTCGATAATAAATAGTTTTTACTTTTAATATTACCATGAATTCCATAAATATATATAATTTTCTTTTCAATTGTGGTATTTTAAGGGTTATTATATTATTTTAGTATAATTATGGAATTAAGAAATAAATTTTACTTGAATCCAAGATCTATAAAATGATGGTTCTTTGTATTGTTTTGGGTAAATTGTGGAATAGGGAATTGATTCACACAATGAATGATCTCTAGAATAACTTTTTCTCTCAACCTCCTAAGAAAGATAAATCAAATTTGCTATTTTTTTTGACTGAAGGGAGAGTGTTCAATAATAATGATGCAAAAAAATTATTTTACTTGCTAGCACCTGAAAATCAATTGCAGTTTCTAGAAGATCAATATAACTCGTGTAGATCCCCACTATAGGGATACTACACATGGTTTTGTAGAAAATAATAAAGGTAATTATCGAAATGGATTTCAGATGATGAGAATATATATCAGTGAAGGGATTCTAATATAAGGTAAATAATTTTTTTGATCAAAATAAAATATTCATAAATATGACATGAAATATACTCTCCATGATATGGTTTTACATTATTTAGTGTCTGATTGGAAGAATTATTTTTTTATGGGGTTCACATCAATAATTATATTGTGAACAATCCATCATAATTTTTTTTTATATTTATCACCCTACATAGTACTTATGATGTGATAGAAATCTTCCATTAAATCCCTTTATGGATACTAAAAATTTTATGTTGTAATAAAAGTGATGAAACTAGGTGTAACCACCTTGGAAAAGTATAGTTGAGTATTAATTTTATCTTCACTCGGTGCAAGATTGGTTTTCCTAATTCTACAAAAATGAATAGAAACTACAAGGTTACACCGTTTGGATATAAAAAGTATATTTATGAACCATCTAGAATGATAATAATATAGCACTAATTCAGTTAGAGAAATAAATATGAAATTACCATGGTCAAAATTAATTAAACAATATATATTTATCTGTTATGGTATAAATGAACTGCTATGTTCTTTTAAGGATAAAATTTTTGTTGAATTTGGAGAGGCTCGATATCATAGAAAATATATTTTAGAATATTATAATAATTCTAATGACTATTTTGGAATTGTTTTTTTGGATTCGGTTATGATGGGAAAGGGATCCTTTTTTAGAAAAACTGACTGAAAAAAAGTATTAATGTTTGAAATGAAGGTTTACTATTTTATGATATCTTATAAATGATTCTTTGTATTCATATGACCATTTACTCTAATGGGATATTAATATTCCCATTTTGGATATAATATTTTATGGGAAATTGGTTGTAGAAAATGATGAAATGTATTGTATGTTTCTAGTCACCCATAATACATAGCTATATCGGCATATCTGGAAGAAATGGATGAAAATATTAATATATGTCATTTATAACGGAAATTATTTTTACCTATTATTTTCTAAGATAAAAACATTTGTATCTTTTTGGAATATATATCAAAAGTTTTCAATATACTTGAAATAAAATTAATATTTTATATATTAATGGATAATCATAATTTATAGAACACAATTTATGAAAGGAGGGAGGAATGTAATTCCATGTGTTTTTACAAATCAAAATCATTTTAATAAACTATATGTTTATAATTGTTATTTTTTCCAACATTTTTAGATGAATTAAAAAATAATATGAATTAAATCATAGAATATATAAATTAAACTATAAATTTATTCATTCATTGTAAAACATTAAAAAATTGAATGAAATATTACACTTTATGCATTACTACACACCATGGATTACTTAATCAACAAGAAGGATATTATAATTGAAAAATAATAATATCTTTAAAACTATTATCTCCAATAGACCACCTTCACCTTCGAGACTCTACAATTGTATAAATTCCCAACAACGAGAATGGATATATTTAATGCATATATCAAATTGTGAAATATAAAATGAAAATATATACCTAAGTAGTGTGACATAATAATTTTCAGTGGAATAAGTGAGTTTAGTAAGGTGGAATATATAAATGAAATATGACCCTTATAAATGAATTCATAATAAATACAATAGTTATAAATATAGTCCATAGATATAAATTTATCCAAAAGAATTATTAAAGATGTGTATTATTAATAGTAAATATTAAATATTATAAGTTCGTAACAGTATATATTGATATTAAAATATGATATTAAAATATTATAAATATTATTATATATAATTATATATTAATTGTTATGGTATTGTTATTAATAAAAATTTTATAAATTTATGATATGATATTTTTATAAAATTAGAATAAATATATTAACATCAATGTTTTTTATTGGTAAATATTTATAATTTATAAAATTAATTTTAATTATATTATTTATCATGGTCACCTAATATAAAATAAATATTTGTGGAAAATTTTTTATATTCAAATGTTTTACATATTTTCATCATGAATAAAATTTAACACTTTTAAATTATTTTTATATATGAACTACAATATAAAAATTATTTTAATTAGAAATTAATATTAAATTCAATTATAAAGACATTATGTTTCAAAAATTCATTTTTTAATAAATCTATTTGTTTCATAATTTTTATTATAATTTACATGATAAATTTAGAAATTTGAATATTTATATATATACAAACGTTCATTTTTTTGAATCCTTAATTGAAAAATTGTATTCGTATTAATTTTGTTATAATTCTGATATAACTGATATTTAGGTGAATTGTGAAAAATATAATTTTTACCAAATCATTACATTTTGTCAATTTCTCTTTAAATTATAAATGTTTATATTCATATAACAACACTTAATTGAAATATTATGTATTTAATAAGTAAAATAATTAAATAGAAAATACTTTGGTGAATTTTAATAACTTTTATGTAACCTATTAAGGATGGTAATTGTTTCCAACAGTAACGTATATTTTGATATTTTCATTAAATAAATTAATATAATGGTAAAATTCTATTTTGGATTGATTTTGAAGAACCATAAATTTTATAATTTAACAATAAAACAATTAATATCCTAAACAACCATGATATTCATATAAAATACCTAATTATTATGACTAAAAATACACTATATAAAAAATGCATTTTTACGTGTTCCATGTGATAAAATGAAAAAATTCACAAAAAATTATTTGAAAAAATTGATTTAATATTTGGAATATTTCGATACAAATTATTTATTAATGTACATTTTAGTTTTAGTCCAATATTGAATGTTATATAGGGTGAACTTTGTTAACATGGTAAAAACCAAAAAATGTTAAAAGTGAAATATATAAGAGTAAAAGACTCACTAAAATGATAAGAAACACATATAAAAATGTATGTATGATGATTTATCAACCAATAACCTTCCACGACAACAATATTTTCCATTATTGGATCAATTTGACCCTTCAATAATGAAATTTCCTTTTATAATATTATAAAATTCCACTCCCTCTAGTTATAAATGGTTCCATCACCACCCCACATCCCCTCACACCCATCGACATTTGTTCAACAAAAAATATATCCAAATACATCACAAAAATTTCTTGAATGATAATTTAAGTTATTTTATTCTAAAAATATCATAGTTCTAGCACATAATTTTTCATTGAACAGATTTTTCAAAGGAGTATTGAAAAAATTTCATATTAATCATTTTCTATTTTAATTATTTTCTTTTTTTGACATATTTTAAATATATTTTTGATATATTATATAATAAAAATATCAATATAATTTATACAATTAAATTTTATTATAATTATATAAAAATCATTAAATACGATTTTCATTTTACTTAAAAAATATATTTTCATCCTTAGTATGTGCGGCATGTCCTCCATGAGAGACATATTTGATTTTTTATCAACACCTCTGTTATAAATTGGTAATTTAATACTTAAAAATGATGTTTATAAAATTTTTATTATTCAAAAATGATAAATTTTTCCTTATATTCCATCCATTGTAGGGAAAACAAATGTATCACCCTAGAGTACATAAAGACTTCAGCCTCATCGAAGATGGCATATTTTATTTTACATATATTATTTAATTTTATAATAAGTAATAATAAAAATTATTAAATATATAAATACATATAATTTTCATAAGAATTATATTTTAATAATTATATTATTCTATAATTTTAATATTCTTAACAATACTCAACCATTGATTATAGAGGTTTCTAGTTTAATCAGGTTTAACCACATATATGAACAATGCTATAAATCACTATAATATATGAAAATGGAAATATAACTAATAAAGTTGTATAAAATTAAGGATAAAATTATTTTTTTATATTAATACAATTATTATATTAATATTTCAATTATCTTATTGTAGAACCCTTATGTTTTGTAAAAAAATTGATCGAACAACCTCAATTAACAAACTTAAGTGAATATTAAATTACAAATGGAAAATATTGGAGAATATTTGGGTCTCATAATGTTATATATTGAATAATAATTATCCGAATAAACTATATAGTAATTTTTATTTCATTAAAAAGAATTTATGGAACCTTTATAGAGTGATGAAAGTCCAACGGTAGGAATTATTTCCTAACACTGCATTATTTATATATGATATGTATTTAAAACCAAATTCCTTTTTGTGTTGTATTTATCTATAGTGGATTAAATTTATCATAATTTTTTTATATAATATAAGATATATAAAAGTCCATATCTGGTTCTACCATTGATAAGATTTTAGTTTTAAATTTAATAATGATTTAAGGGCTAGTTGGTCTGTCTTCCAACTCCTTGAGACATGTTATATGTTGTGTACCATTTTCCATTATATATAGAATTCCTTTGAATTATATACCATGAGTATTTTCTACTACAATTTTCATGTAATTCATCGTATAATAAAATCCAATTCATGTTCATTTCCTCATTATACATTTCATTCAAGTTTTATCTATGTCATAATTTTTTTGTGAAGTTGTCATTAATTCATTGAATAGTGATTTGTATTTTTTAACATTATTATTATGATGTGTGTCCATTATAACATATTATAATATTATTATGTGATTAATATTATTTATATATTTATATTTAATTCTCATAAAATACAAATTCATTGACTTTTCCACTAATATTTAATGTTTTTATGGGTTTTTACTTGTCAATTTTTTTCAAAATAGATATATGACCGATATTCACTGCATGATTTCTTCACGAGGTTTATATTTTGTACAAAAATTCCATTAATCACTTTTTAAGCATGAAATATTAGTTCTAAAAAAATCCATAGAATTTTCTACCTTTAATAGGTTATCATTTTGAAATATAGTGTTGATCTAAGTGTTTTTTATGTCAAATTATATTCATTGAAAAAATTTAGTTTATTTTATTCTTATGAAGGGAGAAGTTTGAAAATAAATTAAAAATAAATAATAGGGTCACATGGGATGAAAATAGTAAAACAATATTGAATCCTTTATTGTACTTTTATCTCAATTAATATAATAAGAACCAGTACTCGAATTCATTATGTGCATGTCGACTGATTTACCTTTGGAAACATGAAGACCCACCGACATGTTACCCTCATCCCATTAGAGAACAACATTCACATATAATTGAATAGTGATGATACATTTTCATGTGTATCATATAATCTTTTAATGTCATATAGAGTAGCCTTTTATTCTATCGACGACAATGAAAATGTATAATTGAACTTCAAATAATGAAATAAAATTTTACTTATAGAGATAAAAAAATTGGCAAACAAAAAATACTTATCTAACGCTAATATTTACATCTATATGTAAACTGAAAATCATAGTATGCCCAATAACCAAATGTCCTGAAAAATACCACCAACTCAGAAGATCCCTTGAATAAAAGTCCCATTAGTGTTTAGTTTAAAACTATGATGGAGGGACTTCCATTTATTCGAGGACACAGTAACTTCATTTCTATAAGGGGATTATATTCTAATAAATTCATATATTATTTTGAAATTATTCATTAATTTCATATTATTTATATGTATATTCCTGAATCCCTTTTTCAAAATGACTCAATTCAACTGTTACCTAATTTACACTGGTTTTCCATAACTAAATTTCCTTTATTTCAGTTATTATGATTATATTTAAAATCCCATTCATCTTAGTTAAATTATTTTACCCCATGTAGTTATAAAATAGTATTTCACATTCATTTATGTGAATATACATTTCTTTCTCATGAAATATTTTTTTGGAGGATCATTTCCCATTGATATCCTTACTCTAGGAGACTAATATTCACAACTACCTTGTTTTCATTTCATTTATAGGGGTATAGTAAATTGAATTGTTATTATTACTATTATTGTAAATTTACCATGTTATCCACATTATTCAATTAGATGTGTTAATATTTAACATATATATACCTTATATTTTTATATGGAAATATATTCACAAATTATACAAGACTACATAAGAGCTGCCTTAGGGATCATTAGGATATTAGTTTTTTAAATATCCAATTTATTTGAAGTGTTGGGTTATGGTCATATAATTCTAATTAATGATTTTCTATGTATATACTTATATGAACACCCATTACTCAATTGGGTGTTATTTAGATTGATTATTATACAAAGAGAAATTACATTTATTTATTAGTGAAATATTAACACTTTTTATTATTTTAGTTTAAAAACTAATAATTTTTATAACAAATTAATTATGGCTATGTATGGTGTAATGTATTCCTTCAATTATATTATTTATTCACTGAACATTAATCATAAATGTTGTGGCCTAACATATCCCCATAATGAATTGGTATTTCTCATGAAACCAAATATCTTGGCTCTTTAGTATATGCACACACATTTATTTATGAGTCATTGGAAGAAGGTCTATATTGAATTTTTATGATGTCTTATTACAAGGTACGGATGTGAATATTATGTTTTATAACATTATGTATTCTATCACTATGAAGGAATTTTTTTGTATTCATGTTGTTATATATATTTTTGGGTCACCCAATGATTTATATAAAGCTTCAATAAATAGATATATGAAATTATTTTATTATTATTTACTTCGAATAATATTTTTAATTATTTTTATTAAATGATAGCTTTTGGTATTCACTTTCCATTATAATGAATTTTTGACACCCTTTTTATTTTTAAATTTCCAAAATTTTTAATGAAAAGAATAATACATGATATTTATAGAAGAATACCATGTAATGAGAATTTATCTTATAAAAATAAGAATTAATATTGATTCACTACTTCCTAACATTATGGGAAATAATTTCCATTTGATGTAAAATATATAGCTCTAAATTTGCTAATGATGTGTCCTAATTCTCAAATTCTATAATCCTAAAAGGCCATGATAATGTCAGTAGAAAAATATATACTATAAATTGTGTAATTATAGGACAGTGATTTCTGATTGATAAAAAAACAAACCCCAAATCTTTGATAATTTGTTAATGGAATTACAAAATAAATATTTTTAAATGAAAAAGATATTACTCATGTTTTATAATTTATACACACGATTTTTTAAATTATAATAGTGTTTTAAAATATGTAATTTTACTATTAAATAATTTTTAATCACAATTCAATTTTACTGTTAAAACAAAAATAATATTTTTCATTTAAATATTATATTTCTGATTATAGATATATTTTTAAACAATTTTATAATTAAATAAAAAATTATATTTTTATATAAATTATTTTGGACTTTTCATTGAAAAAAGTATTTTCAATGTGACATTCTGTATTTGATTTCCATGAAATCCTTAAATAAATAATTTATTTTATAATAAGACAATTTATTTCATGATAATTTATAATTTTAACAACCTTTTCTTATATATAATGATTAATCTAATAAAACATTTTCAAAAAATTATCTTTACGTATTTTTTGTGTTAATCATCATATTAGAATTTCAAAACCATATAAAATTTAATTGCATGAAACATTTAAAAATTTTAAAATAATTTGGTCAAAATTTTGAAAATGGTTCGGTGTTATTTTTTCATTGAAATTAATTACTAATATTGTAAATTATCTTCCATGGTAAAATTAAATTGTTCTAGAAGATAAATGGATAAATAAATAATAATTAAAAAATAAATTTATATAAAAAACGAGTGGTTGAGGTGATTTTATACAGAAAATAACCTTCCATTCGTCTATGTAAATTTTTTTCATTTAACATGAAATAATAACATCGCATTAATGTTAATATTAAGCATGCATCCGAAATTTCCAATATATACACATATAAAATTTCAAAACCTCATAAAATTGAACTATTAAATAACTGTATAATTTAACATTAAATCATTGTAAAATTAATCAACCAATAATCCTTACACCCTATAAAAATATTTTGGTCAACATTAGTTATAATAATTCCATCATTCCCAATGATAATTTCCTGGAAAATTGTTGTGCCCTACTCGAGTATTATAAAGAATTATGTTTTTTTATTAATTATGATCATTGTAATTTATTATAAAAATTAAAATATAATGATTTTATTTTAATTTAAATATTATCTTTCTACTATTTTAAGGTTATTATCATTGTATATTCCTTTATCCCTATCATGTATATAAATAAATTCATTGATCATGCATACGTTTATAATACCTCCAACACATGAAAAAAATTGTTTTTATCACAAATAATAATTGACGTTTACCAGGATAGTTTAATGTGGGAATGATATCTTTATTAAAAAATTATGCACCTAGTTTTAAAAAAAGAATACACCATTAATGATGTGATATATAAAATATTATCGTTAATTCAATCATTTTAAATAAGTAAACATAATGGAAAATGATTACATTTTTGTAATTAATGAAATTTTATAAATTATATTATCTTAATAGTTATTTAAAATTATGATATATAACAAAAATAAACACTAAATAAGAATAGTATTATTTTTTTATAAAAATATTATAACTAATCCATCTCATAATCATCAATTAATCTTGATTGCTTCATGTTGAGGTTAGTTTGACCACCTAATTGAAAAAGTCTATAATTTTTTTTCGTTGATAACTATGAGAAAATATTTTCTAGTAAAATATAATATAGATATATAAATAAAGTTTTAAATTTTTATAAATAAATAAATATTTAAGTCATTAAGTTAGAAAACACAATTACTTAATTAACAATCGCAAATACAAGAAATTCCCAAATTTCAACTTCATGGGTCATAACCAAAAAAATCATGAGATGAAATTATACCATTATAAAATATATTGGAAAATATATTTAGAAAATAATAAGATATAATGGTGTTGTAATTTAGAGAAGTAATAGTCAAAAATATTACATTTAAAACACGTGTTCAAAGTGATAATGATTCCTTACACCATGTTTTCAAAAAGGTTAACATTTATAATATATAATGAATGATTATATATAATGGGTATAATGTTTTATAGTCATGAATAATGTTCAATAGTATTAATATAATGAAATTAATTTAATTATTCATGTAATTAAATACAAGGGTGGAATGAATCATTTCTTATGTAAGGGTTTTTCCATATAAAATTCCTCTCATTGGGAAATGATTGGAATTATCAACATAATTTCATTTATTTGGTGTATATTCAACATATTTGGGATATAATATCAGAAAATATATATCAATATTTGTATTTTATGTTCAATTATAATCCATTTATTTTAATGGTTTTTGATTTTAATATTTATAAATCCATAGAAAAAATCATGTTCATATTTCAAATTCATTCAAATACAATATATTTTTTAAATAATAGATATAATTTTATCCTAATATATTATATTTATTAGATTTAGAGTCAAAATAATGTTACCTTATTAATGTGGCTACTGATTATATTATTTCCCCTACTGTATGGAATTTTGGTAAATCATATTTCATTCATTGGTTTATAATCATTCTCCTAAACTCAATTCTTATAATTTTTGTACATTATTCCCTTTGAAAATATTATGTTTTATAATGAGATTATTTTATGTGGATATAATAGCGTAAACCATAATCCATTTTTTAATTATGTCTCTTATATGATTTAGGTTTGTCGAATCCATCAACTTTATATCTTTAGATGGCTCGTGATTATGTTATTCATGTATTGATATGGTTTTACACTCACTTCTCTATTTTAAGTGAACATCACATTTAATATAGGTTATATTGAATGATATTTACGATGAAATTATATTATTCTATTGATAAGGTGAAAGTATTAATATTCCATGAATTCTAATTCCAATATAGATTATTACTGGAATGTTGGTATTGTATAGTTTGAACATCCACCTTCATTTCAATGGATGTGTTATGAAAATGTTACACATTTCATTAGATTGGATACAATTTTGAATATACCATATATTATTATTCCAATATAGATGAATATTTTAATGTCAACTATATATTGTTGGATTATCTCCCTTATTTACATGGATGGGTCATGATAATACTATATTTTTATAGACACAATAGAAACCATTGAAATTATTGAAGATTATTAAAAAATGTTTTCTGTTTATCATGTATTAATATTCTGAATTATTCATTGTATATATATCCATGATTTTTTCTATTATAGGATTATTAGGGAATTATGTGAAAGTTATTACTAACTATTATAGTTAATGAATTGGGTGTAGTCATGTGATGAGTGTGGAGCAAAATTATATAACACCCACTTACATCGATTGTTCTTAAGAGGGAAGATATATTATGTTTTTTTGTAGACCAATGCCCATAATAGGATAAAATCATGGAAAAAAAGATTATGTTTTTTATGACCATTCATATGAATTACATTTGAGTGAGATCAGTAATATTGATATTCATTATTTCATTTATTTACATGGATATAATATGTCGTCAATTTTTGTGGATTATGAATACATGTTTTTTACAAAGTAGAACCATGATATTCACTCAATATTTAGTACTTGATCTAATCAGATGTATGTTTTCCCTTATATAATGTTTGGTCTCATCCAAACATATGATTCTTTTTTCAAAATTGTGAATAATATTAGTTATCATAATATTAAAAAAAGGATATGTACCACCAATATATTTTATGGAACTTTTATTCTTAAAATTATTTTTAATGTATTTATTTTCTCTTATTTGAACATTACTTTTAAATATCAATGTCTAAGAATTCACTACACCCAACCCTAAAATAAAATACGTTACACGCAACACTGAGTTTCAATAGAACATAATTTAATTTTTATAATTGTTTAAAATTTATTGTTATAGCCTAGTTGTAAAAAAATTATAATATTAATATTAATAACAAATTTTAAAATATTTTTATAATTGTATTATGTAAATAAAACATATTTATGGTGAGACCTATTATTATCGGTAGTCATTATATGTATAAAAAAATATTTTCTCATGTAAATTCATTTTCTTATACTTATGTAAAAAACACTAAAATTGAGCATAAAAATGATATAAATTATATTTGATAAAATAAAATAAAAAATTGGAATTTAGGATTTCGAAATGAACATTGGATGAACTATTGTGATCTTTATGAGAAACATCTTTTATCGATAAATAGTGAAAAATAATGAATTTTAATGGAAATATTCTTTTTCATATGATTTCTTTATATAGTTAAACGATTCTTTATGCCTGTTTTAATATAACAATATATAACTTATACATATATTATTCCTATTTCGGTAATTGGTATTATTATTATTTTGATTTAAGATCTAAAAGGATAATTAACATTTCAACATTCTCACATTAAAACCCTTCATCTCACCACTTGTGGGAGATTAGCATTACATATAATTGCACTATTTCTATGTATAGAATATTAAAAAATTAACAAAAATTGTTATAATAAGTATAATATTATTTTGTCTTGTGATATCACAATATTGGTTGACCTAAAATATTAGAGGAAGCAGTTAAAATTAATTGAAATGATTAAAGTTAAAAATAAGATTAACAAGACACCAAACCTTAAACATAGGACCCATAATGACATATAAAAATGAAAAAACATTTTATTGAAATATTTTACCCATAAACCTTCAAATATTGTTTTTTATGGTTTTTTTTCTTTTTTTGGTAAACAAGTTAGCATACCAAACATTTTATCAAAATTACCATGTGTCATTCCTCTCCTCTATAAAAGGCCAACATATATCACTCATCATAAGAACTCTAAAACCACATAAGATCACACAATATATTCCCAATACAATCCAAATATACCTACCATACACATTGAAATATCAAATTGGGTAGAAATACATCCCAATATGACCTCTAGATGAAACCAATATGAGTTACCCAAAGAAGTGGTAACATCTTTTTTCATGGTCCTTTCATTTATTTTCATTTCCGACCCCCTCAATTAATATTATTAAATGAAAACAAAATTGTCTCAGTGTCCCAGATATAATTATATATTTAAATGTTATGTTTTTGAATTTAAATAAAACACACATCTATCTAATGTGGAAGAAACATAATGTTTTTGGGTGTAACGAACAACAACCTCGTGAAATAATGTTGTTTGTTTTACCTTTACCGCCACTTTTGGTTAGAAATATTATTGGAAGACATGATTTTATATGATATATAATATATATATTATTTATTTATACATTCTTTAATATTATATAAATCATTCCTTAATTCATTCAATTTTTGATAAATATTAAATCTTTGATTGTGGAAGTGTGTACTACGGCGTCCTCATGTGAATGTGATTCGTTAAGAGTTTACATGGAATTTATTATGGAAGGTTTTAGTAAAATATTATGATATATATTATATAATAATGTCAATTTAGTGATATTATAAAAATATAACTATATAATTCCTTTACATTCTTTATTTCAATGATCTATGAAAGTGGAAATAATGCTGAGGGGTATATACGACATACCCTCTCTATAAACAATGTATTCCATTAAATATATTTATATATATTATAGACTATTATTAATTAATATATAAGGAATATATATGATATATTTTCCATGGTTTATATTCTTGAAATAATTAAATTTTTATTTATGTACGAGGATCATGAATGACATGTCAAAACACGTAAATAAATAGTGAAATTATTACCCAAATATTTTTTAACATATATGGTAAATAAAAGTTCATAAGGAAATAACAAATATATATTAATTGATATATGAATATGGTTATTTAATATATTTATAAAAAATATAATTATTATACAGGAGGATTTTAGGAATACAATGATAGGCAAGACACTAGGTATGGAAATTTCATAACACTTTTTATTAGTGCGAGATACATACCTTATATACAACTAATTCCTATTATGTGTTATATATGTAGTCACCATGAATGTATTATATTCCTCATATACTTAAATAAACGTTTATTCAGTTATCCATTAATATTTATCTCATGGGGTTTATGATTCAAAAGTATCCAAATCAGTTTTGTAATTTCTTCTCTATTTTTATTCGATGAGACACATTCCAAGTAATGCACCTATATTTTCATATGATATTTATATAATACATTTTAAATGTCAAATAATGAGTCTTATAATTTTAACTATATGTTTAGGATGCATGTAATTTAATTTTCTTATATGAGGAGAATGTTTTAGAGATACCATGTGGTAAAGGATTATTGAAGTATTCTCATTATTTGTAGAGATTATTTAAGATTAATATTTCACAGAAGAAAGATTATGTTCATTATATTAATATATATGATGAGTTTTCTTACCCTATAGTTATTCATGTTATATTTATGTAATTTTACATTTTTCATACTCAATGGTAAATAATATGATCATGAATATGTTTTTTAATAAATTATTACATTACATATTTCATTGGTCATAAATATGTGTTTCTTTAAATCCATGTTTTATTAATGGATTCCAAAATTTTTAGAAAATTATTAAATGGTATATAAATGCAATTTTTACCCATGTTTTACTTTTTAATAAAATTGGTTTTTAAGAAAGAATATTCTTTATCATTTTCTATTTGAGATAGTTTTTTATAAAATATATGGAGAAAAATTAATGATTTAATTGTATGGACCTACTCACTGTCATGAAATTTATTAACATAAAGAATATTTTAAAATATTTCAATGTTATTTTGAAGGAAATTGTTTTCCTAATATTCTTGATATTCAATTTTTTCCTGAGGTTTTCAAAGAAAAGTGTTTTCAAAATTTTTTCAATCATCTTTTATAATTTATCAAGAAATGGTTTTCAAAATAAGTTAATGAATTATTTCTATTTTATCAATTTAAATTATTTGAAAATGTCTTTTAAAAAATATTTTATTTCAATGCTACTTTTAAAAATAATAATTTATATTTTCCTATCAAAATGTTTATAAAATATTAATTAAATTTATTTTCCATCTATGATGGAACCCATTTATGTAAATCATGACCTTATGGGAATTTATAAAAAAAATTCATTAATAGTATTTATTGAATGGTTTTTGTTTTGATGGAATGATCATTATAACACCTAGTTATCTTCTAGTAGATATATGGTTGGCAACCCTCTTCATTCCATGAGTTATTATTTAATGAAAACATCAAGAAACCTATTTATATTCCACTAGATTTGATGTGATTAAATGATAATGTTATTCATATCATTTAAAGGGTTATGATTTAATTTTTATTATACCCATATCATTTTATTGTTCATTATATGATTCATGATTTATTATCTTGAGGAACATGTATTAATGAATTTATTATATGATTTTTGGGAACTATATCTCTTTATAATGCATTTGGAAATGATAATCTGTATATTAATTCTAAGGGTACAAATTTTTTTCCCAATCATGAAAAATAAGAGGGTACACCAGTTGGAATCCCATGATAAAAGTATGACAGAAATGGGTTTTAGCCCAATCTTGAATGTAAGAGAGTTCATGCGTTTTATCACATGCATGAATATATGAGGGCCCACAGGTTGTAGCCTCAGACTAAATTTAAACAGGGACATTATACTTATCCAAGGTCAACCATGTTATAAAGGCATATGTAGGTAACATTGACATAAAATTTCTATTATTTTGTGTGATCCATAAATACCACAGGTATGATATCATGTCTTATTCTCTAGATTCACTTACTATCAATGTATTATGAACAAATATTCTTTATTCCATTAATAATGTTTATAAACATTCATATGCATGGTTTGATATACATGTTTTATTCACATGTTCTCATACATTATTTAACCTCAATATGCATTCAATATAACCCATTCGTTAATATTTATTTCCCCATTTCATGGTGAATGTAATTTTTGTACGATATTACCAGTTTTGATCATAATAGGAGTCATTAATGATCATTAATTGAGTTAGAAGTTTTTTTTTCATTCTTCCCAAGGCAATAAATGAACGTGGTATTCTGGATTCTATTATTTTAATTTACCAGGTCTAACAATAAAATATTGTAATGTATACATATAATTTAATATGTTTTCAATAGATGTTATCTGCATGAATGTTTATTTATCATTTTTAATATACAATTAGAAAACATTAGATAACTCCCAATGTATATTTTCAAGGATATTTATATTGGTGTATCTAAGGATAACAAGAAGTGTGAGTCAATGTTTACGAAAATGTCCTATATTTTGAAAGAGGATATAGTGAGTAGTACCATTGAAATATGTCCTTCTCTGGAAACTAAAAGAGGATTTGTTTCTAGAATAGATTTACCATGAAGTAATAACAACAACAAGGTCTGTCCTGCCTCACTCGATGTAACCTGGCATTCAAAAACGAGCCTTACTCCACATCTGGGTTGACACTATGGGGGGATATACTTTGGGAATTAAAAAAACCATCATGAAACATCATGATGGATCTAAAAATATGTTTGAATTTAAAAAACGAGGATAAACCTATGGTGTTATAGTTTATGGAAGGGGTAATTATTTTGATAACATGTTAGTGGTTTTTATTTATTATGTGTTTCTTCGTTAGGAAAAATGTTTATTACTAAATTATTTGTTGTTATTGTCAATGGATGGAACCAAAAGGCACCACATTAATTTTTATTATGATGAAAAATGAAAACATTTCTCTCATGATAATATGAATTCTATATGATATGGAATGGAAAACCTCATTGTTCTCCTCACAAAAGACTCTCGAGAAACGAATCAGGATGAGATTACAAATGGGAATAGGATAGAATAACAAAATGTTGAGCCCTTCACGAAGACATCCCTACCTTATTTCAGTGATTCTTCCATTCCAATTATTTTGAAACATAAGATCAGAACCACTGAAAATAATTTCTACATTCTGAAGAGTTCAGATCAAGAGAATATTATTCAAGATGATTATTGGCCGGAAGGTGAAGCAGACCAATGGTGGACTCTAATCATGATAATGAGGAAGAACAATAAAATTTAATCCATAGATTGAGAATAATTTGAGAATATATTCTTTAATAAATAACTTACCCATTTTCATAATAAGAATATAGTAAAAGAGTTACTTCTTTTTTAGTCATAGGATGATGAATTCATCGGTACATACAATGCTAATTTCACAAGAATTTAAAGGTATGCTTGAATAATTATTATAAAACTAGAAATAATGATTGATTTTTTCTTTAGTGTCTTATAAATATATCATAAAAGTGTGTTGGAAATTAAATATATTAGTATCATTAATGACTTTTTGTAATTTACAATCGGTGTTGATATGTAGGATGGATTTATGTATCAATGTGAGGGTTCTAACAAAAAGAGGAATAATAATTTCTAAGGAAAATATATAAAACATGGAGATATGACAATGACATTTTATTTATGATCTATGTGTATATGGAATCATGGAGGGAATTGGGATAATTGGAATAGTAAAGGTTTTATTTATGTCATGGAATGAAATCATGTAGAGGATTCTCAAAGTGATTAGATAAATTTATTTAATGAAGACAATAATAAGAAACATATTGAGAGTTAACATATAACAGTTCAATGGTTCAAATTTAGATATTTTGGTATAATTTTCCAAACTGTCCCTAAATCCAAGAGTCAATAATTGTGATCAATACAAACCACCTCTGAATACATAATACCAAGGAAAAGAATGCAGATGCACAATGGATGATGTAAACCAAGATAAATAGTAAAATCTATTGAGTGGAATTTCATATGGGATTTTGTAAATGTAATTTATAATAAAATATTATTATTTTCTGTTTGTTCAACTTGATATGAGTCTATGCATTAATTTTCTATCTCTTCATGAATTTTTTATTATCAAAATCACATTATTTTTCAAGATTTACAGTGATTAACCCTGGATTACAATAGGAAAATCATTTTTAAATAAGATAATATTTAAGGAATAAAGGGTTAATTATATTTTTGGATGTATTTATGTTTTTAATATAGATTTATGGAAATTCAAGTTATTACAATGGTTGAAGAGAATACATGATGTTGTTTTAACATGTTTGGTATGTGATGAGATATGGGGGATAATTTTTATGTTGATTTCTTTATCTGAATTCTAATGTTTTGGATTTTAATCATTAGTAATGGTTATATATAAAACCATTTATATATGTTTATGTTAAAATTATATCGATGTTCGTAAGATTAAAGTATAATATCACCCAATAAGGATTAATGAATATTGGATAATCTATTCAAAAAACATTTTGTTGTTGTTAATTGATGATAGATATGATGTATTACACTGGATATGATGATTCTTTAGATCTTTATTCATAAAAAAATTCACCTTCCTTTTTTAAAGAATGTAGTAATGGGGAAATTGATAATTTCACAACAATGGGTGAGGTTTTCCAAGAATCATACACAAATATATAGTAATGAAAAATATTTAACATTACAAAAGGGTATTGATATAAAATGTTAAAATTTTATAGTAATTGTTGATGATATATATTACCACTATTAGGCTTCATCACTTTATGGTTTTGTGATTGTGAAATTTCTATGGATCCCCAACATTCAGGTTATCAATGATCAATAACTATGACTATTTACTGTTTTCTTCTAAATCCAATCATATCGTCCCACCTATACTCTCATATGTGGAACTCTTTTTATTTGATAATTAGGGAAACTATTATCTTTATGACACTAAATTATATAAGGTGTTTTATTGTTCATTTTAGGACGGCGGTTTCTTTACTAGAAACATCAATTATTAAATCACTAATACGCCAAATGAATTTTTAAATAGGAATTAATTATAAGGGTGGTGGAATGTAACACCCCCCGAGTTTTAATTGACCTTTTTTCCTTTGTAAATTAATTTTCATCTATGTATTTCTTTTAACTATGTCAAAAATTCCTTCTATAGGGCACTAACTTTTCTTTCACTACATGAAACCTTGACATGGCATACGATTCATACAACAATAAGTTTCTAAGAAACATCATTTTATGGTTATAATTATATAATTGAGATGGATATAAAAAATAAACTAAACCTAGTAATATTAATAGTAATAACTAATTTTTAAATATTTATTATAATATTGTTATATAAATAAATATAATTGATAAACGATAAATATAATATTTTTGGTAAATCCCTTTATAGTTTAAAAATATAGTTTTCTCAATTATGATTCAATTTCATACTAGAAATAAAAATAATTTTTTTACAATCTTTTGATATTTAAATAGAAAAAAAATTATTTTTTCATTTATATTGTTGAAATAATCATATTAATATTACTTGGTATTTTTCTTAAAAACATAATTTTTGAATGAATAGAGAAAAATACAAAATGTTAATTGAAAATTGAATTTCCAAAATATTTATTTATATAGTTAAATTATATTTTATGTTGGTTCTAAATTAAATATAAAATATTAATAAATCTATTAATAAAATTTATTCCTTTTTAATAATTATTATGTTATATTTAGATATAAAAATTATTAATGACCTTATGAACATTCTCAATTTAAAAAATTATCTTCTCGTCACATCTTTGAGAGTAGCATTTTTCATAGTTTTTTCACTTCATTTAATAGATTTTCAAAAAATTTACATACATGTTCATAACCATTATAATATTTACAGTCTAAAAATATCTTCAAAATCATAGATGAAATATTTAACTATAAGTTATTTAAATTGGTAAACGTTATTATGGTATAATAAAGTTTAGAAATGGGATAAACCTTAAAATTAATGGCCAAAATTACCTATAAATTATCTAGAAGCCTTTTTAAAGAAATATTGTTCCCATAAAAACATAATTATAGATTTGGGATGGATTTTGATGAATTTTGTTAGGTAAAAACATTGGTACACCAAACATGACTTCAATAATGACATGTATTTTCCTCCCCATACCTATAAAAGGAAACCAAATCACACCCTTATTCAAAATTCTCAAGAACATTTCCATCATCCAAGATATACCAAATAAATTAACAAATATCAATCCCCTTCTCCTTGAATACATCATTTAGGATGAAATCTATCCACAGAATCCATTTGGTGAAAACCAAAATAAGTTACCCAAAGTAGAGTTAACATCCTTACTCAAGTTCCTTTAATTTATTTTCTGTATCAACCACATAAAAATATATTACTACATGAAAATAAAATAGAATAAATATCCTAAATATATTGATATTTTTAATATTTTTTTGTTCATCCTTCACTTATACACACTTCCAGCTAACTGGTAACAAACATAACGTTCATGTGTAATATGAACTACTGCCTCAAAAAATGAGGTTGTACTTTTTTACTTTAACACCTCATATTGTTGGGAATTATAATTGAAACTATATTTGTATATGATATGTTTGATATCTATTATTTATTTATTTTATAATTCCTACCTCCATGCTTTACATTTTGTGTAAATATGATGACATCATTTGTGGATTTGTGGACTACTGCCTCCTAAATGTGATGTGATTCATTCACTCCATACATGGATTGTATTAAGTACTATTTTAGTAAAAATATATTATATAATAATTATTCTAAAATTATGTTATATAAAAATATTAATATTTTCAATATATTTACCTTTTATCAAAATGACTTGAAAATTGTAATACAGTTCATGCATACATATAACCTACCGTCTCCATGGACAGTGTATTTCATTTCCATATATATATCTTTTATAGATTATTTTATGTATATATATATATATATATATTTAATAAATATGTTAAATGAGTAATTTTTGTCATTATGGATATAATTTATTCATTATTTATATAAGAGGATTAATAATGAAAACACAAAAGATGTATGATAAAAAAATTGGGTGTTACCAAAAATGGTACTTTAACATAAACAGATAATAGAAAGTCATAATAAAATCATATATGTAGTGTTAAATATATGAATATGGTTATGTGAGATATGTATACTAAACTTATAGATATTATATTAGATGCTTTTATGAATATGTTGAATGTCAATGTATTATGTAATATAATTTCATGTCAATTTTTATTATTGTGATGTACATGCCTTATAATCCACTAATTTTTTGTATATATAATTCCCATGAATATAATTTATGAATATAATAAATAAATTTATGTTTTTTTTGAAATTCCATTTTGGATATTTCACTAATGGGATTTATGTTTCCAAATATAACAAATTAGTGAAGAAATATAAACATAATATTCCATCATTGAGGCACATGCCATGTTATGAACCTAAATTTTCCTTTATAGTGAATATAATTAAATTAAAATTTTATATCATGAATATTATTATTTTATTTATTTTTCTACGATCAATGTAATTGCATTCAATTACATGGGGTGATTGATTCAAAATTACCATGTGTTATGAATTTATTGAAATAATCTCATCATTTATTGATAATATATATGGTTATGTTTTCATTGAGGAAATATTTTGATCCAAATCTCAATAAAACTCAAAAGTTTTCATACCACATAGTAATTAATCTTATATCAATGTAACAGTAAAATTTACCAACTATTTGATACATAATATGATCAAGAATGTGTGTTTTGAAGAATGTATGACTTTATAATTCACTTAGGTCGAATATATATGTTCCATAAAAACCATGTGTTATCAAATGTTTTCTAAAACATTGTAAAATTATCCTATGTTCATTAAGAGAAAATATTACCCATATTTTAATATTTAAAATTAAATTGTTTTTAAAAAAGTATTGTTGATTTCCTCTTTCATCCAAGGAACATTTTTAAATTTTTTACTTATTAAAACAAAAGATCAACATGTACAGATTTACCTATTGTCATGACTATCATTATGCTGATGCTCATTTTACATGATTAAAAAGTTATTTTTAATATGGAAGAAGATTTTCTTATATTCTAAATTTTTTTAAAAAAATATTTAACAATGAAAAATTTATAAAAAATGTTTTCAATATTTTTTTATAACTATTCTATGAAAAAGGATTTCAATATGATTTCAAGAATACTTTTTTTGATTTCCTAAAAATTCCTATGAAAATGGTTTTCAAAAGGTTTTATGATTAAAAGATAATTTGTATAAAAAGAGTGGTTGTTTTCGTCATGAATTTTTTTGAAAATTTATTTTATAATTATTTTCTATTTAAGATGATATCTTTTGATTTTTCTCATTCTCGTCATGGAAATTATCCAAAGGTTTCACTCATATTCTTTCATAAATATTTTATCATTTAATGGAATGATACTTCTATTACCAATTTCTCTTACCATATATATATGTTTTTTTAAAATCAATTGGTGGGGAATTATTTTTAAAATGAATGGGAAACCAAACTATTTTTCATATGTTTCGATGTGATGAAAATCTAATGATAACCATTTTATATCATGGTTTATGAAATTATTTTTATAAATCATATTTCTTTTTGTTGGAAATTATATGAATAATGTTTTATTTTCATCTAGAACATGTATGAATTATTTTTTAATTATATGGGAAAGACCTATATTTCCCCCCAATTAATTGGGTAATGATATGTTGTGTGTTATCTTAAAGGGTTCTCATGTTGTATCTCTAGATAAAATTTAAGAGTATACACATGTTTTATCCCAATAGTGAACGTAAGAAGAAACACATGTCATTGTCCAAGCATTAAAGAAATAGGTTTCATGTTTTTATGGAAATCATAAAAGTAAGAGGGAACATGGGTTTTCCCTAATGCATGTTATTATGAGGGTACACAGTTTGTAACCCAATCCTTAAAACATTATGGTACACGAGTTATAGCCGAAGCCTAAAAATAAGCTGGTATATGGGTCATAGCCCACTCATAACATGTTATAGAGTCCTTAGTAGGTATCATTAACATTATTTTTTATTCATATGTGTATGAGACAAATTGTTTCCCTTATTCCTCAATTAGGATTTCATGTATTATTGTCTTGATTCACTAATGATCCATGTATTTTGAACTTCCATCCTTTTTCCCATCATTCATTTTTAAATTTTTGATATACAGGGTCTGATCTTAGACTGATATGGTCATTTGTTGATAAACATATTTTCATATTATTTTAACACATTCCCTTTATTTACCCTTAATGAGTATTTAAAATCACCCCATTCATATGTTTCCTTTTCCCTTGATAATAATAATGGTTCCGAGTAGGATTACAAAGGGGGGAAGATCATTTCTGTATCATTTAAAATATTTTAATGAGCTAATGGATTCTTGGTGCATGATTTTAAAGTCTCTAAACTAACATGACCTTTGGGATTATCTTTTTGTAATGTGTTATGTATTAAAAAAATAATATATTTTCAATGTATATAATGTGGGTGTTTCTATTGGATATCATGTGGGTATAATTTATGGGATATTTTAAATACTCATTCTGGATTATGTAGTTTCATATATAATGACAAAATGACTTTTTGATATAATGATAA
The DNA here is from genome assembly GCA_963277665.1 of Viscum album. Classification (NCBI taxonomy): domain Eukaryota; kingdom Viridiplantae; phylum Streptophyta; class Magnoliopsida; order Santalales; family Viscaceae; genus Viscum; species Viscum album. Next base: position 1,199,172,312 of record OY728122.1, read on the forward strand.
TGAGATTTTTTTGTTTATATATTTTCCCTAGTGATAAAAATATCTTATAAAAAGAAAATTATCATAATGTTAGAGATGCAATAATAATAATAATTGATATTATATTTAATTATGGTTATATGAATACTTTTTTAGCTCTTATCAAATTGAGTATGTAATGTATGTGTTCATAGTAACTGATATAGGTGTACAGTTATGAGGCATCATACTTCGTATCAAATTATATTCTTAGATTACATTAATGATTAGAATGTATATTGTGGATACATTAAGGGTTTATGTGTTATGATTTATCATTATTTAAAATGAATATATATCCAATTTGGATAATTATATGATTTAATAATATGGTAATAATGATTTTTTATTTACTTATTCGGTTATGTGAACCTTAGTAAAAACCCTTGAGATGAGTGTTATAAAGTAATTATATATAGAAATATTAGTAGAGTCTTGATTAGAAAGTTATATAGAAATATATCTTTATCAATATAATGGAATTGTGATAAAAATGTTTTATAAATTCATCTTGGGGTTATCACCCTAAAAATGGATAATTGATAATTGACATGATCTATACTCTAGGGAAAAGTGAAAGGGTCTAACATTTCACAATAGGATATACTCTCATAGGAGATATTCTTTTGTTAATAAATATATCATTACAAACTTTTATTTTTTATTTATAATTGATGATAACCATTTATGATAGAGATCCTTATAAGAAAATGAGAATCAATAACCATGGGTTAAAAAAAATTGAGAAATAAATTAATCTGAATTTTTCTTATGCTAAAAAAATTTTGTTAGGAAATAAATCTTATCATTTATGTCTACATATTTATATTTTTGATATTTTTATATCAATTTTAGTTTTAGTGGTTGTTAGGCATCAGATCCCAAAAATGAAGGTGAAAATGCTTGTATCTGGAAAAAACATTGACATATTAAAAATAATAAAGACAATAAATTGTGGTTTGAAATGTAGTGTATGTAAATTAAGTTGGATAATGTGAGTTTTTAAGTCATACCAATGGATGTTAGGTTGATATTAAAATAGAAATTAATTCTTGATACTCTTATTATTTAATATACGGATGTTATATTTATTGATGATTTTTTTTATATTTTAAATGTTATTGTGGATTATATGAAAAACCCAAATATAGTTCTTCTATATTTTTTCATTAATGGTTTAAAATAATATATTAAACGGTATAAATAACATTGAGAACTTATTTTATGGAAATCATAAATTTTTATAGATAACTATTGAGGGACACCTGTTTGAGTGATGGATTAGTTTTAGGGTCTGTATATGATTCATCTTGAGATAATAATGGTTTGGATGATTTTTAAATTTTAATTTTAGGAATGATAATAATATGACATATGGTATTAAGGGTGGGGGTGAATAGACAAAATTACTAATTCATAAATTAATCAATAGATCTTTTATATTAATTATAAATATTAATTAATAAAGTTAAATATAAAGAAAATAAATGAAATAATGAAAAGATTTTTTTTATAGAACTTAGATCCAAAGTGAACATACCCTACTCTTATAACTATCTACTCCATAAGTGATTCAATGTGAACTAATCAGATTGTTAAGGGGGAATTATATTCCAATAAAAACATATACTTTCTAGTTGAATAATGACTAGACACATTACTTTTTTGTGGGGAGTCACTACTCAATTACAAACCTTACATTAGATACTAAGATTCATAACTAGAACGGTTCATAATTAGAATTCAGGAGTGACTACTCAATGATATAGAATTATATTGTATTTATTATTATAAGGATATTGTTATTATAAATATATTGTTATTATTTTAAAAATGCTTCAATCATTTTAAGATCCATAATTAATAAGTTATGGTCAATAAAATTGTATAAAATATAAAATAAAAAGAAATTATTTTTTATATCAAGATATATTTTTTTTGAAACTAAAATAAACATTCATATTGTTAAAAATATTATTACACTAATGAAAATCAATTAATAAATGTTTTAAATAATTTATATAGATTTATAAATTCAATAAAGAAAATTATACATTATATAGTAACATTCATAAAATTGATATCTAAAAAAATATAAAATGCGGCATAATTTCATATAGGATTTAACTAAACTATGAAAAAAAATTCACATAAAGGAATTTCATGTTAGAATTTTTCATTATTAAGAAAACTAACCACATAAGAGAATCAATGCAACTGAATTCATATTAGAAAATCATAGGTGATTCACGTAAGTGAATTCATCATGTAGGTGATTCACATATGTGAATTCATGATGTCGGTGACTTACTATTTGAGGGAATAATGTATCTGAATTTATCACATATGTGATTCATGGAAGGTAATTAATAAAAAACCTAAAATAGAGTAACTCATAAGATTTTAGAGCTCATACAGCCCATTATAGTGGTAGAATTATCTATGGATCATATAGAATTATATTTATAAAATATAATTATCTATCCTAATAGTAAATATTAAAAAATTTTGATATAAATAAATAATTTTATCATAAAAATAGTTTTATTTTATTTCAAAAAAACTGAAAAAATAATAGAAATTGTTATGGATTTTGAATAAAATTCCAGACATGATCATGATCAATTCGGAAGTTTATATCAATATTCTAATTTTATAAGATAATATTATAGTTCAAAACAATTTTATGAATCACTCAGTTTAGAGTTATATTTAACACATGATATGGTCACAACATATAGGGTAATCCATTATTGAAAATTAGATAAGTTGTTTAAAAATAAGAAACACGGTTAAGCATTTGGATACATGGTGTACAATGTATTTTCTGTATGGGAATAATAAAGAGGATACATAAATCATATTTTGAGATCCCTAAATATTTACTTATCTTATGTAAAATTCTAGAAACTTGTTCAACTAGTAATGAGAAACAAAATCCTAAAATCTAAAGATATTTCAAGCTTTGATATATTATTATATGATCAATGTTAATGATATAATAATCAAAATAAATTTCACTTTATAAAGAAATAAATACTCAATATAACATATGATTTTAATTAATTGATAAAACATAATTTGGTTAACTGATATATTCAACATTCACCCCATTTTGGATAATTACAAAACCACGAATAATTTTAAAAACCTGATTTACATTTTAAAAAAATAAAAAATATAAGGATTCAAATAAAAGAAATAGACTGAAAGTTATATTGAAATGAGAAAAAAATTAAGATAGTTTTTTTACATTGTTCATAAATATATAATGTTTGAAAACCAGTATGAAGAAGTCACTGTTAATATATTCACTCTTCAAAATTAGATTTATATATATTGAGAAAAATTTAGAAAAAAATATTTGAGACAAATTGTGCAAAATGTTTTACAAAATATTATGTTTTTTAATATGACTTTTTAAAAAGTATGTTAAAACCATCTTGAATATATGAGATAATTTAATATATTTATGTAATAACCAAATATATATTAAAATTAATGATGAGTAATCTGAATAACAGATTCCATATTTATATAATTTTTATAAATATAAATAATTTAGTATAAAAATATACAATATCTCCCCCTAAACACATGAAAAAATAAAACTGTTAAGATTCCTACATTCTGAGATCTAATTTATGTATTTTAAACTCATTATTAATTAAATTTTTGGTAAATATATATATAACTTGAATATAATTAGGGTTAAACTACCAAAAATATCCTTTTTCATATGATCACTGATAAAATGAAATCAAAAATAGATATTTGTTTCTCTAGAATAATGTGAAGGATTCTTAGAATTAGATATTTCATAACTATTGTAATAATAATTTGGAAATTATTATTTCAATATAAAATAATAACATAATATTTTATGTAATTAAATAATTTTATCATAAGAACTTACCATATAAATATAAACATATTCTATAGTAGATAGATAATCGAAAAATTTATTCCTTAAAGACAAAGAAATTGATTTTTTTCTATGAAAAGGACATATATTTAATGTTTTTTTCTTATAAATTTTAAAGTATCCAAAATTAATGACAGAACCTAATATTTAATAAATATAGTTATATATAGGATGAAATAAGAAAGATTAAATAGTTCCAATGTCATATCAAGTTACTCATTTATTATCATCAATATAAATTTCTATAATATAAGCATAAAATAAATATCACAATAAAAAAATAATTATGATCTTTGGTCTATGATAATTAACATAAAACAAGCTATATTTTATCACTCTATAAAGAGTAATATATATATATTGACAAGAAGAATAAACATATAAATTAAAAATAGCACTCATTTTTTTCATATATTTACAAGAATCAAGACCAACCATTTATCCAACAGTTTTTTATACAATGATTGATTAAAAAAATTCCTTATTTTCATTTATGAATTTTACATCTATGAATGACTTGTAATTCTCACATTATGGTCATTTAAAACACATATAAAATCATTATAGAAAAGTAGTTATAAATAAATTAATTAGGATACCCCAAAACTATATCATTAAAAAAAATTAAAATTAAAATGTTAGTATAAATTATTTAACTAAATTGTATACGATAAATATTACCTCTCTTGAAAGCAATATTCAGCAGAAAGAGAAAAAATCGATTCATACCAACCATGAGGTTCTTATTTTAGACAATATAATGGTCTAGATAATTTTACAATATTATTATAATGTGTTTTATTTTTCAAACCCTTGGTTTTGAGAATCATAAACATCTGAAGTTATAAACCCATTTAATAAATAACTATTAACATCTATTTGATATAATATTAAATGATGAAAAAAATATAAATACATTAATATTGTAACAGAATCTATTAAGAAAATTTTTGTTCATTTCTATTTATTGTATATAAAATTTTTATGGTAGTATCGTTTTGAAAAAATTAAAGCTTATGTTTTTAAAAAAGATCCATATTCGTCCTGATTGTTTCAAAATATTCTTTTAGTTCCAATTCCATACCTATCAAATGACAATTCAATTAAATAAGAATAATTATTTCTATAAAATATAATATGATAATATTATATAGAAATAATCATATTTGGGTTATTTAATGAATTGATAACTTAATTTCGAATATGATTCGATACAAATGATGATCTAGCAGAGAAGTTTAACGTATAGATTCATTTTACACACATAAACTTAAATTAAAAATGAAACTTTCTCAGAGATAATATTTATGAATCCTCTATGACCTGTGACCAGATTGGTAAAAAAATTTATCCCCCTCAATATATATATTTTCAAGAGGGTCTTCATCAGCATAATTTATATCCTAGAAATAGACTTCAATATTCTCTAAAACAGATTTATTAACACCATTAGTTTTATAAAAAAAATTACGTATGGATTATTTAACATCCATGGTATTCTTGTTATGAACTCAGTATGTTTTACTATTAAAAAAATTACAAATAAATATACCTTTAACACTTTTGGAATATATATTATAAAAATTATCTTTTCCATTGATGATAAACAATTTACAACCCAGAACTATTACTTACCCAACATATGGTTTCCAATCGTTAAGAAATTCATATGGGGGTTTTCATAAAATAATATCTAACATAAAATCATTCGAAATCATAGTAATCAATATTAATAGAATCAAACCAAAAATATTTCTAAAAATTACATTTTTTAACATGGTTTCCTTCAATTCAGGAATAAATATACATTTCATTCTAAAAAACCATTTATTGGGGTGTTTTAGTAGTATAAAATTTTTGAACATAAGAATTATCTTAATAATGGATATAAAAATAAAAATAAAAAAACACAACAAAATTATCAATTAAAATGGAAACAATTAAACAAATATTCATATAGTGTAATATATAACAAAAATAAATATATCTATCCTTGAATTCATACTTATGAGACATAAAAACCCCATTTAAATCTAATAAAATCATAATCAAATATCATTCCACATTAACTATATGTTTTAATTGGACCAAATAAATCATTATTCAATTATTCATGTGGCATAAAATTAAGAATATGATTGATTGATTTGAAATATTCCTATATCCCCTTATATTTAAAGAATCAATCACAAGAAAAATTATTACATAGCATTATCTTGGGTCAATATTCAATATGTATTTTCATAGATAAATTTTCAATAATTTTATAATTAGCATGTAGACACCTTCAAATCACGACAACTCATTTTATTCTATATTATTAAGGTATGAATTTTTTTCAGATAAATACTAATAATTAATATAATAAATATGATATTTTATATTAAAATAAAGTAAAACATTTTCATTTTTAACGAAAAATTTTAATTTTAATTCATATTTGACATATATACCATCATCAAATAATTATATAATTCTTTATAAGTTATGATTCGAAACATAAATGTAAAAAATTAAAATGAAAACTATATATTAAATCATACATCACCAAATTCATTAAAATTTACTTTATGGTTATTTAAAAATTGAATGATCATCCATTATATTTGGTTTATGATAGTAATTTTAATAGGTTTCTTATAATTTGATATTATAATACACTATTCTTGTACCATTTTTTATGGATACTTCCACTGATTTATTCCATTAATAAATAAATTACTAGGAATATTTGTTATCCATTCTATTTTTGGACCACTTGGTTAGTTATGTAATCCTTAGGCACCCAAACAAATTTATGAAATTTTATAGAAGGTAATACATTGAATATAAATTTTGAAATAAAATTATAGGCATAAAAAGGAGATTGAGGATATATAAGAGGACATTTATTAACATTATTCCATTTCATACAACATTTTTATAATTTAATAGAATAATCATTTCCAATAGACGAATTAATTATTACATATTCATAAATTAGGAACATATCGATTGTAACAATAACACATTTTATCTTTCTCTAGCTTCTTTATAGATACCATATTTTACAATGTTGTTCTTCAACTTGACCAAAATTATATAAATTATATTTTAAGATTACTACTTCTTTTATTTTAATATCAATTTTTTTTAATAGGTTCAAAATAATCATAGATTTTACCTTTACAAGGATATTAAAAATATCTTATTTCAGCCATATTAGAATCATTCACCATATTGAATTTATTAATATCCTTGAAAATCATGTTATTTTATTGTTTTAATTATTTATATAATTAATTATATCTTAAAACAACATTTTTTATCTATTTATTTCCATCATCATAGCCATCGATGTTATAACCATCACAGTAAGAATAATAACAGGAATCAAAATAAATATCTACTTATATGTATTAATTTCAACTCAACATAAGTTGATTGATTATTTTAAACTTTCAAATTAACAATGTGAATCATATTTTATAATTTTGGTATATCTCTTCTTTATATATTCATTACATGTTTTATATGCGTCGTATATAATGGAATTACTTAATTTTCACTCATTATTTGGATTTTTACATGTTCATGTCTTGAAAAATTTCATTATATTAATCATATTATATGTATGATCTTGTATTTTTTCAATTATTCCCCGCCATGAGTTTTTTATTAAATGTTCATCACTGCTTTTTTCCATTCCATAAAACCTTAGTAGACGAGTCTAATTAAATGATATAGATTCTATGTTAAGGAAAATGACATATATTTCAGGGATTCAAGTTTATTTGAAATAATTTATTATGAATATAATCATGTTAAATGAGATAATTATGATTTTTTGGGAGCATGGAAGGATAAAAAGATGGTTTTGGAACTTATATAGAATCTAGGACGAAAAATATTTAATTGATAATGACATATAGGTTATATGTTACACGAAATGTAACTACCACCAATAACATCTCATAAATTGGTACATGTAATAAATTAGTGACACATACTAAACCAAATACATTTCTTAAAAATTTAAATCAATATAAATATTTAAATGAGGTGTTATATTTTAAAATATAACTTAAAAATGAGGAAGTTGACAATATGAATTAATTACACACTATCTATTCCTTGGAGATTACAGTTTTAAGTGGTATGGACATTTGATTTATTTCATTCTTTCAATGAAACCCATATCTATTAACCATATGAGGATATAAAGTATATTAGGTAGTTTCTTAGTCTATTCCATTTGTCTCAATTTCACATATGATCCTTGGTGAGTTTCTTTTCTTTTTTCCCCTCTCTTCTGTTGTTCACTATTCAGTACTGGAATAATTGGATCATATTTGGATTCAGTTTAGTAAAAATATTTTCTCTTCTATGTGTTGAATTTTAATATATTTGACATTATTTTTTTTGTGTAATCCATTAGTGGTGTGATTAAATCTCTAGATAAATGTATGGTGTAAAAAACAATACCCATTATACTAATAAATTTTCAAGTATGTGAAATATTTTGATTGATCCAACATTAAATGAACATTAATTAATTATAGTATGAATTGGATCAATCCTTGAATCCCTTTAGAACTTATTGAGTGTGAAAAGGATTTTCCTTACAATTGGGAGAGTGAAGCCTTATATATATATTAAAAATTTTATAAATTGCATTTTTTTCAATTAAAATGATATTCAGATAATTTCTAGATATATATTATCCATGGAAATCGATATTTTAATTAAATGGATGTTATTTTATTTGTTTAGTACCAAAATTTTAAATGAAAGGTGTAATTAAATGATAAATTTAATTTTGTATAATTAACCACTCTCTCCTTTAGCGTGGTATGCATCAGGTTATGGCATGTTGTCTTAACATAATGTAATGGTTATTTTAAGTGAGATATTAGGAATGATATTCTTTAATTATTATATTATGAAGGCTCTTTACAATCCCATGTTGTAGTGTTTATGCTGAGTGGGGTCTGCCTAGTCCCATGTTGTGATGATTATTTATAATCCGATCTCTCATGTCCCATGCTGTAATGTTTATATATAGAAGGATATACCATGTCCTATTATGAAATGATTATACAACATGATAAAGATAGATTTGTATTCTTTTTCCATAGATATATGGTTGTGATATTCTATAGATCATCTATATATTTAGAGATATCATGAGATGATGCTAAATAAGGAAAATTATTATATTATAGAATTGATTAATTAAAACACCTATTTATCATGACATTCATATACATATTATTAGGGTAATTATGTTTAGTCACGGTGGGTCCACCTAATAAATTTTAATCACTTCATATTCTAGAATAGTTTGGTACTCGTTTCTATTACAATAATGAAATTTTTTATAACAAAAAATCATATATTTTCTAATTTCTTTCTTTTTGGATTGGATAGAGATAGGATATTTGATTTTCATGGAGTCCAAAAACATGTTATTTTTAGATTACATTGTGTTTGATAAATCTTATTTTTATTTTTTAGTTTATAATTTATATACATTTCATCCCATAATTACATGATTCATTATTATTTGGTTTATTGGTTACTCATTTTACATTTGATTTATTTTATATATTTTATTTATGTTATTTAGTTAATAGGATATTATGTTTGTTTATATTTTTTGGTTTTTCATTTATGTAACTACAAAAAATGGGGTATAGTCTCCCCAATATATCATCAGACCCTCACTAGTAGTTGGAAGCCTCTTGCATATGGTGTGGAACATTTGTAGTCCATTAACCTAAAAAATTTGGAAATGTTATGGGCTTCTAGATCGAGGGACATTACATAGAGGTATCATTGAATTTTATTTTCATTTATATTATATTTCTATTTTGGAAAGTTATAAATGAGACAATGTTGTGTCCATTATATGTAATGATATTGTGCTTGGGATTATCTAACCAATGTACATAGGAAAATCCATGTACTGAGGGATGGTATTTATATTCTAGAAGTTCTCCTGTTAAAATTTATGTTAGTTTTACTTGAGTGTGTACAATTTTTTTGTGATGTTATTTTTTCCAGATGATACAATTTCATGATATATCTAATCATTAATTAGTATGGTGTGGGATGAGTACTCCTGAATCATGATATGAACATAGGGATATATATTGACAAGCATTTCTCATGATAGAGAAATTTTATTGCATGTTCTATTTACTTTCATATATAAACTATGAAATGAGTTACTATTATATCTATTAAATAAAATGGTTTTAATAGATATATATTTATAAAAGACATTATGTTGTTAATAGATATCTCATGAGTAGTGATTCTCTTTTTTTGTCACTTATTAAGTTTGAACTTGTTGTTATAGCTAGAGTTTGTCAGAGTGTGACAAAATTTTAGATAATATGCCACCATTCCATCATTTAGTTGATTTCTATGATAGTAGAAATATGAATACTCTTAAATTAGATAATTTATAGATTCCTATAGGGTATCAGGATTATATAGATGTTCAACATTGGGACAACTTCTTGGGGGTCATATGATCCATGTAATGTAATATTGTTCATAATGTGGAATTGATTATTGTGAGGATGAGGGGTCATTAGATACAAAATCCTCTAATTTCAACTATGTAAGGAGGACCCTATGAAAACATGTCCTAGATTATGTTAGTCTATATGATCATTAAGAATCACGATATAGTCGTAGATAATAAAGAGAAAATTTATTCTTATATGCTTCACCAACCATTTTATAATTGGTGAGATATTATATTATAATATGTAAATTAGGTGGAATTATTTTGGATGGAATATAATGAAATGTTATGGATAAAATTATATCTCAAAAAATTGCAGCAATAGAAGGTTGACAAGTTCATACACTTGATATAGGAGGGAATTCTAGTGATGGAATATGATGAAAGATTAAATAACCTTCAGTGCTTTAAGATATTATTTACTACTGATGTGATATATTAGGTGATGTTTTTTGGATGTGATTCACTGTGAGGCATGGTCATATGTGAACTTATTTATTATATGTAGCTGTTAAAATGTAATGAATCAGTCACTCATTATAAAAGAGATTCGGAGGGATGCCCTAATCAATCGAAAATCAATTTTAACATGGAAAATTGATAACTATTCTTCTATTGGAAATTATAATATCTAAGACATTTATCGTGAATAAAACATAATAGATAGAAGTTCTGGTAGTTGGACTCCATCATAGAATCATGTTTCATTATGGTGTGTATTGTGTGGAATGTTGGACCGCATGCGAACTCAATGTCATTACCCTACATTAATGGGATGTGATTGTAGTAGGATAGGACCACCATCAATTGTTTTTTAGGGGAATGTAGTATATGATAAGTATTAGGGTATTAGTACATGTAGCAGAGTCTAGGAAGGACTCAAAAAAACATTCTCATAATGGTATCTTGAGTTAAAATATAAATTTTGGACAAAGTATTAGTAATTGTATTCTATAGTAGGATAAATAGTTCCACACTAAGGGGAAAGTACATGGGATTTAAATTGGAGCCCAGGGATGAGGGTCTAGTGAGTTGCACGTTATTTATAAAACACTGGATGTTGTGGATATAGGACCATCTGTCATCAGTGGTATGAATACTGTATTATCAACACCTTTTTTTGATACTAGAGCCTCAAATTAATTTTTTATATTATTTCATTAAAATGGTTTGATATTGTATGTGGAAATTATAGCTAGTTCTTTGAAAATCAATACCATAATGAGAGTATTGTCAATCGATATCAAATGTTTAAAGTCATGATCTTTAGATATTGGTGGTTATCGTTTCATTTGTGAATCGTTTGTGTAAGAAATGATAGGAATATATTTGATTATGATTAAGGTTTAGATAGTTATGTTCAAGGATTATATTGATTGTTACCAGGGGATATTTACCATTCTATCATAAAAAGGATATATAAAATCTCACAAGGGTGAGTTTTCTATTCATGCTGATCTTTTAGGAAAAATTTATTGAAGATTGGATTTTATTATGGATTAGACAGCTAATCATGAGCTAGATGAAGGTGGAATGAAACAAGTTTCCTTTTACCTGGTGTGAAATCATTTTCTAGATTTCATTCCTAATTGGTATTGTGTATTATTTCCCATTTTAGATATTGTGTTGATACATAGATCCAATTCTATCTCTGTATAGAATTATAGAATGTATCAAGTAGAGCCTAATGAGTTGAATGTATAGTTGGATGATCTATAATTCAATGTATTCATCTGTTCATGTATATTACCATAGTGTTATAAATTTCTTTCACCCAGAATAAAGATGAGACATTCTATTATATGTGGATTATCTAAGGTCGAACTAGATGAATATTAAGAACTGGAATCCCATTCTGTGAATTTATATTTTTGTAGACAAGTTGAGTTGTTAAAAAATAATATACATTATTCTATTCATATCTGGGTACCAACAATTAATGGTGAGACCATTAGACATACCTCAAACAACTTTTATGAGTAGTTATTCCATGTATATGTTCACAGTGGTGTTGTTTGGATTGACATATGCTTCAACTATATAATTGGACATGATGAATCAAATTTTTCATCTTCTTCATGATCAGTTTGTGGTGGTTTATTAATAAAATATTATTTTACACCATTGTAAAATATTATCATTCCAAAAATCATGACATATTCTTCATTAAATTGAGAAAGCATTGACTTTATTAAAAGAAAACAAAATGAACTTTTTGGTTTGATAAGGTGCCCTTCTTTGTTTATGTCATCTCAGAGAAATGTTTTTCAGTGGACCAGGAGAATATTGAAACCATGGTATTTTTGGAGTGACACGTGAATGTAATTTATATTCAAATATTTATTGGAATATAAAGTTATAACAACATTTTATTGAGCAATAATCCCATTTTAATGAACCTATGTCTAGGATGAATAAGAGGGGGATAAATATTGTTTGGTCAGATGCATGTGAGGGATCATTTCAATAGATTACGAGTAGTATGACCTAAACTAATACAGTCACTTTCCCAATTTCGAGTAAGGAATATACCATGTTCTATTTCGTAATCTTTTTTTTAACTTGGATTAGTTCTGATACAAAAGGATCGTGTGGATGTTTTTGTCGTTGTAAAGTTGATACCCAATTTTAGGAATTACACACCTCGTGATCAGGAGTAATATATGGGGGTACAATCCTTGAGGTGATGTAGACACTATCATATGGGTGAGATGTTTTAGTAGTACACATACCATAATAGGCTCAAGTACATCTTTTATCAGGGGGTTCTAATCCTTTTGCCGACGAGGTCACCCGAGTATCTTCCATCTATTGAATTTTAATTTTCATATAAACCAAGAAAGGGAAATGATGTTCTCAATTTTTCCTACTATAAGATGTTAAAAAGAAGAATTTTGTGTCTCTTGAAATGAGTATCTAAGGATATAAATCATTTAAATCATGCATCTAAATTCTCATGAGGCTTTAGTTCATGTATCTTGGACTTCAACCTATGTTATAGACATGATTCTTGACCGTATCAATACATAGTAATTTTTTTATCTATATTGATTAGTTATTTGATATTGACAATATGATGGGGATCCACACCTGGAAAACCTACTGGAAGAGTTAATTAATTTCTTTTTTTGTTTGAGTGAGGGTTCCCACATGAGATCGTGAGGAGCTGATGAGGGATTTTCATAATTCTAAATGGGAAATACATTCCGGTTAGACAATTTCATATAATGATCTCCATAGAACGTACTAATTATCCTGAATGTCTAAGGAGGTAGTGAAATTTCTACTAATATTTTTCAACTATCCAATGGTTAAGAATAAGCATTCGAGGAAATTTGTGATTTTGTAGCCTCTTCCCATTCCTGAATGAAAATGGGATGATGTCCCCGTGTATTTTTTTGGTATGAGTAAATATGAAAACACATAATAATTTTGTATTATGTGTTATTATAGATCAAAACATGAATTTATCTATTTTCTTTCAAATTAGGTAGACCTTCATAGTCTATTATTTTTGAAGTCTTCGTGTGCATTTGATAGGTCAATATCATGATGTTATGATGAGTATCTTTTTTATAGAGATCCTTGTTTAAATTAGTTTTTTCAGTATGGTATTTAGATGAAACATGGATCATATGTACATTATAGAAAATCATATCATCTATAGTATTATGGTCAATCTAATAATACTATTATTTCAAAGAGGACATGTTATGTGTTTTTCTTATTTTTATGGTCCAGAAGAGCACCATATAACACTTCCTAAGTTTTAATATTATATGAACATCCTTGAATCAATCAATATTGAACCATTGGAGGCCGTGTATTCTAGGCCATGTTGTTCAACTATTTTTCAGATAAATTCAAGAGACTCAACACTTGTTTGACCAAGTATCCTACTGGAGACATATGAGAAGGTTCACCTAATCAAGATGTTGTTGGTGACTACATAGGGAAGGTTGAAATCATACATTGACCTTGAAAATGGATTTTTTAGGTCATGATTGGTCATCCTATTTTCATTCGGGTGTTACCATGTATAGGGAACATTGTATAATGAAATAGGGAAATCTAGAACCTTCGTTTTTTGTGCTATAATATTTACTAGATAGGGTCATTCTAGTGGAATACCAATTATCCATCCATAATTATACAATTCCATACACAATGTTATTCATATTTCACATTTCAATAAATACTATCATGAACCATATCATGTGGTTAAAGTCAAGAATATCAATCATTCTGTTTATGAATCCTTTATTGAGAATATGATAAGGGTTGGGGACCATAATGATAATTATATCTACGGTTCCACATGACATTATTTTGAGTGTAGTGGCATCATTGTTGTGCAAAGGAGGATAAGTGTTAGAGGGAGAATGATATATAGGCATAGTGTCATGACTAGTTTATAAGGACCCAATGATAATTCTTAGAGTAGGTCATGGATGTCTTTTTATAGTGAATGTAGGTTTCATGATAAAATATTTTATGGGTACATACCTCCTTGAGTATTTCTGTGAATTTATTTCATTGGGGATTTTCCTTGCTATAAAACCATGGTGGGTGAGTCTGTTCTAGAGATATAAAGACATTTTTTGAGGGAAATGACCCAATGTTTAATGATTCTAGTTATTTTTAATTAATTATTTCTAGTTATAAATGTGTTAAATTGAAAAAATTTTACTTTTTAATATATTATAATGAATTATAACTGGGTATGACACTTCTGTAGTTGTTTGGATGAAATCTATTCACTGAACAATTTCATAACATGTATATGTTACACGACATGTAACTATCTCCAGACATAGGTCCTTAAATTGTTCAAGAGGTGAAGTGGGGAAATTTCTTGAACATAATTTACATCATGTAACTTTTGATCAAGATAAATACTAATTTGAGGTGATGGGTTTTTTGACATTACTGAAAAATGTTGAAAAACACTATATCAATGGATCACACACCATGAGTTCCTCAGAACATAAAGTATTTTGTGGGTGGTTCCTATGATTTATTTCATTCATTTTTTGTATCCCACATATCTCAAACCTAATATGTTTTCCCTGTGAGATTGGACTCTCTTTCTCTGTTATAGATGCCTTGATTTCACATCTTATCCTTGTCGAGTTACTTTGCCATTGTTTTTCTAATGACTTACTTTTTTGACCATTATAGGGGAAATATTTGGACCATATTACCATCTAGTTTAACCTAGATGTTTCATGATATATGTTTTATTCATTGACTTTTATCACATTCATTTACATTCTCATTACTCATAACTCCTGTTGATAAATTTCTGAATAATGGCTGGGAGCCTAAATCCTATCCCTATAGGCTGCTAAATTTTCATGTATATGTACCAATGAAATTTATCCAACAATAAATATACATTAATAATATTGAATATGAATTTGGTTATTCCTTGTATCCATTTGGATCCAATTGATTGTGATCGATCTTACTGATTCCATTGGGTGTGTAATCCCTTGAATATATATATATATATATATATATATATTAATTGGATAATGGAGTATTGTGCATTTTGAATGACATGAGAATTATTTGATTTCATGATATAGATTCATTATAGATATGGATTTTTATTATTTAAATGGATGGAGTTTTAAGGATTTAAGACTGACATGCTAAATGGAAGGTGTAATTGAATGATAAATTGTAATTTTTAGAATTAACTGTTATGAAATATGTTGTCACATCCTTAATGTTATGAATATTTTTTTTACATGCTTAATTGATTATATTGAAAAGTATTTGACCAATCATGTGATATATGGAACATATATACTGATCTCAGCTTAGTCCCATGCTATAATACAAATGTAGAATTGGTTTATCCCAATACCATGCTATAATGATTACATTGCACAGGATCTTGCTAGTCCCATAATATAATTCTTATAAATAAAAGGCTCTTCCCAGTAACATGATAAAATTATTATGATGTGGGTATAACCAAGTTTTTTGTGACATTTAATTCGATAAAAAGTTGTTGGTTGGCATGGTTATTCTACATTATCTGATATATTTTTCTACACGGTTAATGCATGTTGTTTTTTATATTGCATAAATTGGTTAATTAATAACACTTTTTATCACTTATTTCCTTATCGTAGTATCTGACTGGTTTTTTTCGTCATGGTGGTGTCGAAATTAAAAGGATTACATACAAATAATTTTGGTGTAGTTTGGTACTTAAGCCGATTAAATGGATTAAAGTTTATAAAAAGGGAAGGGACCTTGTTTCTCATTTGGTACATTCTATATGGGATGAAGTTTGTAGATGGGACCAACATGGGGTTTGGGATTGAGGTATTTTTATATTACATTGTGTCTATTGATTATTTTCTTTGAACGAAATACATTTATTATTTGATATATTTACTTCCAAAATATCCATTAACTATTCTTCATATTAATGATTTAATCTAATGATTATATCTACTATATACTCATTGATGTTTTTACATTCCTAGATTCCAACCATTATTGTGTTCCAATTACTTTTCTGAGATATTTGGATTATTTCAACACATAAGAAGTTCTCTAAATCATCTCCAAGGGAATCCATTCAATTCACAATGATTGTGAATTGGTGAAACTTTTGGTTTATACTTTCTTCTTCACCGGTATAAAATTTTAATTTCTTTACTTGAATCATATGGAGCGTTTCTCTTTCCATATTATCTCTGCCATGCGTTATTACATGAAAAATATTCTAGATATAATGACATTTTTTACAAGTAGTGACATAACTAAAACCACATATATTACTAATATAGTAAAAAATATTTCAAACATTGTAGTTTTTGATATGTTTTTTATAATTTTTATTGTAAGAGTATTTGTGTTATTATTTTGATGCTTTTACAGTTTTCCTATGGTCGACCAATACTCTATGATTTTCTATTTGAGGCATACATCACTTCTAGATTTATAGTGAACCAAATTAGTATAATGAAAGATAGTTTACTTATGAGGAATGAATATATCATTTTTATTCATTCCATCCAACTAATTGATTAAGAAAATATATTATGTGTTTTAGGAAAATTTCATCATTTTAAAATATAAATATAATACTATATAAAAGAAATGGCTAAGTAAAAAATGAATAGACTCTGATAACTATTGTAATTTATAACAGGATGTTGATATAAATTCTAGAGGGGATGGAGTGAATAAAAAATATTTACAAATTTATTAAATTAATCATTTAATGTTTTAAATTATTTATAAATGTCAATTAATATAGTTAATTAATAGCGGGATAAGATAATTAATGAAATGATGTCTTTTTATAATAGTCTTGTCCAAATTGATCCTTCCCTACTTTTATTCCTCTCTACCCTGATATAGATATATTTTGTCGTAATTTTATTTTTTGATTGAAAATCATAGACTAGATAATGCCAATATTTTCTAGTGGAATAATAACAAAAAACCTAACATTTTTATTGGGATTCTGTGGTTCTTGAATGATTGATTAATAGGATTGTATCATTTATGTAGTAGAAGATGTCATTTAGGTTTTCTACACCATGATATACTTTCTAGCAGTATATGAAACATTAAAAATATGGAGAATATAGGTTACTACATAGTAACAATGCCATAGAAATCTTCAAATTGAATCACTTTAATGAATTTAATGTTCTCATTAAAGATGTATCATATAAAATTTCATTCACAATCACCCGTCTATATAGTATAATCTTTCAATCAGATCATATATTTGTCATGAAATAGTTTTTTTAGCATTTTAATCCCCCAGAGTGCCTTTAATAATGATAGAAATGCGTTTAGGGTGATTTGGGTTTATTTGGGGTTAAAAATGTGGTGTTCAAAATTTTAAAGAAATTTTTTATTCAAGTAAATATTAGGCACATTATTTCATAAGTAGGGAAACATTGTCTTCAATCCTATTCCCCATAACCATGTTCCTCTACAAATGGGGTTCACTACTTCTCCTATGTGGTGAAATGTTTAACAAACGATGAACCAACCGTGGAAGCACCAACTGCTTCATGATTTACAGTTTTGGAGTGTGGTTGCAGATTTTTTGAAAACTATGTTTCGCTTCATATCTCCCCAAAATAGGGTTAATAGTTTCTTGGGTAAGCCACATGGTTTTCTCTATTCATGATTTAACAGTGAAAATCCACATTGGGTTCCATACTTCTTCAATTTCACCCAAAATAACCCAAATTAAAAAAAACAAATATATAACCAAATCAAGGGTGAAGTAATACCTAAAAAATAATGAGGAATCTCTATAATGGTTGAGATAATAACATCTTCCAAACATATAAAACCTTGTCATCATGCTATAAACCCAATCTTCACTATGATCCCAATGTAAAAACGCAATGTCATAAAGAATGCATATCAATATATCTATCACATGATTCCTCCAAAACTCGAAAACATTTCCATAATATTCAAACAATCATCGTGTTCGTTCCTTTCACCAATATCTCACAATGATATTTAACATGAATCAACTGATCCTTAAAGGGCCAATTAATTTCACGATCAACGCCATCAACATTGATATGATGATAAGGGTCAGGTTGATACATCTAAAGGTTTAACACATTAGTATAATAATGTGTTGCAATATACATACATGGAAGATAAAATATATATTACACTAGCCAAAATATCTCCAAAATCATAAAATTTCGGATAAACCTATTTTCCAACTTGACCGATCATCAAATCCTATTCTGAACCAATCTGGGATACATATGATGAAACATGTGACCTCCCACTATAAACTGAATGGGTCATTTAAATTGATCAACAAAAGAAATATACCTTCTTTATATCTTAACCTTATGTTTTTTAATCAAATGAACCCTATTTAATGTCTCATGATTGAAACATGGTCCCGTCTACTGTTATTCACCAACATCCATCCAACATTGAATCAATATAAATATAATACCATAATTTTTATCATATGGTATCTTTTAAATATTCACTTGATAATAAATATTAATGAAAAAATCATTGAATTATAATTGATTCTCATAATACCAAAAAAATTCTTGGACACATGCTCATGACATATTCTCCAATTCCTGTATAGTACATTCTGAATGCACATCTATCTACTTGTTGAAACTCGTACATATAAAATCATGAATACCAAGAGTGTTTTTAAAGACATCATAGAAGCACAAAATTAAATGTTTTTTATTGAATAAAAATTTCGTTATGCCACCCCATGCAGAAGGATTATCTCCCAGATGTACAATTATCCAAAATGATCTACTAAGAACATCTCATGGGTTGGTAATAAATTTTCATCCTTCATCAATAGGTCCAATATTACCCATATAAAATTTTTATTATGGGTCATTCATAGAAAAATCAGACCAATATCATAGTAATTTCATACAATATCTGTTGAAGAATTTTAAATAGATATATAAAAACATTAGTTCATTGGTTCTCAGCCTTCACCTTTTGATAGGTGTATCATCATGTTATGAAATATACAATCTAATTTTTCATGACCAAAAACCAATAATGACAATATTTGTCACAAATATTTTTTGGTCATCCATGGAAGAAATCCCCAATAATAATCATGAAACTCACACATAATCTCATATCACATATGAGTAGGAAAAACAACATAGTTATTGACATTGATGATCTCATCCACAAATATAGTCCAATCGAAAGTTGATTCCACACATTTATTGATTCCCCTCAGGTCAAAACACTATGTATCCTCATAGTGAATTTCCATGATCTGGAATAATAGTGTATACTCTACTAATATTGATTTAATGAACATATTCTCCTGGATCTCCCAAACCAGAATATGAATCTATTCCAAAAATTTCATCATCTTCCACTCAGAAGTAGAATCATGAACTTCGGGATTCTATATCATCCAAGTCAAAGAATCAAAAACATTGTTTCCCTTCGTGGGTGTATATGCTATCTCCAAATAAAATGAATTCATATACTAATCCAACCTCTTCTATTAGAGATTAAAACATCTCTAAGAAGAGATATATTTTAAAATCTATTGGTCACTGTACACTATAAGCTTTTCTCCAAATATGTAATGCCACCAAACACATCATGGAATAAACCACTAAAACCAATATGAAGTCATGTGTAGGATAATTATCTTTCATGTGGTCTTAATGGTCATGAACCATACACCTCAAATAAATCTACCAACATAAAAAATTATCCATGTCCAATCCATTATTCATGAAATAAAAAAGTATACACTTCACCAGGTTTAGTTAGGAACAAAACTGGAGTGTTCATCAGATGGATATTCAACTCATTGTAAGAATTATCTTATTATCTAGACTATTGAAAATTAATTTCATTCATTTTCATGAAAAAAATGGTTTTTTGAGGTTGGAAAATTACTAGAATAACCTCTAATAACAAGCCTCTTACACCAAAATTATTTATATTTAAAAAACTCTTTAGTTTCCCCCAAGAAACCACTGTGTGAATATTCGCTGGGTCCATTGACACACAATCCTCTAAAATAATGTCACCCAATAAATTTCCCATGATAATCAAGAATTGAAACATATACTGATTGGGATATATTATATTTTCCATTAGTGTACTAATGATAATGTCAGGATGTATGGAATGATCATTATGGGTCTTGGAGTTCACAAGGATTTTATTCTCAAAAATTACCACAAACTGATCTGGTTATGAGTGAATGATTTAGTTCATAAAAAACATATCTACATCTCAAATATGTCCATGGTATATAATAATTTGTAAATATAACCTAACAATACCTCAATATTATGATTATATTAGATAATAAAAAGCCCCCCTCAACAGGTCAACGATATCATCAATATGTTAAAGATGACAATAGTTATCCAATTGCAACTTGTTTATATTCAAATAGTCAACCCATGAAAAAAATATATCACCAAACATTTTGTAATACATGTATGGGGAACCACATGGGGATGTACTCAAAATGATATATCCCATATTTATCAACACTTCAAGGTGAGTCTTATGTTCCTAATGTCACAACTGGGCCCTAATAACTACACAGACACCATACCATAACTTGGTCATCAAGTTCCAGCTCGTCACATTCCACCAGTTTCCCTAGATCCACATGGTCCCCACCTTAGGGACCACACACATGAATTAACGGGTCATTTGAATAATGCTTGTTCCCACCGTCCAACACAAGATGGTTTGAGTGTTCTTTTTCCTCACTCGCACACACCCTGGGAGTCACTCCTGATGGTGTCCCAACGGGATCACAACACCAGGCCAATCATGCTTAACTATGGATTTATAATCAGTTTTGATCCCAAAAATAAATGGGGTACCTTATTATCATGAGTTGTATCATATATAAATTTAACACATTATCATTCTAGGGTTTTACATTCACCCCACCTTTAGAGAACAATGTCCTCATTATGGGCCCAACATCTTAAACCAGGTAGTGAACCACACTTAATGATTGAATCCTCCTTTGATTCCAAATGTAACAACTGAGCCACACTCCCACCATTGGCACCCCTCACTGACCTGATCATACGGTTTTTTCCTTCCATGTACCACTAGGTTCCCCCACAATCATATTTTCTCCACGATGGGGCCCTCACATAAGCCCGAAGTGGTCATTTGATTAATTATTGTCCCCAAAGGAAAACATATGTTCTTTCTTGTGTTCATTTTTCTCACTCGCACACACACCTTACAAAACATCCTCAATGGTCACCCTTCCAGATCACAACTCCATTCCATGTTATCATAACTGTGGAGTTCTAATCATGTAGGCTCCCAAAATTTAAATTTCACCAAGTTGAAATGATTCATATCATTTATTCATTTAACCCATTATCATTCCCATGGTTTTCACCTAAATCTGTATTTTTTCCACTTCATATGTTGGAATATAAAATCTCTTATCCCCATGATTGACCTCAATTTTAAACTCAACATACCTCTCAGGTGGTATACCTAATAATTCCCTCATAATCAGTCATTGATAATTAACCACTATGTGTTGAAAAGATTCATTCTTAACATCTAGTTTATCTGGAAAAATACTAGAAACCTAGGTGGTGACCTTCCCGAGTTTTTAATGATCCAGCCAATCATGGACATCCAAGATATACCACTCTCCATGATGAAATTAAAATTTACCATCATGATATTTAATGATCACTATATTATGGTTATAATCAATGTGGGATTGGTATTATACCGAACATTCCATAGACAATGTTAACTCAAATACAAACATGTCGAGTATGTAAAGGACCCAATGAAAATGATTCTCCCAAACCTCGATACCAAACCCCTTACAAAAACAGTTCTCCCTCAACCATGATCCAAACGGCGTGTACTTTTTCATAACCCTAATCATTAAATCCACTACCAAACAAATACCATTGAAAGGTTGTGTAAACATAAAATAATGGTAGGATAATGAAAACATAAGGATTTATAAACCATAAATTAAAAAATTATTGTATCTCTCGTTACAGATGGTTCATCCTAAATATCAACATATACATGCTAAACTATGTCAAATAATATTTCCCATCTTCCTTGTGTTTTAGTTTGAGTCCCATAAGATACACCACCATGTTGGATTGGTAACTCTTTCATGATGTACCCTGTCCACCACCTTAATTTCCATATTCATAATAACTCCAACTCCCAGACTGATACATGGTTGAAGACCTTGTTCTAGTGCTCTGAATTTTTCTGGTTCTTTCGTCATTTTCCATCTATCGTGGGTTATTGTAATATCTCTAAATGTAAAAATATTTTAGTGATATCTAAACTCAATTGGTGGTCTTTGACACATGCTTTTAATGTATACCAACCCACCAAACTAGTGGTAGTATATTCAGTTACTGCTCTATGTTATTTTTACTTCCCTATGGAATAATTGTTTATATTTACCTGGTTTATTATTCATAATTAATCTTCCTACTATAAATGTTTTACCTCGTTGTCATCCATGAGAAACAAACTACAAAAATGTTGATTCCTAATTCATGATCCCCTCAGAAATTGGATCATGATTTACCACTTTATAAAACATCTTCAACTGAAATTTGTTAACCGATAATTTAATCTCACGTTTTTATTCAATCATAGAAAAAAATTTCTATGATTTCCTCAAATCCATAAAATGATAGGATATAAAATTGGAAATCCACAAAGAAACCACATATTCCATCATGAACGTACTTCCCTTAGTCAAACACATATTCTCTTCTTCACTCGCCTATATGATAATTTCAGGAAAACATTACACTATAAAATACTCTTATATGTATTTACAAACAATATTCACCCACTTCTCATCTCAGTTATTTATTTCATACCAACACTTCTCTTTAAAACACACCATATATGACACTGTCTTGAATATATTTTAAGGTTGATACACCAAATAGAATAGAATATTGTTTGGTAGAATTAATTTTAAACTAGTGTTCCTTATTCCCACCCTCTCCAATGAATGAAAAAGAGTGTTTCATTTTTAAATTTCAGGGGAAGTTACACATAATCATTATATCCCACCCTAGGTTTATTTCCTAAAATTATATAAATTCTACAATGTCTTCATGAAACATCTCTTCTGGTTCATCAACCAGAACTATTAGGGCCTCAAGATCCACTATAGAAGCCACATTTACTTATATTTTCTATATTCATCCAATCAACAAGAATCATCCTTGATAAATGTCAGTATAATTAAAAACATTCTTATTATAACTCAAAAAACATCACTAATATATTTTAATGTGATGTATTCACATAAATAAATAACTATTCACCCCACATAACCCAATAAATGGTTAAAAATGAGGTACTAAAACTACACTCAACCGTACCTCATTTGAATCATGATTAATATTGTATAAATAAATAATAAATAACATAAAAATATTGAACAATAGCCCAAATATTTCAGAAACCAATACAGAACAACATATTATTTTAATATGAAATCATAGATAATTTTCCATAACCAATAAAATGATTATTACATTCCAAATATGTTTCATGTGTCTAAGTAAATCCCAAAAAAATACATAATTAAATCTCCCATGATTGTCCCAACACCATTTTTGGTTCCAAAATCCAAGCTCTATCCAGACTCAACCATCTAACATACACATATTTCCCTTATCATTTCCAATAAAAATGAGTTCTATTTTAGTAAATATAATTAATCATTAATTGGGTGTGACTACAACATTGTAGGCCTCCACTAATGGAATTTAGAAAAATATCCAGTATATAATAATGAATATAGTTGTATAATTAATAAAAACAAAAATGAATAATAAATATTTTTCTCACGTGAAATTATTCAATAGAAAACCACATAAAACATATCATTCATGTTGATACCTAAAACATAAATGCATACTTTATCCCCTTCCTCTGTCTAAATTTCCCCGAAAGGGATATCACAAATCATTAAATCATGGTATTCAATTTATAATGTAATTACAATTTCACATTCATATAATATGGTCCTAGAGTTTTAGTCTAGAACCTTATCTATATTTGGAGCTTCTCACCCAGTCCCACAACTCAATAATGACATAAAATACAAATATATATAATGTGGGAATAATGCAATAGTCTAGAACGTTGTTGACATTTGAAGTAACATTTCTTGTCCCACAACATAGTCACAAATATCTCATCTCATGGTTCCTTATTTCCAATAATTTATTGAACATTATCATAAACCATTATTCAAAATGTTTCATAATTTTATCATTTCAATCATATCATCTCACCACCATGGTTCACTGTTAAATTCATTATCCCCTAATCAATAAATTTCAAAATCACATTATTCACAAATTTCATTACCACAACTTATACATTTTCATTTATAAAATGGAAATATAACAAAT
The DNA here is from genome assembly GCA_963277665.1 of Viscum album. Lineage (NCBI taxonomy): Eukaryota > Viridiplantae > Streptophyta > Magnoliopsida > Santalales > Viscaceae > Viscum > Viscum album. The sequence goes on from OY728122.1 coordinate 1,199,197,735, forward strand.
TAATATATTCAATTTATAATTAAATTAACCAATTTAAAAATTTTAATTTCATAATAAAATGAATGAATTTATAATTAAGACTATGTGAATTTACTATTAGATAACCTACATTAAGAGCGTTGATAAATTTTTTCAAATCCAAATCCCTATATTGATGTGGAAATATTGAAATAATAAGGGAATGAAATATCATATAAAAATTCCTAAGATCATGTTCCAAGGGATTAATATATGTCAAAACCTAGATCTAAACAATCACAATTGGAGGAATACTAATCCCCCTTTATTGGGGAAGGGAGATGGGAGGGGGGATAACAAAACAGTGGAGTAAAAAACAAATTATGGAGGAGATGAACCATCAATAAAATCATTTATTCTTCCAGAAATTTGTTTTGGGTCCTTTTAATCCTACCAATAGGATAATATAGAGGAAATAGGTTTAGGTCGGGATAGGTTGAGTTGTGTTTACAACCAAGGGGTTAGGAAATTTAATAAAAAAAATAGTAAAATTAAATCCTACGTGCATGGCTTCCAGGTCATGGTGTAATAATTTTCCAAACCATCCATGTTAACCATTTTCCATTACGTAGGGTTAAGACAATTTCTATTAAGAGGATCACAGTTTTGAAATCACTAATCAACATGGAAAAACCCCACTATTTCATAGTGTACGGCTTTAGAGGGTGCCCGTAAAGATTGTCTAAACCATGTGTTTCCTCGTGTCTCTCCACAATATGGTTCGCTATTTTTTAGTCAATCCTAATTATTTCCTGAACTGTTCTGTAACCATAAAAATTCACTTGATCTACCAAACTTCTCCAATTTCACCTAAAACATCCCCATTAAAAAACCCATACCATGTTTTATAAATTCAAGCAGAAAATAGTACCAAAAAATGACAACACAAAATCTATAGAAAGGTCATGATCTAAAAATATCATTATTTATAAAATAAATGGAATTTAATAATAAAACTCTACCTTAAATCGATGGAAACAACATTCCATCTTTGATGAATGAAAAAAATATTAATGAAAGAGATTTTTCATGAACCAGACATTGAAAATACCATGATAATAACAACCCAACCCCTAGGAACATCAATTATATACCATAGGGTTCATGGAAGAGTATTAATCTACGATGAAATGTAATATTAATGTATAATAATGATATATATATATATATGGATTTACCATTCAATTTTATCAGAAATATATAAATAGAGGGCCTTATAAGATAAAAGAATATTTATGATAATCTCCCAAGGATCACACATGATATCTAGGATTATTATGAGTATTAATGGAGTCTATATGGGTACAAAATTTATTTAGGGAGAAAATATCAGTTGAAAATTTAAATTATATAAAATTTACATTATATAACTATTTTTTTACTAAAATGTGCGTCAACCATGTTTCTTCCACTGAAATTTACATAGAATAATGTTATAGTTCCCAACATGGATCTTTATTCCATGATAAAACCTTATGTATGTAATTAAAGAGAACACATTTTATGTATGTCTATTCTTATTAGTTACCACTAGCATTTAAAAACCTCTATGATATAACTAAATTACAATTCTACTTTTTGAGAATAATATGTCTGGTTTCCCCAAAATAAAAATAATAATCATAGTCAATGATAAGATGGATCCTAATGTAATTTTATTCATCATAGTTACTCCCCACCATGTTTCAATCACTAAATATTACTCTTTTGTAAAATGAGTCCAAAATTTTTCTATTCATCATGTAGAAACTATACTATAAGATGTAAGATATAATATTTTCACATATATAAAATTTAAAATTATAACACACCCATAAATACAAAATATCCAACATGTATATAGTATTTTACAAAACAATGACATTGGGGATGTCCCAATGCTCTTTACCATTCAAAATTAGTTTTCTAGAAATTCATCAATATACATATAAGGTAATGAAAATAAAACCCTATTCACAAAATTATGGGTTTGATGATTTACCATTAAAATCAATTTAATAATTGGATAAAAATATTTAATCTTAGGAAGAAAGGATATTTTCATTCTACATTTTCCATTTGATATCCATAAATATTTAACAATATCACATAGCCATGTGGATATATGATGTGGATGATATGATAAAACATGGCGAGGATTAAAGTAACGAGAATGCAAGTAATATATTTTTTCTCAACACAACATAAAATATAAAATTATAAAATTACAATAAATAACAATTCATTATGTGTCATACAGATTAATGAATTAAATCCTCAAATATCCTCAATAATCCAATGAAAAAACAAAATCCCTATTAAATAGATAAAATATAATTGAAAAAATTATAAAAAATATCCCATTATAAAAATTATTAAACATGAGAATTATTGATTTTAAATACCATGACCTACTATTTTTATTTCTATAATTTATAATTAATTTAGATTAGTGAGGGAAATAATTAACACTTTTTCAAAAAATGTTTCCAATGTAAAAACATCATCCTTATAAATCCATGGAAATAATAATACCATAATAAACACTTGAAAATCCATCAAATGAATACTAGAAGGATGTGATGGAAAGAAAAAATATATACTGATATTAGATCTAACAATTTATCGACATTCAAAGAAATTTATGAATGAGAGGGACTTCATTAGGGAACATTCCTAAATATAGAACAACATGGTCTCTAACCCTGGCATAATGAGGTTAATGTGAGTGTATTCTTGGACATCATCCATGAAACCCAAACATAAATTATAATCTACGATAATGTAGCACTCACCACAATTACTTAAACATGAACCCAATATATGTCATATATAAATAATCTAAATGAAAGTCCCAAAAACATGAAAAATCACTATTTCATGTGCATAATAAAAATAACCAAAATAATTATATAATAAATATATATAAAAACTAGTCCTCTTATGATGTAAAACATGGAAACCCAATGGAAATATGTTTTATAAAACTACTTTCCTTTACATTTTTTCATTCAATGATCCATTTGAAATGATAATTCTTTTAATTAATATTTATTTAGATGTCTAACTGTCCCACATAGAATACATATGGGAAATATATTCTTCATGAAATGAATTGGAATGAAGGGAGTTGATAGACTAGGTTCAATTACAATTGATTTGAGGTCCAAATATTGATAAGATTGCATCTTCTTAACAATGGTTAATGTGAAAAACCTAGACTACACTCTCAAATATATTACCATAAATACGTATCATACATACATAGAATGTTACCATTGATAAATTAATTTATATATCCATCCTTAATAACAATATAAAAAATGGATTATTTCATCTCTTACATCCATATGATAATTTCATGTATAGATATTTAGAAAACAGGGACAAATCATAAACAAACAAATCCATGTTCTTTGTACTAAAAAAGTTTTTTTAGAAATTTTATATTAAACTACGTAATCCATATTGAGATATCATAATATACCATAAATTATATATTAAATATATCATTTGTATCAAAATATTTGTAATAATTATTTCCTAGCATGGATAATTGAATTCATATGAAGGGGTGTGCACAATCACATATTTTTGGAAAACAAACAACCATGGTAATCATGAAAAATACATAGTTTAATTGTTAACTATGGAATAAGTATGCAATAAGAATCCATAATCTACTGTGACTATATGAATATTATATCAATGATAATTATTTAGACCAAGGATATAAATAATACAAATCTTATTCTAATGGAATGTCAAATCTCATACATTAAAATCAATATTTCTAGGAAATGTGTTAATACAATATCATGTTATAGGAATGGGTATACACCAAAAACAAAAAATGTTTTTTCTCATGATTCATATCAATACATCCAGTGGATATATAATTATAGGCCCCACACATCATCGGATAACTTCCCACACACTCACCAAATTATTCAAAAAAATCTTTTAACCAATTACCAAAGGGAAACTTGGCTGAATAAAATCATAGATAAATATATAATGAAAAATATGAATTATCAATTCATGGTCAACATGTGTTATAATTCAATAATATTTTATATTTTCAATCCTTTTACACATGTCATTAATAGTATGACTTGATCATAACTTATCCTGAGAAAAAAGCTTTGTTGTCAAATAATACATAATCAAGATTCCAGTAATCATCCATTTTGGAATAAATATATATGATATGCCAATAATTTTATACAGTTAAATAAAAGTGATAATATGATCATAACCAATCAATATAAAGAAGGTATATTTACACAAAAAACATATACAACATAAACATAATATTTTCTAATGGATTATTAATATTCATAATGTGAATACTTTTCCTCATGTCAATAAAATAACATAATTTATAGGTGAAAATAATAATATATGAATTTTGATAAAATATTATTTAAAAATTTATAGATCAATGAGTATATAAATATATAAATAAAATTATAAGTTGATCATACACTCTACAAATAATAAAGGTGGATGGTTTGGAGAAAGAAAACAAAATATATTAGAAAAATATTTTAAAGGGTTTATGTGGGGGGAATTTATATCATTATAATATAACAAGAGAATACAATAAAAAATATATATTAATATATACCAAAGAAATGAAACATGTCCAAGATAATGATCATAACTAAGTGATAAAATGTTGATTTACAAAATATTCATACTATTAGGTAAACAACAGAATCAATAGCCACTTGAATAAGAGTATATTATTTAGATATAAAAATCCATTACATATAAATAGTATAAAAATATCTTTTTAAATTTCTATTTATTACATAATACATAATACAACAAGTAAATAACATTTTTTATGTCTCGTAGAAAAATAATTGAGACTAAGAAAACACTTATGACATTAGAAACATTCAAATAAAAATCCAATTAGAAGAGAGGGATTGTAATTAAACAAAATATATAATGTTAAAAGGGTTACTTATTATAAAATTTCTCAAAAATGCAGTATATATTTGGAAAAAATGTAATTTGGATCATAATACTAGACATATCTCAATTATAGGAATTAGAGATTAAAAACCCTTACCTCAAACATTATTCTTTCTCCACTTTACAACAAATATCATGAATAATTAAATTAACTTCATTAAATACATTCCAAATATCCTTACACATAACTATAAAAATTTATATATCCTATTTATAATAACTATCTCTAAATATAAACATATTATATAGTTTAAACAATTTTAAATATCTGGTATAAGTATTTTTAATCACATTGAACTATATTCTTTATATTAATGTTGTTATATATTATATTTCAAAATTAAAACACTATAAACCAATAAATGTTAATTTAAAATATGTTCTATTTTTTATACATATATAATTTCATTTCAATTTTTTTGTTTACAACCCATGAAAATGAAGTCAATGACGGTCATGTTTCAGGGAATCATAATGAAAAAAGTGATTTTTATTTTAGGAGTTGAATATTGATAAAAAATACAAGAAACAAAAAAAAAATTATTATATATTTATATCATGTTTAAATAATAAATAAGATTTCAAAGTCATCCATGATAGAGATTTAAACCACTGTTCATAATGATGTTTATACTGATCAAAACATGATCTTACCAAGATTAATTGATGATTATCAGAAGGTATAATTGAAATGTCATAGTAACGGATGTATTATTATATTATTAAGTGTTTTATTAATAAATATCATACATTATAGAATTATAAATAAAATAAAATATATATAAATTTATTATAATAAATGAGGAGATATTTTCCTCAAAGATAACTCATTTTAAAAAATTTAAATATAGATAATTATTTTTTGTGAATATCATTAAAAGTTTATAAATATTTTAATTTCAAAAAATATAAGCTGTAGTAATCGTCAAATTTCTTCATTAATCCATTCTAATATCCATTAATTATGGGTGGCGATGAAAATTATTTTTTCGTGTGGTGGAGGTAGTATGCATATACACACAAATAATGATTTCTTTTTTAATAAAGGAAGGTATAGAGGAATAGAAAATGATAATAAACATAATATAGTTCCATTGATGTATAATAATTATACTAATATCATTATATCTATTATTATATAATAAATTTGAATAAATATATTTAAAAAGAAAATCCATATAGTTGACAATACCCATGTCAAGTACATAAATTTTCAAGTGAATTATCATTGGAAGTGATGACCTTATGCTAATTAATGCAGAATATAATATCTATAATATGGGATAATGTTATAAGTGTATGAAAATTTTATATTTTAATAGTTGAATTCCAAGGGATGTCGATTATTTGTGTGGCAGAAGTGTTTCCTTTTTATAATGGAGAATAATGTTACTTATTGGGGAAACCATAACATTTTCATTAATTTTATTTAATTAATCCAACTTTAATTGATAAAAAATAAATATATTAATATGGAAAAGTTATTCTGTGTCAGAAATAAGCTCCAACACTAATTTCAGATATATCATGAGTTTCTGAAGTCATTTCTATTTATATTCATAAGAGTTATAAAAATTTATTTTTTCAAAAGTGATTAATCTATTTCCTTTTAATTAATTTTACCAGAAAAACTGAAAATTAACCATTTAACTTCGTTTTCCATTCTTATCTTTTTTTATGTAAATTTTCATATAAAAATTCTATCATTTTGAAAAGATATTTTTTATATCGTTTCACAGAACATGAAAATGTAGTTTTCAAAGAAGTTTTTTTTATATTAAAATTTTAAATTTCCTTGAAATAAAATAAATTATTATAAAAAAATGGTATGAGGATTTCATGAAATCCCTAAGAGAATCAGATAATGAATGTAATTTTTTCCAAAGAAACTGTCAATTTTTTTATTAAACTATAATAATAATTTTGTTATAAAAATGATGGAATATGATTTATAAGCTCAAATAATGCATTAAATTACTTAATTTTATTCCTTAAATACATATTTTTTTATATAATTATTTTTCAAAACATCTTGGATAATCTAATATAATTATATATAATGAAAATTATAATTTTCAAAAAAACAATAATTTTGACTAAAACTAAATTCTTTAAGAGAACGTGCATAATTTTATCTTCAGATAGTATTTTAATTATAAGTAAAGAATTTTATACATATTATAAAATTCTGATAATCCAATTTATGAATTCAATTTGTTTATAAAATCATAAAATATAATAAAACACATTTTTTAATTGGAAAATGATATTTTCACACATTAACAATTAATATACTTATTTTGTATCAATTATAGTGAGTATTTGAATCAATAAATTATTAATATTTTACATATTATGTCATAATTGATCAAATATTTCTGAAAATAAATATTCATATAGCATTAAAATAATTTTTTTCATAATTTTTTTTTTAAACAAAAAATCATATTATTTGTAATTTTAGGTAATGAATGGGAATTTAAATCTAACTAAAAGTTGTGTATAATTTAATTATTCATTTATTTCATAAATAGGTTACTTATATCAATAAACTAACATTAAATTACTAATATTTAATGGTTGTACTTTAATATTTATAGTTTATCTTAAAATATCAAGGTTTATTATGTTTGGTGTTGCATGGGGTGAATGAAATCATACACATGAGGATCCATCAAAATAAGTTAGATACTAAAATACTGAGGTGATATATTCTCACGAATTTTATTATTTAATCCTCACAATTTGACTCATATGAAAATTTAATTTATATTGGGAACTCATAATTAATCATACATCGCTTGATGATAATGGATTTATTTTTTATGTTGATAGTGATTTATATATATTAATTAAATTATAATAAGGATTTATAAAAGGGATAATGAGTTCCAAATATCACATATAATTATAGTAATAGAATAGGAACCATATCCATGACTTATAACATCTCCCAAATATAGAAAATAATTTATATGAAAATAAAAAAATATGTTTTTTTATAACTCAATATTATGTAGTTGGTGAAAATTAACATGACATGGTACACCAAAACATATAAATGGGAAAATCACTATATAATATAATAGTTGTTTTTCATCAACAATTGTATGTTTTCTAGGATTTTGTTTACTATCTCCCTATTTGACAATAGATTGGTATATCGGTCTACAAAATGTCCAAATCTCATGCAATTAAAGTAACAAGTTTTTTATATACTCTCTTTACATTACACTTGTGAATTTTGTGACTGTTTTATCCGTAATTATAGTATTCCCCCATCCATTTAAAGAAAATTTACATTGAATTCTTAATATCCTTTAATTAATAATTAAACTATTTATCACTCCCTCAATTATCCTATTATGTTGTTTGTAGGGATAATTTCTAACTTTTCCATGAAATCCATTGTCAAATTACTTCCTTATATATTTATCCATTTCTAAAACCAGAATAGTTTACTTGAGTGATGATAATCATATGATAATTAACATTAATAACCACAATAACTTTTATCCTCAGGATGTATCACATTATAACACACTCGTGTTATCCTATTTCTATTACCACCCATCTTATATAAGACATGGTTCAACTCATATCACATTCAGTTTAGAATATTTTATTATTGGTTCAACCATGGTTACATTGATTTGGGGTATCACAATGTTCTTATCCCAATTCATAAAATATATATCATAAATTACCAAGAACTATCAAAAAATTATATACCCAACAAATATTGAAACATGTGCTCTTAAAATCCAACATACCCTTCTTCAATAAATATTGTTAATTCATACAATCATATAATTAAGAATGAGTATTTCATAATTCAATTATATAAACAATACACCATTCCAAAAACCATTTGAGTGTCAATGTCAATAAAACACAATTGTTTTATGAATTACACAAAAAATAAACTATATCTTTAACCCCTAGTTCATAAATTCACACAAATGTAAATATATATTAATATAATTAGAATTAGACAAAAAAACAAAAAATACCTATAATTATCTTCAATACCAACGATATTGATAACACTTAACTTAAATAATGATTTCATCTTAGAATAAAATTATATTTTTATAATTAAAAATGTTTTTATGTTTTAATTTATTTAATTTTATTAATACATTGAATTGAATATCGATTAAAGTATTATAATAATTGATTATATCACAATTATTTATTTCATAAAATATTATCATATTTATTTTTTCTATTAATATATTCTACATGATTCGTGAAGTGTTTATAGTCCAAAAAATCGTTTTATTACATTAAATATCATTTAAACCTGTATGTTATTTTTACCATATAAAAAAAATACATTTTACAACATGTATCCAAATTATTAACCATGTATCCATTTTTAAATTCAAATAGTTTATTTTTCAGACCATTGAATAAATTTTCCAGAATCCGCTACGCTAATTATTTTGACCACATCATGATCTAAATATCTCCAAATTGGGTGATTATTTTTTGAATTAAAATAGAAGATGATTTTATGTATTTAATTTGTGGAAAACACTTCTAGAATAAATTTATATAATGTATACAATAATATTATAATTCACTTATTATTTTCATAGTGACTTCTTCTACTTTTTTGAATTATTTTTCTATTTTCCATTAGATAACTTATGTTAAATAAATCTGATTATGGTGATTGATGATTATTTTGATAAAAAATAAAACATTATTAATTTAAGTAAAAACAAACCAAAATTTTACTCTACATTTAAGAGTCTAATTTGTAACTCTAATATTTTAAATATCATTTTATTTTTAGTTTTCGTTATTTTCATTATGTTAATAACTAATTAGAAAAATTATTATGTGTGATTCCATTACACTGTGAATCGCCTATATGATGAATTCACTAACATGAAACCCTTATTTGATTCACCTATTTGAGGTTATTTATGTCTACATTCCTATATGGTTAATTTTCTTACATAATGAAAAAAATGATTAGTTGATATTTACCTATGTGAATTTGGGTTCACAGTTGAGTAGACTCCTTTAAAAAATTATTCATTATTTTATGTTTTTTAATATATCTATTTGGATAATTTTTTTTCATTATATTTAAAAAATTTAATGACTTTATAAATCAATATTAATTATTATACCAAATACAAATATTTTTTATTAATAAAATAATTATTAAAAATATTAATGAATGTTTTAGTATCATGTATGATACATACTTCTTTAATCAAAAAAATAGTTTTTATTATTTTGAGGTGTTTTAATGAGTTTGATATTTTATGTATTAAAATTAGTTAATACTATAATCAATAAAACATGGGGTAATATATTTAATGTATTTTTATTTAAATTTAATATTATATGCATTTTCTCTACTAAATTTAAAATAATTTTTTTTTAATATCATATTTCAATTTCAAACATTCTATTTTCATGTTGTAGGTCATTTCATCTAATTTTGGTTTTCTCTGACTCCCTTATATATTTCACAATGAAGGGAAATAATTTTTAATCCGTGGGAAATGTTTCAGATCTATGATTTGATAGATATTAAACCCTTGTAACATGTTCTTATGTATTGGTCCAATATCATATGTTTCATTGTGATTTCATCCATTGCTCATGAATTTGAAGATTTTGATTTTTTGAATTTCCATCAGTGATGTGGTTGATAGTGGTAAAATTTTTAATTTGTATATCCTTGATTAAATTTAATTTATTTTATTTTGAACCAATAATTTCCACATTGGGAATTTTAATTCTAAATTAATTAGAATAATTGATTATTTTTTCTATGAGTTAAAAAATTGTATGAATATGGGAAAATGAAATTAATGAATAATGGGATTATAAAATTGATTCATTTAACTATTATGATTTTTAGATAAATCCATGTAGTTTTTTGGGATGATTGAAATTATGAAATTATGAAACAAGTTGAATAATGTTTTATTCTAATGGTTTATAAATGGTTAGAAATATGAATCCTTGATATGTTATATTTGTTTTGATGTTTTGGGACATAGAATGTTCCCTCAAATAGCCATGGGGATCCAAAATTCTTCTCTAGGACCCGATTGTATAAATATGTATTCTATGTGATCATTGGGTTATGGGATATAGAATGTTTCATTAAATACTAATGGGTGGAAGACTGCTAATCTTGGCCCCCATGGTATGAATTTCAAATTAGAATGATTTGATTTATTGAAAAGCACGATGGAATTTAATGTGTTATCCCTTTGGGGTTGGTTTTGAATATATAACAGGATGAAGAATGTATTAATGGTTAAGGTTTCTTGATAATCCCATAAATCTATGAGGTTATTGAAATAATAATTTAATGTGAACAAAGAGTTTATTATTCATTTTTATTTTTATTAATTATACTAATGCAACCCTAACTAGAGATTGGTTATTATATTAGATGTTTTTGGAGGTTGTATACTATGTTGTAGTTACACCCTTCATGGGCTTCGTGATTGGTACCCCAATTGAGTTCATTTTTTCTAGTAAAGACAAGGTCATGAGTCATATGTTCAGTGGATGAGTTGGTTTTGAGTGTAAATGAGGGAACCAAAATTTATGATGCGACTATCATAAGAGATATTAATGAGTATATATTTTGGGTTTTATTTAATAACATGATACAAATTTGATATTTCATATTTACCGATTTGGTTTGTGTTCATTTATCCCTATTTTCATATTATCATATGTTTTTGGTATTTATATTTTATGGAACAATCATAGTTATTATTCATTATCATTTATTTATTGTTAATTTAATTCATTTTTTAAACTTCTTTGATAATAAGGTTGTTGTCTCCCCGAACACTATATTATACCGTTACTAGTTTTCAGTAGCCTCTAGCATACAATGAGGTGCTCCTGAGGTCATGAACCCAACTGTCTTAGATCACCCACATGTGGCACCTGGGACAAAATATCACAGTGATTCATGGTTTTTTCTGATTTAATTTCTATCAGGTTTTTACATTATCTGAAAGTCTAATTAGGATTAATAAATGAATCCAATGTTTTATATACATTTAAAATAGTGTATTTTTAGTTTTTTTAGTTATTACATTCTGAAATTATTTTTCAATAAATATACATAATTTTTTAAATTTCTAAGAGTGTGTTTTGAAATTAAATTTATCATAAAAATGGGGGTATATTTTTATAAAGTCCTGTTTTTTATTTGTAGAAGTGTTATGAGATTTTACTAATATATCATTGAGATTTATTATTCAATGAAGTATTTAATAATTATTAAATATTGGTTGGCTTCCAACATAGTATTTATGAAATTTTAAATGAATTATTTCATTACAAAGTATATTTTCAGGGGTTTGTTATCAAGGGAATGTTTTATAACATTATTTTCTAGTTTGATAAATATAACTGATTCAACAAATAATAAAATGTGTTTTTATTAATTGTGAAACCCATATTTTTATATCCTTCATATTTGGTATTTCGAAAGAATTTTCTATTTTTGGAATGGCTTGAATTATTATTTAATATTTGTATAAATGGGAATGGGGTGTTTTTTATAAGATGTTAGAGATTTTGTGAAATATTTTTTGGTATGGATTATTACTGATTATATGATTTTATTGTTTCATTTTATCCATGTTGGGTAAAATTCATAGAAACTCTATATTGTTATGTAGGATATATAGATCTATCATTCACATTCATTGAATACTCTAATAGCTAGTTTCCACTAGATTATATCACACCCTTACCACGGGAGTTCCACGGATGAGAATAACTTATTGTAAACTATGTGGTTTTGATTTATTTTATGAACACCACATACAAAAATATAGTTCTTTTCCATATATATATGGTATTCATATAAATTTAAGACCTAGTGAGTTGTCCATTATACTATTTCATTAAATTCAATATTTTTTTAATAAATCATGTTTCATATAATATATTAAATTTTTTATTTCATCTTGAATCATTAATAATACCTTATTCACAATTATTCTACCAATACCCTGTTAGTTTTTAGTTATATTCATGGATTGAATCTATTTTCTCCTTTTTTTTAACATGTATTTAAATTGGAATTTAGAATATTTAATTTCCTAAATTAAAATAAAAGTTGGAAAATTTGATTTAAAATGAACTAGTTTATAAAAATATTAACAAAAAGGGGATGTCATTTCGTAAACTATTTTTAAAAATTATAGCTATTTTTATTGAAAATATTTATGAGTAAAACATTTACCACATTTATAAATCATTTTTTTATAACATTATGTATTTTTAAAAAGTGAAAATATATACCTTTCCCCCTCTATAAGATTATATTTATTAAATGGGGATATGTTTTAATTAGACCTATTTGATATCATGAAATTTTATTAAAAAATAAAAAGTAAACTAATTAATATTTATATTTAAAAACATAATTCATTTTTTTGGAAAGAGTGATTTCATTGAATTTTAATTAAAATCCAATTTGAAAAAATTATCTCATACCCTACATTCACATATTCATGTGTATATATATCTTAGTAATTCATTCATGTGCACATGATTCGATATCATTTTTCGATAGTGTACTCATTAGTCTGGTGAAAGAAACTTTCTTATGTGATGTTGACAACAACTCGCATGGTGTTGATCTTACGATGGATTATGATTATGATCTGTATTAAGGTGTCTGTATATTATGAATTTTGGAATTTATTATATTTGTATTCCTTCATATCTCATTGTTTTTTACATTTTATAAACTCTTATGGGTGACGTGTATTTAAAAAGTCAGATTAGATGTTTATAATCGTTACCCCATGGATATGTTTTATATTTATCTCAACCAATTTATTTATTATGGATTGAAATCTTTTTTATGGAAAAAACATGATAGACTATCCTTATATAAACACTTCATATTTATTATTTTTAAAGGAAGAAACTATTCCCACTTAGATCTTTTTATTCCATGATGCTTACCTTCATCCTTCAAAAATCATTGATACACATTGGTCCTTATGGAAGATCAATTAGGTTAACATTTTAGCATGATCCTGTGTTATTTATTATAATTTGTTTCTTTTTGATTTCTCAAATTGAATTAATTATATGATTGGTCCATAAAAATCCATTTATACCTCTATCATGATTCTATATGAAATAGAAAAATTAAATTCCCCACCATCACATGGTGAGATGTGATATAATGTGAAATATAATTGGTTTTATATTTCTTCATTACGAAACTATTATAATGGTGTTACAATTGATATATACCATTCTTGATAACTATTTAAATATTTACAATCAATATATAGTTTCACTATTTTATGATATTGAGGGAACTAGAAGATGAAAAGTATTGATAATTGACGATTTGTTGTTATTATTACATTTTTCATGTAATGAATGATTCCACCAAGAACATGGTGGCCTTAAATTGGGTACCAAGAAGAAAAAGAAATTGGGAAACAACACAAGTTGTCTTATAGATTCCATGTAACCTAGAAATAATTATTTGGTGGTGTACCAGTTACTACGTGTGATTATACTAGGAAATCCATAGACGTGAATTTAGTTTTTTAATGAAATTAAAAAATAAAATGTTTTAAATAAATGGGGAACCCACTATAATTACCCATAAATCACCTTGTGACTCCCTCTAATACAATATTTTTGACTACATCAATTCACCATCAATCATAGAAGATCAATATATAATCATATCTGAATCTTCTTCCCTATATTCTAGGAATTCACTAATAGATTTTTATTCAATATCAAAGATCCATAATTTGGTGGATTATGTTCTCTTTTATAATTTATTCAATAAAATTGTGATTTTTAATGTCATCATAAATGAGAAGGATCATACATTGAACTGGTCAGTGGACCTTATTATTTACTTCAATTTTTAAGAGTTTAATGATTGCTACAATGTCCAGGATTCAGTGAAAATGTAAGAATTGCCAATTATAAATCTAGAATAATTTTTTTTAATGTATAATAAGGAAAATAATTATAATAGGTATTAAAGTGTCATATAATATGGCTTTTGATACAAGGGTCACTAATATATATAAATATAATGTAAAACATTATGAAAATTGTACTTCAAATGAAGGGGGTCTCTTTACCATGTTTTTATGTAATAGACCGATGAGGAGAAACATTAAGTAATCTGTAATGATGTGAACCAATTTTTGTGATAAATAGATGTGGGTAATTGTCCATGTATTAATTTATTTGTTAAATTAATGTCCATGTGGCATTATTTACATGAGTGTTTCATACCATTGTGATATTCTGTTCTAGTTGTGTGTATAAATTATATTGAATAGTGATAATGGATTGATTATATAAGACCCAAACCTGTAACATATTGAAAATCTCAATGATAAATCATTTAAATCATTTTGAGGTTCTTTATGTGATATATCATAAATTTATTATGATATATGTGTTGAAATGATGTTGATAAATGATGGTATACCCAATTATCATTGATATTGATCTAGTGTGGAATTGTATGACCTGGGCATATGATATTACCAAAATAATGGGTGGATGTTTTAATTTAAATTATATTCCCAATAACCTAAGTTAATATGATCACTGATTTTCATACTTATTATGGCAGGAGATGATATTCAAGTCTAACGTGTTGTTCCTCATATCACAAGATTATATGACCACATATGTGAGTTTTCCAATTGAATAATATGATATCCCAACTAGTTAATATTTTCATGAATAGTTACTAGATTCAAACTTGTGAAAATATAGTATAAAAATGGGATTATTTAGAAAACTATAAATAGTCATGTATATGTAAGGATAGAATGAACACACTTGTTCATGATATTGAATAAGAATGGGATGATATTTTTGAATTGAGTTTGTTTTATACAAATCCTATTAAATTATTCCCAATTATAATATATTGATATCATTTTATATATTATTAACATTATCTAGATATTGGGATTTTATATTATATTAAGATCACTAAGAAGATATTTTGATGTTATATGGAATTATTCAATTTATTTGAATTATCATTGTGTCATAAGACACAATAAACATTAACCATGATCTAAATAATGAGAAACAAAATGAAAAAAATATGTACATTTTATATTTATCAATATTCCATTATTCAAACATTGGTGGTTCCGGTGTGGTATGTTTACACATATACATACAACATTAGATGTTTTTATGGTCATTAAAAAAATTATTATTCAACCATAGAATCCTAATAATAATAATTATTATTATTATTTATATATTATTTACATAGTAGCATATTTTAAATTCCATTGTATATTATAAATTTATTTAAGGTTACCATTTTGGTGCCTAATGAATTATAATTATACATTTCATGGGGAACATAGTATAAATACTTACATTATTATTTGGGATACTAGAAGTGAAGGGGATCTATATTTGATGGGTGTGTTGGATAGATGAATATAGTATGAGATATAATTGAATATGTAATATGATATAAATAATTATGAATTCATTTCCATTATTATATATGATCGTTTGTTTTTTAATTGTTCCACCACAAAGGAAATTCAGTTATGAGTGAAAGATTGTGTGATATAACACATGTTTTTTTATAACATGAGTTATATTTATATTTGATTATCTCATAACTCTAAATGTCTATACATTTTTTTACATTAGTATCATTTGATATTAATTATTTATTTTTCTCTGATTTATTTTCTTGTTATGAAGATTTTATAGTCTCTTGATGATATATATATACTAACAACAGAAGTTGGGAGCCTTTTTATTCTATGAAATTTGTGTACGGTGATGTCGCACACCCATATTAGTATTTTCAAAGAGTTATAATGTGTTTAAATTTATAATTTTTATAAAAGTCTTGTTTTTATTTTTTTTCTATAACTAAGATTAGCTAAACAAAAAGAGGATATGGTTGGAACATTTTCTGTACCTAATAAATTCCTATAGGTAACCCGTTTATATGGAAATTCCAATTTACTATATATGTGTTTGTTTTTTTATATTCTTTTGGAAGTAATTATTTATATATCATGAAATATGATGGTTTAAGTTTTTTTATTACATTGTAATTATTATGGGTTGGAAATATATAATCCATTCATGCCTCATATTCAACACATATGATTCACATGATATTCATGTTCACACTGCTATGATTGATACACTAATTACTATGAGGGTATCAAACATTTGTAATGTAAACAATATTTTTAATTATGTTTTCCTAAAAAAATTGTAGGGTATTTTTACATGATTATATATACGTTATTTTGTTATGATGTTAGTATACAATGATCAATGACATTGATCCATTACATATTTTATTTTCAATATTTAGAATTATTTTTCAAGGAATAAGAAATAACATGAGTCATTTGAGTCCCTTATATTAAAGTATGTCTATAGATAGTTGTAGGAAATAAGGATTGTAATATAATATCTCAGACAATGGTTTCATGAACTAATATATTAATGTATTTTAAAATGATTATTTTGAAATATAGTGATTTTTCATTGAAATAATGAGTAGTTGAGCACCAATATTGAAGTGATAAGAATTAACCACTGAATATTGAGGAATATATCACTATAAAAATTTTACATCTAATTTATCTACATCAATATGAGTGTATTAATTAGTTTTTCCTATTTTTGAGTGATGAGGTACAATGATCTAGTAAATCCTTGTTATATTTGAAAAAATATTTATTAATAAAACCCAATCCATTTAATTAGTTAACATGGAACTTGTGTAGTGAGTTATTAGATAGATTAATTATATTAATTTTCTGATAAGATCGAGGAACCTAATTATATGATGGTAATACATTCAATTTTTATTCTATAAGAGCCATCCCATCATTGGTTGGATTTCATACTCCTTATATATCAACATAAGTTTCTATCGTAGAAGTATTTTTATGGATGATTTCATTAAAAAATGTTTCCCCAAGAGGATTAGGTATACTAAATCACAAAAGATTATGTATATTTTCTTGGGAACATGAAAATTATGGATAAAAAAACTATTTTTATAAAATTTGTTCTTTTTCACTGATGTTGGTGTAGAATGATATCTGAAGGATTTTTTATAGCTAGGATGGATTGATTTATCTAATATGGATCATATAAATGTTTTCAACATAATTATTTATTATAAACTAGTGATGAATTCCACAATTTCAAAGAGGAACTAATAAAATACCAAACATAAGGATCTTGAGAATGGAATTTTTATTACAACGTATAATACATTTGTTGACAAAGATTATCTCTCAAAGAAGTGCACTAATATGAACTAATACACAAATCACGTTTTTTTTATTACTGAAAAATAAATATCATATTCCACTTGTGGAGTAGTGAAATATATAAATTAAATTAAATACAAAAATATAAATTAAAAAAAATATAATATCTAGAAGGGTTTAACTTCTATGATCTATACTAATGACTTCTGTTAATATGAAACGTTAATTAATATCATCCTCAATAAATTTTAACCATATTGAGTAGGCATGAACATCCATCACTGAATATTTTATGTTTTAATTCTTATCTCACTCAAGGATTATCAACAATAATATTTTTCCTGCATCATTATGGAATGCTAACAATTATAATTCATGATATAATCCTAATTACCACCCATGTAGAAAATTACTCATCATTATTTTACTCAAATCACATATTACACGATATGAAATTTTACTTAATATATAAATAGAAATTGTTGGTATAATATGAAAATAAAACTATTAGGAAAAGTGGATGAGATGAAATATCAATAACCCCTAAACATGATACACATTAAATCCTAATTGATTTAACTCAGAAATAATTTGAATTCATATAGACTCAAGAAAATCATAAAACATTTTTCATAGTAACCTTAAACATAGATTTCTATGATCATGGAGTTAAATTTAACAATTTAAAATAAATAAAATAATATAGATATAAAGATTAATGATTATTACACATTTCTGTAATACAATGGGTATACAAAATGGGAATTAGAAAATTACATCAATTAATCATTTTTAATCGCATCATTGGGAGCCCTTTTACATGGGACATACACATTATATATACACAACTCACACTATATTATTCCTTAGATGAATGAATGGGGAAATATGTGCCTATGATTATCTTCTTCTCATATCTCCATGACTAGTCATCAGGGTCAACTAATTCATTTAGGGAATTATAATTGGAAATATCAGATGGTGATCATGGATTTCATGTGCTCTATATGGTATTATATAATTTTCAATGTCTATGATATTTTTATTATTAACATTCAATCTATATGTATCATGGATTCTTTAGTGTACATTTTTTATGAAAATTTATTGATATATGATGGTTGGTTTCCAATAATATTTGAGGATACATTTTTTTTAGAAAGTAATCTTACCCTTTCCCTTAATAAAAATTTGGTCAGAAGATGGAAAATGAATCACCTATATATCTTATTTTATTCATAAATCCTATAACATAGAGGGTCTCAAGTACATTGTTTCTAGATGTAATATGAAAGGGAAAACATAATTTTCACATTCAAAACAATTATCAAAATTCATTATATGTTTCATGGGGATAATAATATTGATTGGAAAATAATATTACACTATAAATGCAACTTTTTTCTTGAAGGTGGAAAAAATATCTTTTGGTGTTGATTTCACATAAGTCACTAACATGTGATAATTATTGAGGTACAATTACTTTTCATGTTTTCTTATAATGGATACGTTGGTATAAGACAAAACATTAAGCGACATAAGGAGAATATGTTGGCATCTGAGGTTCCCTAAACTATTTTTTAGGAAATGTTGGTGATCTAATTCCTTTTCAATATGGAAAATGATATTTGTATTCAGAATGTACTATGTAAATCTTCGTAGATTCCTCAATATCTCTTTTAATATTAAGGTTCTTCATGACATCCTCGGTATATTCATATACATGTTCTTAGAAACACATCATTTTAATGTTGGATATTTTCTCAAATTACAAAATATCAATCGAATCTCAGAAATCATTTTTATAGGTTTTTTAGAAAATAAGAATCAAATAATCTAATTATAATGAATGAAATATATTCACCCATGTATTGAAAAAAATTTGGGTAATTTATATTGAATAAAATTATAATTTTTATGAAATATCATACTTAATAACCCCCAGTCATATTCTATTTTTCAACAGTAGGATCAATGTACACAAAATCCAAATATATTACAAAAAATAAATAGTAGTAGTACAATTTACTGTTATATATTCATATATCATGACAAATATATAATCTATAACACATGTTCCTTTTACTAATTCAATTAATTTTATTATCATGTTACAACCTAGATTATTTCAGGCCAATCATATTAGAAATGTGTTATTATGTACTCAATGGAAATTAAATATCAGTTTTCCCATTATTCCTAAATCAATTTATTCTTTATATAATCATCATTAACCTCTAATTACTCTACTCACATGATTATATTTGACACAAATATAAAATGTTATTTTCATGGATTTTTATGGATATTAATGTTCAATGTTCAATGATAAAATCCAATTTTTCAAAATATGATATATTAGATATTAATAAAAAATGAAAGATAATATTTTTTAATCTCACTAATGGTCCTTCTCCAACATCCTCCATATTTTACCAACTCAGTATCACCTATCATTGGTGGTAGTTCAACCACTAATAATTTCATAGTAGAGTTATTGATAAAGAATATTTTATTTATTTTAATAATTTAATTAAATTTATATTAAAATGAGATTTATTGATTAAATTAGTTTGGTTATTTCTGTAACTACACAACATAATTAAATTTTGAAAAATATTCCATAAAATTCATAACAGTATTATACTACATCCAAAAGATCCCTTGAAAAAAAAATACCCCCCTGTTGTATTTTAAAAGTATATAAGAACATTAAAAATATAATGGAGGATTGGGATTTAATATTTAATGTATCTATTAAAATTCTATACATGTATTCTAAGGATCAAAATGAGTTCGTATTTCAATATTGGTGGGATGGAGTTTATAAAGGTATTTTTTAGGGGGGGAAATCATTAATCATATTAATACCTATAAAACACGAATTGTTTCAAAAGAAATATTGGTTTTTTTCTACATTATAAATAATATTCTTAGTTACCTCATTAATATTTGAATAACTATTTATATGTAAAAAATTAATATAAATGACTTGGTTTAGTGATATGATATTTGATAGTGTTATTAAAAAATGTCATTGCATTTGATCAAAATTACTATATTGTTCAAATTATTAATATTGGAATTAAATCACATTAGAAAATCATATGAGAATGAAAGTATGTGGAATGTTAATTACTATAATTAATCCATTCCGTAACATGGTATTGTTTTTCAACTAAGATCAATTGAAAATAAAAAATGAAAAAACAAGGAATGTATATAAATACCTATTTACAAATATGCTACATTCCACCCATCACATCCATCAATAATAATCTACATTTCAAAAAAAATTATTCTTAATACAGAATGTGGACTATGAAAGAAAATATATAGTAAAAATATATAATAATTTATTGTCACACCATGAAATATAAAATTATTTATTACAAAGTTTTCTTGGATTTCGATACTCTTGTTGAGGTTAATGTTGAGTTCTGATTATAAATTTATTGTGTTTTTATTTTGAAATGGGTTTTTTGGGCAAGGTAGGATATATAGTATTGGTAGATCATTGTTTTGGAACTGTACAACTTATCCCTGGTATCCCAGAGGTCTTATATTGTTTTAAAATAAATAAAATTAAAAGAAAAATACTTCACATTAGTAAATTGATATAAAATTAATAAATTTATTATTATAAATAATAATTATATTTTGATTATTATGTATATTATTACGATTATTATTATTTTTAGGATTATTATTATTATTTTGATGATGATGATTATAATTATTATTACTATTATATGAAGACAATTATTATTATTATTATGTTGTTATTTTTATTTTTAGGGTTTTAATTAATGAATTTTGTGTTCTTTTCCTTCTCCCTCATGACTCACCAACCTTCCATGTCCTCCCTAAGTGCACCACCCTCCTCCAATGCCTCAACCTCAGATGCCATACTCGTTTCTTGCACACCCTCCTTCTCTAGTGGCCACACACCATGCTCCTATAGCAGCAAACCCCCTCCATTGTGTAGTATCATCTATCATCATGGCTCATGTGTGACCTACCATGAATTGTAGTCCCTAAAGACATCCCATACCTCCACCCCTCTTATTTAAGTTCACTGTCTTGATCTGATCCATTCTGTGACCCCTTTAGGTAGGGTTTTATTTTTCTTATCATTCATTTTCCCTTCTAATTTATCATTTTTCATTTCATCTGGATGATGCACGGACCATGTGAAAACCATTACTTTATTTTTGGGGCTTCATTTGTTGAATATTGATGAAATTATTTCGTTGATTCTTTTAGAGGGATATTATATCCACCCCATCCATGGGATGTGGGTTTTCTAGTAGTTTTAGAAAAGGAATATTGGTTCCTTTTTTTGATCAACTTCAATTTATGTATTTGGTGATATATGAGTGGTCGTGATTTGTTTGTGGGAATCTAATTGTTTCATGTGGTGTTTTGAATTTTATTAAAAACTTAATAGAGGTTGTGGGACTTTATTGTTGTGGTTATGGGTTGTTGGTGTCTAAAATTCATATATGTATATGAAATGGTAAGTTATATATATTCTATCTCTGTACATAATCCTTCATAGCACAAGAGAGGTGTGGAATGTAGCTTGGGGTTTTAATATATAGATGTAAAAATGAATGTGCGTGTAAGTGAAAATGGTCAGTTTGGGTTG
Organism: Viscum album; assembly: GCA_963277665.1. NCBI lineage: Eukaryota > Viridiplantae > Streptophyta > Magnoliopsida > Santalales > Viscaceae > Viscum > Viscum album. Next base: position 1,199,220,670 of record OY728122.1, read on the forward strand.
TCATCCACAATAGGTGGAATATATGAGGTAGGTCCCCTAGGATTATTCCTTTAAATTTAATTATTTAAATGCATTAGTAATTTAAAAATTGTTTTTAATAATAAATATTATATATGTTCTATGAAATATTAGATAGATTCTTGTTTTTAGACTTTACATTGCTTTTATTTTCACCTTATGTGTCGAAATTTTATTTTTTAATTTATATAGGATCCCAATATGTTTTTTAAATTCTCATCATTTTGAATTCATAAAAGACGTTTCAAATTTTTTTGTGGAGGGTATTTCAATTTTTTTTATTATATTAGTTGAAAATGTTGATTTAAATGAATATAGAATCTTATTTCATTGAAAAAAGGGGTAATTCGAGGATTTCATATTTTAGGAAATGTGTATGGGATTTGTTGAGAATTCGAGGATAAATAGTTATTTGACATTCATAAATTGAATTCTTGGATTTAATCATGGTTTCATGTTGTTTTAAAATGTCTAATGACTTTATTGTTTAAAATGTAATTTGAAATTGTTATAGATATTAAATATTTTAGGAAAATTGTGTTTCCCTAAAATAATAATATTATTTTAAACTAAGGAGGTGCATTTAGAACTTGATAGTGGTTTCTGAATGTGGAAAATCCATCTTGATACATTTACTCATGTTTGAGAAATGTTTTGTAAGTGATAGTATGTGTTGTTTGATACATGCCAATTGTTGAGGCTTTTGAATATTTCTATGGTCTAATAATGTTGTTGTGATATAGGAGTGAGATATGTGGTTTGATGTTGAATGAGTTTTTTTATAAAGAATTTGATATCTTCATATATGTTTCCTTGATAAAACCACACAACCATTTGAAATAGAGCACATGTGAAACCTCGGGTGCCTTGGTGGGAAGACTAAGACATTTACACTAGATGAATTAAAAGTGGTTCATCTTGGATTCAATTATCATGATTGAAACTACTATGGTAACTAAAAATTTATGATTGTGGGATAGTATTATTCCATTGGGGTGCCCCCTCCTAGTGAATGTTTCATTAAAACATAGTTAGTCATGGATTCTATGCCACATTTTGCTGAGGTATGAGGATCCTAGGACCCCAACTAACAACAGAAACGTTGGTATTTACCATGGTGTTTTTGATATGATTTTCATTTTCAACGTTTCTTGATTGATGACTAATTTTTTTAAAAAAATATTTTTATCTATGTTCCTTTTCCCTTGACATTTAAGACTTAGTGCACACTTGGAAACAATATGGTAAATATAGTTATATATAGATGATTTTATTGAAAATTCATCATTTTTAATTGAATTCTAATATAATGAAAACATTATTTTAATGTGTTTTATTTTTTATCTATCATGATTTGGGTTTCATATTACACGTAAGGGAATATGAAAATTTTTATCGTCGACATTCATATTAATCATTTCGGTTCTCATGCCATCATTATCATTCCATTTTAATGTTTTAGTTTTGGGTCACTCTTATAGTATTTGTGCTTTTTTGTATATTGGATACCCCTGATGTCACTTGGATATATGTTTTTCAATGAACCATTATTAAATTTCCACTATTAGTGTTCATATATTTTAACATGTTTTTTTGTCTTTTGATAATTGTGAGTTTCTTCTACAACCATCATATTTTGTTTCATGGCACTAGTTTCCAGCTCGTGGGGTTTAGGACGGCCCTAAGGGTCTTGTTTCAGAGTATATCATGTGATTGATTCTTGATTAAACTAGGTTGGTATATGAAAAACGGTATCAAAGTAGGCCCAAGTTATTTGTTGTGTCAGGTATCAAAGATATTTTAATTTTGGGGGCTTGAGATGTAGTTGTGGGAAGGATGTTATGAATCTTTTCCCATAGTTTCTCTTGAGTTTCAAGGGGTTAGTCTATGATTTTAATTTTTCAGTTCTATGATATGTGTAGATATTTAATGAAATGTGATTGAGCTAATATTACCTTATGGGATTTCATGGATTAACATACCATTTACCACCTGAGTGTACAGTTCAAGAGACTTCTTGTGGTTGATTCCCTATTGGATAATTGCCTATTTTTCCTTTTTTTAGGGTTCACATCACCACAAGTTCACTATTTTTGGATCTTTTTATGTCAGTCATGTTTGGGATTTGTTATGTTTTTCATGAGTGGATATCAAAAATTATAATGGTTTTTACAAAGTGGGGTTTTCAAAACAGAATGTTGATTTGGAGTGGAAAAAAGTTTCTTAAAATATCATAATTTAATAATAATGAAATGTTCAGTTTAAAAATAACAAATGGATGATTTTTTTGTTATTTTATATGGATTTTGGAAACATTGTTCTATAATGTGAAATGGAAAATGTGTGGAAATTTGAAATTTACATTGAATGATATATTTTCTAAGTGATAATTTTTTGGGATTGAACATTCTTATTTCTATTAAATATAACATATATGGATGTAAAATTGAGGAATGTGTAAAAAATTTCATTTTTGGGGATGGGTTCTTGAATTATCATAACTATATATATATCTCAGAGTTCATGGAACACCATGCTGAAAATATAAGTAGTATTGTTTTATGAAAAATAGTTTTCAAAAAGGGTCATTTAAATGTTTTTGGAAGTTAGTTAAATGTTATTTGGTGCTTTGTTTTCATGTTTGTAATCCTTTTTTAGGAGTTTTGTTTTTATATGCTGAAAATTGTGTTGAAATGGTGATTTGAGTTTAGGTTTTTTCTTGTGATTGATGTGTGTGATTTCAATGTGTCTTTATTCTTGATTCCGACATATACTTATATTTTGAGTATCACCAAAAAAAATTCATAAGTGAGGATTTTAGGGTCAAAAGCTTGAATTTCCTCTTATGTGTTAAGGTGAAGGAAAATTTTGGTAATTATAGTCGGTCGTGGTAAATGTTTTATAATTTTCAAAACCGTTGTTGTTAGGATTCCTGAAAAAATTCTAAATGAGTTTCTCTATGATTATTTGAATTAGAGACTCCTCATTGATTATAAATTGAGTGGTTGAGGTAAAGTTTTTTCTATCATTGGGTTGCACCACAGTCTGCTTTGTTTATCTCCTACACCATCAGTAGTAATAAAAAAGGGAACATGTCATTAATCTTTACATTAGAATATTTTATTGGAATATTTTGTTGGGTCATTTAACTGAGTTTATTGAGTTGAATTATAGAATTAGGAAGTTCCAATTGTTAACCATTAGAAAATGTATATGGGATAACAAATGCTTCAATAAAATAGAGTTCCAGCAATATAACATGGAGTGAATTTTTTTACATTGTCTTGAAATTTTTTACTATGGGGAATTATGGTCGGATTTTACCTCTAGTAATATGAAAGAGACAATTTAATTTTCTATATTGTAGCTTCTTCCTCTTATAGGTTTTAGTTTTATTTTATTAGGTGTTGATGTATTGTTTCCTAATTTTGATCTCTGTTCTTTTAATTCTCTAGTTCGGTAATATGAAGGCATGTTGATCTCATTTTCTTGTATTTTCAATGGTTATAACTAGGCAGATGAGAGTCTCAAAATGGTAGTATCTCTTGTTTTGTTGTCCCTTTTTTTATCATTTTTTCATTTTTTTTGTGCTCATCTTGGAGATATTCGTCTGTTGTTGTAATTATGAGTCATGGTTCGATTCACTATTTGGTTTGAGTTCATTTCATGAGTTCCACCGTGTGTTAAATGTTTTTAGTATGAGTTGAATATTATAGGTAGTAGTTCTGTATGTTCTATCCAGATAGTTTTTGGGTCAGTTTCTTGTTGGGTTTCCCATATCGGCACGTACTCGGGGGTTTAATATGTTCAGTTCCAAAATCAACGGTAGACCCATCATTGATCATGTTGTGTTTTTCTTTTACAGTTTCCAGTTATAATTGGTTTCTTTTAGAAGGTATAACCCTCCTCTTTTACCCCCTGGTTCTATATATTTCATTTTCCATTACAGATGGTCAGGTGTGACTGGTGTAGTGAAAGACACACTATGTCTGTGATTTTTTGGGCCACATTATATTTCGAACTCGAGTATGATTCCTCTTTTTCAGGGGTGACTTTCTTGTGGAAGTATGATTTTGTGGTAAGGATAATTGTCACATCCCAACATTTAAAATTATATATTGTATTATCTTTAGGGATTTGGAAATTTTTTGTGGTTTGTGGTGAGTCATAGTATGAATGCTTTTAGTTTTTATTTTGGAAATGGGTGTTTAGTGGATGGAAGCATCTGTTTTGCTGGTAGAGTATGGTATTGGATCTGTGTTGCTTCTCCTAAGAAACTAGGCGGTCATCCTGTGTTTTAAAATATATAAAATAAAAATAAAAATAATATAATATAATAAAAATGAAATAAAATTTAATGTATTTTTTAATGATAATAATTATAATAATTTTTTTATTAACAATTATTTTATTAAGAGTTATAATAATTATAATAATAATGTTGTTGTTGTTGTTGTAATTATGATTATTAATACATAATAATTTTTATTATTATTAGGGTTTTAAGTATCCCTTTTTGATTTTGTCCCCAATTCATTATAGTTCACCACCATTCGCTCTCCTCCTTGTGCGATACACCATCCTCTAACACCTCTCCCTCATGAAACCATCTTATACTCTAGAATGTCATCCTAGTCTAGTTTCAACACCCACCACCACCTATGGTTATTACTCCCCCTCCATTGCATGGCCTCCTCCCTCGTCCCAATATGTGTGCGACCAGCATCGGTCAGTGCTCCCCTGCAATGTGCCACCACCAACTCCTCGCTTCTACTAATGCTTGATCTTGAGCTGGTAGATTGTGTGCTCCCTTCATATAGGGTTTTCATCTTCACCTCTTTCATTTCTATTTCGGATTTGTTGGATTTCATCTCTTCTGGGTGGTGTGCACACATTTGTCAGATTCTAAATTGATTTCGGGGGTTTTATTTGTTGAATAATTAATAATAAGGTTCATTGATTAATATTGAGGCTTTTTATTGCATCCTTATCTAATGGAAATTGGATTTCGGGGAGTTTGGGTAAGGATTCTTTGGTTCCAGTGTTTTTTTTTTCAATTTTAATTTAAGGCTGTTGTGGTATTATAGTTGTTGGTAATTTATTTTTCACGTGTGGGTATTTTTGTAGTGTTTGAGTTATTGGTAATTTTTTATGGAGGGTTTTGGACCTCGTAGTGGTGGTTTTGGGCTGTGAGCCTCGATAACTCCAATATGTACATGAATTCATAAGGCATGTATATATTCCCTCTTCGATCATATTCCCTCATGGAATATGGAAGTTGGGAAATGTAGTTAGGGTTATTCATATATATATATATATATATATATGTGTGTGTGTGTGTGTCTGTGTGTGTAAATTAATGACCTTGTAATTACAAAAGGGCTGTACTGGTGGTAACCATAAACGGGAAGCATGTTTGAGTTAGGTCCTCTATGCATATGCGATTAAATTGAATTCTGTAATTTCATGATTTCATTAAAAAGTGTTTTTAATATTAAATAGTATATGGATGCTGTGAAAAGTTATGATGATGCTTGGTGTAGGACTATCAATTATCTTCCATGTTCATTTTAACAGTTTACATGTGTATTTTACATTAATATGTGATAAAAATATTATATTCGAGTGAGCAACACATTAAAATAGTTAATGTGGTTTATAAAATGATATTGGGTGGGTGGCACGCATTTCACAACATGTGGTGTCTGTATATTAGATGTAAATGTTTATGTAAATGGATATAGATTTTTCATTTTCATTAAAATTGGAAAATTTGATGATTTTGTAATTTAGGAAAAGTGTATGGGATTTGGGCTTAAACGATTGTTAAAATGTGATTTTACATTCTTAAATTTGTTTCATGGATTTAACCATAGTGTCATGTTATTTTAAAATGTGTGAGGCCTTTGTTATTTAATTGGAAATTCTAATGGCTTTAAAAATTAATAGTGTTTGGAATTTTATTTTGTCTACAATTAAAATATTCTAAATTAATGAACCAAATTTGGCACTTAATAATGTTTTTTGAATGTGGAAAACCCCTTTTGATGAATTACACCTTGTTCGAGAAATGTGATGTAACATGTAACATGTTTTTTGTGATATGATCTTAGTGTTGATTCTTGTGAATTATTTTGTGGAATGAAAATTTTAATGCAATTAAGGATGGAGGTGTATGTTTATAGTTTAGTGGAAGCGTAGTATGAGAAGGAACCCAACATTGCAAATTAACATATTCTATGATTAATCCAGGATCAATATGATAATCGATGCTAGTTTCCATAGAATTTAATCAATGATAAATGTCAAATTTGAGAACCCAAAACTAAGAAAATAATATTAATATATTTGGTTTATAATTAATTTAATTATATTATTGAATTTACTACAAGGTGATTCTTTCATCATTGATATTTCCGACGATGGGTCTGGTGTGAGGATTCATTGTGATGTATAATCCAAGGATAGAAATCGTTTAAAGGTGACTCATATGTGCTCGAAAAATCTCTGGACATCACCGAATGAGTCTTTGGGTTGTAGCGTGGAAGGTCCTTTATCTCACGATGTCCGCCTCATATCGCATTGAGACTCACGTCTGAAGCTTTCTCAATCATCTAGTAGAGGATGATCTCTCTAGTTATTGAGAGAGTTATTTGTAATGGAAGAGTTCTATATTATTGAGATCATTTCTCCAAGTATGTTGTGCACATAATGATTGGTTAGACTACCGAATAAACCCTTAGATAATTTAGTGAATAATAACATAAAATATAATTTAATTCACAAGGTAATAATAATGAATTAGCACGTGTACCATTTCATAATTTATTATTCCATTTAAATTAATAATAGAAATGCTATTATTTCCACGACACATGTTTAACTAACCCGTTATATTTATAAATTATTTAACAAAATATTATTTAATATTATTTATCACTAGACCCATAACTTGTTCTTCCAATCATCCTTAATAATTATTAGGCCTTGAAATACAGATATTTATTTTTCCAAAAAAAATATAACTACATTATTATCTGATAAATAAATATTTCATCCACAATATATTATTTCTGATAACTAGTGATGAAATAAATGCAATCAGGCATAGTTGAATAATTATTATTCCACAAATGAGAATAAGTTTTATTCATCTTGTAAACTAAATAATTTATTTAACTAAGATACTGGATACACTTAGTGTGTGATACTCTATGCCTCTTTCTCATTCTCATTACATGGGTTTTCCTAAATTCCAAGATTTCTATCTAGAAATGGGTTAAGGCACCTAAGAGAATGATGTTGATGTCGCAATATCATGTCACCTCATATAAAGGCATACTATGTAATATAATGCCATTGACCCAATATCTGAAATCAAGCGGGTTTCATGCATGTGGCATCAATCGATGTGCTTGATTTCACATCTTTGACTTCCTAGAATTGAACATGCCTAGTAAAATACATTGTTATAGATTTAGATAGGTTATATAATCTCTATTAGAGTACCTGGTATATCTTTTTCCAAAGAAGTAGAAAATAAATTCATGCATTATTTATTAATATGTATTACTCGTGTCACACACAATATATCCTACATCTCTATAAATGATTGTCATCTTGGTTTTCATCAATAAAACTTTGTACATGAGTCAAAATAGACCTTAATAATAATCATACAGTCTAAGGACCAATACAAACGTCCAAATATAAGAAAATACAATGACACAAATGAATCTGGATTTTCTACGGCGGCTCTAGTTCTCAGAATATCCACCTTTATATTACAAAGGGAACACACCTTGAGAATGTGCCTCAAAATTTCATGCATCCCCACCACTGTAGCTAAAATATTATTGGAACCATCAAATTTTATTATCATGTCATATAAAATATATTCATGAACAGTGTTATAGAGCATCTGTGATCTCATCATTGAAGGGATCTGTTATGACCTTAAAATAGATCTAATATTCTTATGAAAATTTCACATACTATTCCATGCAGAAGAAAAATCATGATGTGATATGTACATTGTTAATGTTCATCCAATGAATATAGGTTTATCAAAAAGTACAAAAATGTTGGATTCAAGGGCACCAACACCTATGGAATCCCACTTTCACTAGATCCAAATGTTGGATACCATCAAACATAAAGCTCTCACTTAATATTACTGCTTCTACTGAGATATGCCTTCAACAAAGGGGTGTTCCATGTTCTCATACATGGAAACTCAATTCACTACAACATCACCCCAATGATATAAATCCATTAAGAGGTTATACTATGGGAGTATTTCCTTTTTCTGTTGATGTGACCTTGTTTATTTTTCAAGATCCACTATTGTAGCATTATAAAAATACAATGTAATGGGACCTTTTCGGATTGGCACCACATCAGCTCCCAGGATGATATTTAGATTGAATATAGATTATTAGGTTTCATCCAATGATTCTATATTTTCAGAAACCACTATAGAATCAGTGACCACTGGATGCATTGAACATTTGCAGGTCAAAAATCCACCATTGAGATCAAAAACATATCCTGATTTCGGCTTCAAATAATTCTGATGTATATGAAAACCAGAATCATCATACCCAAGAATGATGAGATCCTTGTTTTCTATATACACCAAAACATATACATAGTTCCTCTCAGTTACATAAGGATAGTATTGACATCTGTCCAGTGTTTTTCTCTTGGATCTTCTGGATATCTACCTACTATGCTCAGGTCATAGGCAAAATCATGCCTGGTAAATAACATGTCATAAATGATAGATCCAATCATGGACTCATAAGGAATATCACTCATCCTTAACTATCTTGTTGTGTCTGGAGACACATTTTCTTGGAATGATGTATACCTTGTGACATTTGAAGAAATCCCCTCAATGATTTTTCAGTACTAAATATCATTAGTATCAATTCAATGTATATACTATGACATAGTCTAAGAAGCATCTTGGATCTATCACAAATGATCTTGATCCCTATAATGTAGGTTATTTTCCTAAGTAATTCATGGTGAATTACTCTTTCAACCTGTCCTTGAATGAATTCAATACTTGTATATTTTTTTCAATAAGCTATAAGTCATCAACATTCATTACTAGGATAACAACCACATTCCCATTAAACCAAATGTAAAAAATCATAGCTAATTAAATCATAATGAATAAAAATTATATTATGGTTTCATAAAATTGAATTTTATAAGATCTATATGCTTTATTTAATCAATAATTTGCATACCCTTTTAACAACACTTTGGGTAAAAAACCATTCTTGTTTTGTTATGTAGACAGCTTCATGGAAGATCCCATTATGGAACGTAGTTCTGACATCATTCAACCAAATCTAATTGTTATGGAAATCTACAATGGAAAGTATGATTAATATGGATTTAAACATTGAAACTGGAGAAAAGGTTTCATAATAACCTTTTCCTTTACATTATTTACAACTTTTAACAACTAGCCTTGGTTTATAGGTACTAACTTGACCTTCCTTGTACAATTTCTTCTCGAATACCCATTTACACCTCCACAATATTTACATCAACTAGCACATTTACTAGAACCGAGTCATTGTTCTAATACATGGAAACCATTATAGAATTAATTTATTGTTCCCATCTTGATGATTCTAAGCTCTATACAGCATTCATATAGAATATAGGTTCATCATTGTCCAACAATAATTAGTCGCCTCCCTCTATGACATGTAAAACATATATCTCTAGTTCATTTTCATCTCTTTTGCTCCAATATAATACTCAGGTTTCAGAAACTACCTCTTCCATGGGGACATGTACAAAATGTTCTTTTAAAGACTCATGTTTATCTTGAGCATCATCTTCATCAAATTCAATCTTTCTTCCACTATCCTTTTTTTGAGGATTTTATTCCTCTCAAGAAATAAAACATGTCTTGATATAGTCAATTTACTGTTTTATGTATTTTATTGGTAGAATCCATTTGTTTTCTTAGGATACCTTATATAGATAGACATCATACCATTGGTTGATATTTTTTTCATGAGATAGCCTTAACAACCACCTCTCATCCCCATACATGAGTATGCAAAAAAGTGGGTTTCTTTCCTCTCCAAATCTCAAAAGGAATCCCATATTCCACCCTACTTGGAACATGGATTAATTTTTTTTATTATTTATTAAATTCATATCCCCAATTTGATAATGGAATATTTACATGACTCATAATTGAAATTACCATGTCCAACAAGGTATGGTTCATCCTTTCACTGACACCATTACACTATAGTTTATAAGTCAGAGTGAGCTGAGATAGATACAAAGACACTTATTAAATGTGGATGGACTCTTGGTTAAGATATTATCCACCAAAATATGATCAGTGGTTCTCTATATTATTAACATGCTGATTCACTACTTCATTCTTAAACTCCCTGAATTTATCAATGTACTCGAACTTATACCTCATTATGTAGATATAGCCACATCTACTAAGTTCATCAGTAAATGTAATGAAATATTAATATATACCTATAGCTTATACTATTAATTTTCCACAAACAATAGTGTGTATCAATACTAGATGATCTATGGGCCATCAACCATGTCCAAAAAAATTTGGTTTGGCCATTTTTCCTTTGTAGACAAGAGTTAAATCTAACAAGTGGTTTTATTTTGGATGAGTCTAAATAAAAATATTTAAAGAACATTGTCATGTGATTCCCGTTTACATTAAAAATGAGGTGATTCCATAACTGGGTGTTTAATGAGACATTTGAACATAGTTCATAATCAATTGACAGCACTAGGTTCCCAAAATTTAATACATGGAAACCATTATTAAAAATATCCATACCAAAACATATTTTTTCCTTATTAAATTAACAACATTTATTTCATAACATGAAAATAAATCCATATGTATCTAAACTTGATATAGAAATAATATTCTTGGGAACACTATGAACACAATTACATCCACGTAAAACAAAAATCATTCTCATCGACATTGTGAGGTGGAAGTCACAAATGGGAAGTGTATCCTGCCTCGCACCATTTCCAGTTCAGAGATCCACCTCTCCTCTTTAAAGTTTTTGAAATCTACTTCGTTTTATTATTATAATACACATGTGACCGCCATAAGATACATATAATACCAAATTTGTAGAAATGAAATTATTTCACTTTTTAATGAATATACCATTGGCTTTCCCTTGACACTAAATGGAGTTCCACTTCACATGGCCTATCATGCCACATGAAAATCATACTACCTCCATTTTGAATTCCAACCTCTATATATTCTTATTCTTCGTCAGATGGTTCTACAGAGATTTAGACTATTTATATATAGTGGGGCCATTTTCCTTTTCTTTCATCATCCTATGCACCATTAGAAATGATGCTTTTTATACAACCCATGTCGTTATCAACATGGTGAATCAGGGTAAGATGCTTTGATAGACTCTTTTCATTATTGCTCAAATTATAATTCAATAAAAAACAAAAAAATATCTTAAGAATATATTATAGTATGATATCTATACCAGAATCATCTAGTAATGTAATCACTATAGTGTCTAGATGCTCAATGTTTCCAGTAATCCTAACTACATGTGTTTTAGTTTTCATAGACACTCCAATATTAGTTGTGAATAATGAATTGGAAATCAAATACCAATCATGTCTCACCATATCATGATAGAGATCCCAAAGTGACAAATCATGGAATAAATATCCATTTCTTCTTGTACCTTAATGATTTATTTGGTCATGGATGATATCATGAGGTACTGAACATCATTAGTATCTTTTATATGTTTCTTGAACATTGATATTTTATCATTAATCGCCCATTTCTGGGTGAAAATAGTAATGACTATTCCATCACATAATGTTTCCTCTCCTAGAGAAGGATAACCCGAACGAGCCTTTTCCACTCATGGAATTTATTGATTGTGAAAAGGTTTACCTTATTTAGTATGGATTTTTATGATACGTTGTTGTCATTTTGATTGTGGTTTCCAAACATTATGATGAAAAATGTTTTATAACAGTATCATGATAAATATAATCAAATAATTGAATTAATATCTATTAGTATACCACTATTCTATCAAAACCCAATAATCATCACCATTGGGATTAGAATATCATATTTCATGGAAATTTCAGTGGAATAGATCTATATTTACAATCATATTAACCTAAATAGGGTTACTCCGGAAACTAGACTCGTTTTAGTTGGGCGTTTTAATTTCCAACTGCATTAACTCACACCTCCCTAATCTGTTGATTGTACTCCCCAATCCTCAATTAGTTAATTTTGTATTTTTCTAGCCTTTGAATCCCAGTTACAACAAGTTATTCAAGGATAGTCTACACAAGATGTAAACTATGTTATGTCATCCCAAATATTCAAATTTGAAATAACTGATAATTGAAAGCTCCACAACTATGGTTGGTTAAGCATAGTGAACTATTGATTTATTTTATCATATATAATGGAATACTACACTAAATGAATATCTAATTGAATGATTTTAACCATTATGCATAAATATCCACTTATTAACTTTCCTCATTCTTGTTAATGTTTAGTGGGTGTAATGTAGGATACTAACCATGTATAGAAAATATTAATGCATATACCATTTTTATTTTAGTTCCATGAGTATTTCATTAATTAGTTGATCATGTCCAACATCCATAATGAATTACCATAATACTAACAAAAATAAAATAAAGGGTACGATCATGATCATTACTATATGTTAGTTTATCTTGTAGTTGATAAACTAACCGTATCCTTGGGTAGAAACACCTTTTAATGTTTGAGGATCATGATTTTTGCTTTTCACATATCCTCCATTGAATCTACATGGATGGGTTTCTCTTCAGTTACAATCTTGAACCACCACTACAATAGTAGGATTTCCATCCATTACATATTATTTTATCTCACACGTATGTGACATGTAAAATGGGATTACCTAAAATAAACCATGGTCACAAATTCCCAATATATTACTGTAACACCCCGAGATTTTATGAAAAATATTCTTTTTAATTTCATTAATGTCGTGTGTTGTATGTTACACCAAAAGAAGCTTTCACAACACACATCCTTGACTTTCCTTGCATTACACGCAATCACGACCTTCCTCTATAGCGTGTGTAGTACGCAATACCGAGTTTCACTAAACGATGATATGCTATTAAAATATTATTAAAACTAGCAATTATGAATAGTAATAACCAGTTTTGAAATTTTTTAAATTATATTTTTCAAAATGGACTTCATTTTTGGATTCGGAATATCGAAATTAGCTTAGGATGAAATTTTGGTACATTTTGGATAACTTTCATTTTCTAATGAATAGTAAAAATTACTAAATTATATTTAAAAACATCCTTTTTAATCGAAATAATTTATAGTGATAAATTATTAATTTGAGTGGTTTTAAAGTATATTTATAATGTATTTTTACAATTTAATACGATGTTGGTCATTGGATGTAATTTTACTTTTAAACCAGACATAAACAAGTGTCAATCTTTTGATAGTTATTATCTATTAAGAACACGCTATTTGTTTTGACGACGGGAATTAATTTTTAAATTAATTAATGCAATTGACATGTTTTGAATTTGGTAAAATAGACATCATTTTTGAGTTCATAATATCAAATTTATCTTAGGCCAAATTTTTGGTATTTTTCTGGAAACTTTCATTTTTTGATGAATATTGAAACCACTAAGTGGTAGTTAAAAAAATGAATTTTCATAAAACAAACTTTTACCACTTCTGTGAGTGGAATTTCAAAAATCCGAGAGACACAGTTGATGTCAGTAATTAAAATTTGGTTCAATGAGATGAAAATATTTTTTGGTGAATAGTAACTTTTTACTTTTTTTACCCCGGTTAAAAGTAAATAGGGTAATTAAGGGTAAAAATGATATTATGATTACAATAACACATGTTCTAATTCTATTGGATAAGTTTAATTCGACCAAAAACAATCTTTGGAATAAAATATGACCATTTAGGCCCACTTGGAATAGATTAGGACATTTATAATTAATTTATTTAAAGAAGGGTTAAAATAGTTAAAATCAAAGTTTATTATGTAAATCATTTTTAATATAGGGATATAAATAAGATAAATTCGACTATAAATATTCATTAGAAATCTAAAAAAATTTCTTACATAATTTTATTGAATTTGTAATTTTTAGACATTAAATAATTTAATTTATTTATGACACGATGATGATGCAATAATTATTTTATTAATGAAATATTGACATAATTGATTTTATAGACACCCAAATAAATGTGATTTGAGACTTTTTATGAATTCCACTAATTTTATAGGTTAATATGACATGTTAGTATTGATTTAATTAACTTTTTGTGAACTAATCATTCTGTTATGATTTTCACAAAAATCAATTACTAAATAGTGTCAAAATTGACATAAAATAGTTTTTTAAAAAAATATTATATTATTAATTGTTTTTTTATTCCTAAAAATCTATGTTTTGACCAAATGACTTAGATAAGGTTATATATATTAATAATAAACAACTTGGGGTTCGTTTGGCTTGTTATAGTAATTTTATTAACCTTATAGTGTAAGAACACAAAAAGACAAGGTAAAAGAAAATTATCTAACATAAAGTAAAAACTAAATGATAAGGTTAAAATAGTAAACTATACTTGTCCAAATTCTATTGGATTAGAGTATTTCGACCCATCCCCACCTTATCTTAGAAATAAATCAATTTGGAGCTATTAAAAACCGAATATGACTTTATAATAAAATAATATTTTTTGTTATTCCAAAGGTGCCCCTCTCTTCCCTTATAAAAGGGCACCTCCTCCCTCTCTTCCTCACACCACTTTGAGCCTTCAAGATCAGCCAACCCCTGACAAATTCTCTTATACTCTTCCATAGAAACATTCTAGAGGTCCTGGTCTTCTTAAAAGATCAATTTTAGAGCCTTAAAAGGAGGTCGCAAAGAGGTGCTTCAAAGAAGAGGTAATGTCCGTTACCGATTCTTTCACCTTTATTTCTTCTTCCAATTCTTCTTCTTTGGTTGTTTCATTATGAAGTAATAAAATCAGTATCACTAATATACTGATATGTTATTATATGTATGCAACAACCCTAATTCACCATATATCCATCCTACGGAAAACGAAATCACCGCGCGTGCGTACGTACGGAATACCGTCTCCACGCCGTGGTGTAATATTTTTTCCACCGCCACCTTACTTGGATGGGTATGATGGTATAAATAATAACTATATATGATTATTGTAAATTGATATTGATTCTGTAATAGAATACGTACACTCCAATAAAATTCCACGATCATGGGAACGATATCATCGCTCGTGCATACGTACGGAATACCGTCTCCACGACGCGATGAGATTCATTCTCAATGATTAACCATTCAGAAATGATTATAAAGTATATATTATAAGTAATCATGAAATATATGACATAATAATGACAATGGATTTATGTATATATATATATATGTATGTCATCCAATTAATTCCATTCAATTCAATGAGGAAACGAAAACAACGTTCATGCGTACGTACGACCTACCGTCTCTATGAACGGTGTATTTCATTCCATTTATCGATCTATTATATATATGGATATTCGGAATATATATTATACATAAATCATGTTTTATATTCTGTAATTAATTAATCATGATATATGTAATCATATGAATAATTACAAGTCAAAACACGGATGACAAATGAAACGATTTTACCCAAAACGCTCTTTAACATGGAATTTACCAAAGAACGGGTAATATAAAGTTATAAGTGAACCATATATGATATCATAAAAATTAATATGATTATGTAATAAGTCAATGACATTATTTAAATCATAATACAAGAGGTTCGGATACGTACGAAGCATATCGGACCTAAGGTAAGGGATAATTTTTCAAATCTCATTTTTATCCGAGATTACTTATTCGTAAGTATTTACTCGGGTTATTGCTATCATCTATGTCCATGTTTTATAAAAGTGTATTCATGTATGTTTAAAGTCCTTTTTACCCATTTTTTAATTTTACTACATGGTATGTAAGGAATCTTTCTTTTGTTTACGTTATGAGGTACTTTTTAACTTTTCCGAAAAAATTATGAGGAGAATGTTTTTTTAACGTATACGGCTTGAAAGGATTTTTACGGTTTTACAAAGCCTTATTTTAATGTATCTTCCTCCAAAGGATTTCATGACTATTTTCAACAAAATATCGTTCTTTTAAAATTGAATGAAATTTTTTGAAAATAAAATGATTTTGAAGAAGAAATGATATTTTCCTCAAGAATTAATTTCAAGTGTTTTATCAAAACCATTTTTCATATCAGATGACATTATTTCATATGTGTATGTTTCAATTATAATGTCTCTATAATTTACGTGGTTTCACTTTTCTTATTATGAAATGATATCCATTTCTTTCATATGGATTATGTGATGATGGTATGATGCTTATGAAACCCATTTTAATTATTGGGTTATTATGAATGATGTATGTTTATTTTGTGGCACAAGTAAGAATGATTTAATTATGAAATGGGTGGGACCTATATCTCCCTTCAATGAATTGGGTAACGATTTTATATCTCAAGAGATAGACATGG
Source organism: Viscum album (assembly GCA_963277665.1). Taxonomy (NCBI): domain Eukaryota; kingdom Viridiplantae; phylum Streptophyta; class Magnoliopsida; order Santalales; family Viscaceae; genus Viscum; species Viscum album. The sequence continues at coordinate 1,199,237,381 of OY728122.1, forward strand.
CTGGAACGGTAAGTTAATCCAGTTTAGTGTTACAGGACTGAAACGAGGAGTGAACTCGATTCAGAATGGGACTTTTTCCACTAAGACGGTATTGGCAGCAACGCCTTAGGTAATATGGAAATCATATCATGTGCTAAATGGTTGGCACAATTAAATGTTTTATTCCCATGCTATTTTATCATTTTTAATATTTTTTTATGATCTATTCCTTACGTACTTCTATGTTTTATGTCACTGCTCAAGATTTTGGTGTTTAAAAATTATGTTCATGTTTTTATGTTCAATTGTATATGGTATGTTTTATTTTATCCATGCTCACCCTTACTGAGAATTTGATCTCACCCGTTTTATTTTTTCTTTTTTCCAGGATATAAAGAAAGGTTTTAGGTAAGAAAAAAAGGGGAAGATCTTTATGGGAGATGTTGAAGATCTTTCACCAAGATTATAAGATTACGTTCTGAGTTTCCAAAGACACTAAACTATTATGGTCCTTGAGTTTTGATTTTTGTTATGTATTAAGTATTCCGAAAAAGTAATGTATTGTCCATGTATGTAAATCTTTGGGTCTCTACAGTTGGTATCATAGGAAAGGTTTAGTCAGCCTTTGGAAACTAGGATGTGAAAACGTTAGTGAGGTCCCTATAGATATTTCTAAGGTATGTCTAGGGATGTACCTAAGGATAAGCATACGTGTAAGATATAGTCCTAGAACTACAGTAACGATATTAGAATTTAGCATAAGATGTTAGATATTGTGGGTGCTCCCCCTTTACTATGTTGTTTTCCCTAGCATGATTTTTTCCTCTCACGCTATTCTTTTTGGGTTTTAGAAAATGGCTGGAAACAGGAAGATTCATGATAATGGAGGATATGACGGACAATGGAATGATATTCTTCATGAGAAACCAAATGAGACAGGATTTGGAAGTATAAACATCGTTATTATGCCTAATCATAAATCTCATAATATGATCAATAATCTCAACATTGGTAAGTTTCCCGACTCAGATAATAAGAGAAAGATGGAGTTTCATGATGATCATAGAGGAAAGAAAGTTCAATTTCCCTCATGTAAATCATGTGGGAAGAGGCATCGGGGAGACTGTTTCAATGGAACTGGAAGATGCTTTGGGTGTGGAAAAGAAGGACACAAAGCCAGTAAGAGCAAAGGAAAAGGTTCAGTTAACACCATGGATGAGGATAATGGTATTGCTACCACATCAAAAATGGTTAAATGTTTTAAATGTGGAATGTACGAGCATTATGAAAACCAATTCCCTAAGGGAAAGTCTCGTGAAGAGAATCAGTACAGTCATATGGGAAGTATTTATGTTGATGAGGATGAAGAGACTACAAATGATATGTGAGATGAAAGAATTGTTGAAGCTCGGTCAATGGTTTAAGAAGGTAGTGGAATGATTACATGTTTATCATGTGTAATGTTATATAAGTAATCTCATGGTACTATGGAATAAAGAGACGTCTAAGGATTGTTGCACTGTTGTCTTTCCTTGAGTTTTGAAATTGTATGATTAATGGTACCAGTATCCATTAAAGGTTATTCAGATATTTTTGGAATAAAGATGATATGCGCATAATAAAGGGATAAGGAGAAAATTAAATGTTTGATAGTATTCATGAGCTCATGACTGATATAAGGAGAAGGTTATCTAATGGATTGAGTATATAGATTTTTTGGATTTTGGTATGTGTAAAGAGTTAACTTTTCACAGTATTCATGTTTCCACTAAGGTTTAATGGGTATTCATTTTTCAAGAGAATACATGATTAAGGTATTCACATGATTGGAATGTGACCAACAAGATATATGGGGGATAAATGATGGTATTCACATTTCATGTAATCATTTTATTTATATTATGAGCTTGGACCAAAGTATTTTAGATAAGCCTAAAGATTGGAATAGATTATGTTGGACATAAGTTAGTATTTTTTAAGGATATAAGTTTTTTCAATACTATTGATGGGATGTTATAGTAATATAGTTTCAGAGAAAGGACAACCTGCAGGACGGGTGACAGCCCATCGCGTCGGACAAGGCCGTGGGAATCGAACCCACAACCGAAGTGCGACTGGCCTTTATCGCCTACCACTTGCCTACAGGGAGTCCCTGTTTAGTAGAAACTAGTTTTATTATATTATGCAGTATGATATATGAAGTATAAGTCCATTTTAGGAACCATATATGATTAATCTCACTATAGATGGACTTATGTATTTTTTCTAACCTTTTGTTTGAGACAGATGGAATGACCCATCATTCTATCACATGATCTGATAACACATCACGAATGAAAAATTCTACTTCATTTATTTAATAGATGAAGTGGAAATTGTCCAAAGAACGACCAACAGTGAGACTATACCGAAATCATGAAAGTATTTCATCTAATTCCAATTTCATCAACTTTAGGGAAATGATCTTGAAAACAAAAAATGTTGTCCTAGTGCTCTTATATATGATGAATCAGATTGTACCTTAGATTGTCACAAATTTATGGCTTTGTGATTGCTGGCTTTTCCATAGCCATGTTGTCTACCACTCTCCATCAGAACATGATGCTTAGATTTATCTTCTATATCCATATTTTCACCTATGTGGAAACCCAGTGATTAGTTTATTTGGGTAACTGTTACGTTTCATACTTTTGTTTTTAAAGATTGGATTTGGTATTCCTTATTACGATGTATATTTCTATCAAAGAAACTTTCGAGTAGTAAACCATTTATAACCTCGATGAATTTCGAGGGCGAAATTCATTTTAAGGGGGGTAGAATGTAACACCCCGAGATTTTATGAAAAATATTCTTTTTAATTTCATTAATGTCTTGTGTTGTACGCTACACCAAAAGGATCTTGCACAACACGCATCCTTGACTTTCCTTGCATTACACGCAATCGCGACCTTCCTCGATAGCGTGTGAAGTATGCAATACTGAGTTTCACTAAATGACGATATGCTATTAAAATATTATTAAAACTAGCCGTTATGAATAGTAATAACTAGTTTTGAAATTTTGAAAATTTTATTTTTCAAAATGAACTTCATTTTTGGATTCGGAATATCGAAATTAGCTTAGGGTGAAATTTTGGTACATTTCAGATAACTTTCATTTTCTAATGAACAGTAAAAATTACTAAATTTTAATTAAAAACAACCTTTTTAATAGAAATAATTTATAGTGATAAATTATTAATTTGAGTGGTTTTAAAGTATATTTAGAATATATTATTACAATTTAATACAATGTTGGTCATTGGATGTAATTCTACATTTAAACCAGACATAAACAAGTGTCAATCTTTTGATAGTTATTATATCTTAAGAACACGCTATTTGTTTTGACGACCGGAATTAATTTTTAAAATAATTAATGCAACTGATATGTTTTGAATTTGGTAAAATAGACATCATTTTTGAGTTCATAATATCAAATATAGCTTAGGCCAAATTTTTGGTATTTTTCTGGAAACTTTCATTTTTTGATGAATAGCGAAACCACTAAGTGGTAGTTAAAAAAATGAATTTTCATAAAACATAATTTTACCGCTTCTATGAGTGGAATTTAAAAAATCCGAGAGACACGGTTGATGTCAGTATGTAAAATGTGGTTCAATGAGATGAAAATAATTTTTGGTGAACAATAACTTTTTACTTTTTTTTAACACGGTTAAAAGTAAATAGGGTAATTAAGTGTAAAAATGATATTATTATTACTATAACACATGTTCTAATTCTATTGGATAAGTTTAATTAGACCAAAAACAATCTTTGGAATAAAATATGACCATTTAGGCCCATTTGGAATAGATTAGGACATTTATAATTAATTTATTTAAAGAAGGGTTAAAATAGTTAAAATCAAAGTTTAATAAGTAAATAATTTTTAATATAGGGTTATACATACGATAAATTCGACTATAAATATTAATTAGAAAGATAAAAAAATTACTACATAATTATATTTAATTTTTAATTTTTAGACATTAAATAATTTAATTTATTTATGACTCGATGATGATGCAATAATTATTTTATTAATGAAATATTGACATAATTAATGTTATAAACACCAAAATAAATGTGATTTGAGACTTTTTATGAATTACAATAATTTAATAGGTTAATATGACATGTTAGTATTGATTTAATTAACTTTTTTTGAACTAATTATTCTGTTATGATTTTCACAAAAATCAATTAATAAATAGTGTCAAAATTGACATAATATAGTTTTTAAAACAAATATTATATTATTAATTGTTTTTTTATTCCTAAAAATCTATGTTTTGGAAAAATGACTTAGATAAGGTTATATATATTAAGAATAAACAACTTGGGGTTTGTTTGGCTTGTTATAGTATGTTTATTAGCCTTATAGTGTAAGAACACAGAAAGACAAGGTAAAAGTAAAATTATCTAACATAAAGTAAAAACAAAATGATAAGGTTAAAATAGTAAACTATACTTGTCCAAATTCTATTGGATTAGAGGATTTCGACCCATTCCCACCTTAGCTTCCAAATAACTCAATTTGGGGCTATTAAAACCCAAATATGACTTTATAATAAAATAATATCTTTAGTTATTCCGAAGGTGCCCCTCTCCTCCCTTATAAAAGGGCACCTCCTCCCTCTCTTCCTCACACCACATTGAGCCTTCAAGCTCGGCCAAACCCTGCCAAATTCTCTTCTCCACTTCCCGATAAACATCCTCGAGGTCCTGGTCTTCTTCAAAGACCAATTTTAGAGCCCTAAGAGGCGGTCTCAAAGAGGTGCTTCAAAGAAGAGGTAATGTCCGTTACCGATTCTTTCACCTTTATTTCTTCTTCCAATTATTCTTCTTAGCTTGTTTCATTATAAACTAATAACATCAGTATCAATAATATACTGATATGTTATTATAAGTATGAAACAACGCTATTTCACCATCTCTCCATCCTACGGAAAACGAAATCACCGCGGGTGTGTACGTACGGAATACCGTCTCCACGCCGTGGTGTAATCTATTTTCCACCACCACCTTACTTGGATGGGTATAATGGTGTAAATAATTACTATATATTATTATTGTAATGTTATATTTATTATGTAATAGTATACATACACTCCAATAAAATTCCACGATCATGGGAACGATATCATCGCTCGTGCGTCCGTACGGAATACCGTCTCCACAACGCGATGAGATTCGTTCTCAATGATTAACCATTCATAAATGATTATAAAGTATATAAAATAAGTAATCATGAAATATATGACATAATAATGATATTGTATTTATGTATATATATATGTATGTCATCCAATTAATTCCATTCAATTCAATGAGGAAACGAAAACACCGTTCATGCGTACGTACGGCCTACTGTCTCATTAAACGGTGTATTTCTTTCCATTTATCGATCTATTATATATATGTATATTATGAATATATATTATATATAAATAATGTTTTATATTATGGAATTATGTATTCATGATCTATGTAATCATATAAATAATTACAAGTCAAAACACAGATGATAAATGAAATTATTTTACCCAAAACTCTCTTTAACATGGAATTTACAAAAGAACGGGTAATATAAAGTCATAAGTGAACCATATATGATATAATAACAATTAATATGATTCTGAAATAAGTCAATGGCATTATTTAAATCATTATACAGAAGGATCGGATACGTATGAAGCATATCGGACCTAAGGTAAGGGATAATTTTGCAAATCTCATTTTTATCCGAGATTTCTTATTCGTAAGTATTTACTATGGTTATTGCTATCATCCATGTCCATGTTTTATAAAAGTGTATTCATGTATTTTTAAAGTCCTTTTACCCATTTTTTACTTTTACTACATGGTATGTAATGAATCTTTCATTTGTTTACGTTACGAGGTAGTTTTTGACTTTTCCGACAAAAGTACGAGGATAATGTTTTTTTAACGTATACGGCATGAAAGGATTTTTACGGATCTTCCAAAGGATCTCATGACTATTTTTAACAAAATCTCTTTTTTTTAAATTGCAAGACATTTTTTGAAATGAAAATGATTTTGAAGAAGAAATGATATTTTCCTCAAGAATTAATTTCAAGTGTTTTATCAAAACCATTTTTCATATAAGATGACATTATTTCATATGTGTATGTTTCAATTATAATGTCTCTATAATTTACATGGTTTCACTTTTCTTATTATGAAATGATATATATTTCTTTCATATGGATTATGTGATTATGGGATGATGTTTATGAAACCCATTTTATTTATTGGGTTATTATGAATGATGTATGTTTATTTTGTGGCACAAGTAAGAATGATTTCATTATGAGATGGGTGGGACATATATCTCCCTCCAATTAATTGGGTAAGGATTTTATATCTCATGAGATAGACATGGCTGGAAGGGTAAGTTAATCTGGTTCAGTGTTATAGGACTGAAACGAGGAGTGAACTCGATTCAGAATGGGACTTTGTCCACTAAGAAGGTCTTGGAAGCAATGACTTGGCTAATATGGAAATCATATCATGTGCTTAATGGTTTCCACAATTACATGTTTTATTCCCATGCTATTTTATCATTCTTAATGTTTCTTTATGATCTATTCCTTATGTACTTCCATGTTTTATGTCATTGTTCAAGCATTTGGTGTTTAAACATTATGTTCATGTTTTTAAGTTCAAATGTATATGGTATGTTTTATTTTATCCATGCTTACCCTTACTGAGCATTTGAGCTCACCCTTTTTATTTTTTCTTTTCCCCAGGATATAAAGAAAGGTTTTAGGTAAGAAAAAAAGGGGAAGATCTTTATGGGAGATGTTGAAGATCTTTCACCATGATTAGAAGATTACGTTCTGTGTTTCCAAAGACAATAAACTATTATGGTCCTTGAGTTTTGATTTTTGTTATGTATTAAGTATTCCGCAAAAGTAATGTATTTCCCATGTACGTCAAGCTTTGGGTCTCTACAATTTCTAAGGAGAAGTAACGCATGCCGACAATTTTATTTTAACAAAAAAATTAAATGTGAACCCATCCCTTACTAACATCATGTCTAGCTCATGATCATCCACATACATGCAACGTATTATGCATTTATTAAAACTATTATTCAATTCATTAAGCTTTATTATTATGATAATGTCTTCCTAAATTGATTAATAATTATTAATAATTATTCAATCTGTTTTAACTTATTCCATTTCTTAATTTTCATTATATTGTCATCCATAACCTTATTCATAACATGTACCTTAGAAGCAGCCTGGTGAATACCAATCGAAATATTACCTTCAAGTATTTATACATATTTACACATTATTATTTGTAACATATAACATGAATAAAGAATTATAATTTTAATAAAACTCATAAAGGATGTGAAGATCTGACAACATTATGTACATGTTAATTAAACATATATATAGATATATCATACACGTGTCACAATTTTCGTCCAAGATTTATGACCACGTGAAAGTATATGTCTCAAGGGTTAGATAACATTATAAGAAAATTCCAAATATGTGTAATTTGTAAATAGTACATGACATGTATATCCGACTACATGGTGAGTACCCTCATCATCATCCATCTGAAGTACACGATATGAGAATCGATGTGTGAGTTTTATTTTGAAAATCTTTCGAGTACACGACTTATACAGCGGGCCACATGCTATGTAGACTCTGCGTAACATGGTCAATGGCTGGGAAAGCCACTTGTGGGATACTAGACATAACCCTTTCCCAAAAAAACTACACTCTATGTCTATTTGGCCACAATGTGTGTAGTCTGGCTGACCATGGGCAAGCCTGTCATGGTTAACATGTGGTGTAAAAATTAACTACACTGCGTGTAATTAATTCACATGGGTTGAGTAAATTCCAAAATACACCTGATTCTTTCAACACAAATAAACGATATATAATTCCGACAATAGGGAAAGTATTAATGTGTTTTCTGGATAGAACAGTTGGAACCTCTTAATTAGATTCTTGATTTAATTTTAATTATAAAAAAATTTGTTTCTATTAGGACTATGATAAATTATTAGGAACATACATATCATGAAATTCAGAATAATAGAATGATTAAACATGAATTTACAAACTAAATTATTAATGTTCAGATCGTAGAAAAATTATTTATATAATTATAAATGAAATATTACAACTCTGATACCAATAGTAGGTTCTCGGCCTAGTAGAAGCATCTGATAGGAATGTACCAATCATTTCAAATTTCCAAAATTGATAGTTTATCTGGGAATAATTTGATGATTAATGTTATTATCAATGGAATTTAATCAAAGATTAAAAAACAAATGAGATAACCCGGAAATGATAAGAGAGGATCGATATATTTTTTTATAACAAATTTAATTATATTGTATAACTACCTCTATGGTGTTTCTTTATTTGTTAATGCGTCCGACCACAATTGCGATGTAGAATCCAAAGATAGGAATCCTCTAGGAGTGATTCCCATGTGCTCCACATATATCAGGACATCACCGAAGGAGTCACCTTGTGTTATCCTTCATGATCTTTGTGCTTGTGATGTCCACCTTCGATCACCGTGATAATCACTTCCAATGCATTACACATGATCTGGTGGAGGAGTATCTCTCTTGTTAATCGGAGAGTTATTATAGAGGGGATGAATCCCATTGCTTGAGTGCATTTCTCCAATGTTGTTGTGCACACAAATGTTGGTTAGATAGTTGAATTACCCTTCATATAATTCATAGGAAAGAATAAATTTGTGAATTTAATTCACCAACTAATAAAAACTAATCAGTACAAGATTCATTACATAATTAATTATTCAAAGTGAGACCCAATTTCAAATAAAAATAGAGATGATAGTATTTCCATTACATGTGCTTAACTTTAAAATTATATTTTAATATTATTTAACCAAATATTATTTAATGAAATTTCTGAGTAGGCCGATAACTTCGTCATCCAAATCCTCTATAATATTTATTGGTCCTTGAATAATGATTGTTTATTTATTTAATAAATATAATAGAATTATTCTCCAATAAATAAATATTACATCCACAATATATCCTGTTGAATAACTAGTGATGAAAAAAATGAAATCAGGTATACATGAAAATTTATTAAACCAAAACTGGGAATAATAATAATTCATCTTGTTAAATAAATAAATAAATTATTTAACTGAGAAACTCGCTACACATAGTCTTTGACCCTCTTGGCCTCCTTCTCATTAGAATTAATCGGGCCTGCCTAAAATCTAAATTACTATCTAAAAATGGGTTAATTTACTAAAGATAATAAATTTGAAGTCAAATTGATATGTCACCTCATACGAACACTTCCCATGTAATATAATACATCTGTCCTGATATCTCTTATAACATAGTTTTCATGAAAGTTCATCAACCCAATAGCAAGATTTCTCATTATTTGACATCCACAAATGGAACTCTCCTAGAGAAAACCATGGTCATGGATTTTTTTAGGATATATAATTTCCATTAAAAGGAATGATATTTTTTCATCTTTAGAAGTCACAAATACTTTATCACATTATTCATTAATGCAGTATTACTCATGACACACCCATCATATACAACCTCACCGTGAACATCTATCATCATAGTTTTTTGCAATTCTTGTATTTTTGCAAGTCGTAATACCCATTAACAATAATCGTATTGTCTAAGGGCCAATATACACCTTCGTAAATAAGAACATATAATATGTCTTATGAATGTGGATTTTTTATGCGATGTCTTGTTCCCATAATATCCTCCTTGATAATAGCAATGACACACACCATGAGAAGGTGCCTCAAATTTTCATGAGTCCCCCCCCCTGATAGCCAGTAAAATTTGTTTCCCTTAAAATGATATCATCTGTCCATATGACATATAATCATTAATAGTTTCATGGAACTTCTGGGATCTCATCCTAATAGGGATATGTATGTCCTTTTAATGAGACAATTATTATTAGAACATTATACAATTCTATGTTAAAGAGAAGAAAAAACATGATGTGATAAGTATATTATCAATATTAATCAAATGAATATAGGTTTATCATTATGTACAATGAAGTTGATTTCTATGGAACCAACTCCAATAGGAGGTTGGTGGTGGGATGTTAATTGGGTTTTTAGAAAAATAAAGTGATATGTTTATATATTTTTTCAACTTAATATCTTACAACCATTTAAAATAGAGAAAATTGAGAACCTTGGGTACCATGATGGGAAGACTAGGACTACTACACTAGATGATTCAGATGTGTTTATTCCACGTTAGTCTAGTAGAATTGATGGTACAATGCTAACTATACATTTATGATGACTGGAGACCAATAAGACATTAGGGTGTACCATTTTAGTGGTCCGTGCCTGAGAACACTATATGTCATGGTTTATTAAACTCTTTGACTGAGGTACGATGATCCAAGGATCCCCACTAACACAAGCTTAGAGGGATTTCCAATTATTGTTTATAATATGATTTTCACATCAGTAGTTCCGTGCTTGATGTCTCATTTTTTTAAAAACAAAATCCTTTATTCTATTTTTTATTTCATTCAAATTTAAATTTTAAGGGATTTTTTGAATTTATTTTGAAATTGCATTGGAATAGGAATACATTTCTTTAAAATTATAGCTTGTTAAAATAATTTTAAAATAATGAAAATAATTATTCTATTATTTATTTTTTTAAAACTAGAATGATTTGGGATAATTATCAAAGATGAGGGATTAGAGTGTTTCTTATACATGTAATTACAACTATGAATATTTTTTCTCTAACGTTCTATTTCATTTCCATGTTCCTTTTTTGGGGCGCTCTTAAATGACCATTATTATGTGTTAAGGGGTGACCCACAAGGTCACATGGAGGTATTTATAGTTGTGGAACATTATTTTATCTCCACTGTAAGTATTTATATTTTTTCCTATTTTTATTTAATTCTTTATCTTTATTATAATTTGATAAATCATTCCCCTCAATCTTGTTTTGATGACCGACACTAGTTTCCATCTAGTGTGGATCAAGAATGTTCTTATGGCCTTGTTGCAGACCTGCTCTATGGACTGGATCAGGGTAGAGATAGGTTGGTTCTTGAAATGAAGCATGAATTATTTGGATGGGTATATTCATTAACTGGTGCTCAATAAATACATCATGTGTTCCATCATTGAAATCATAAATAAAAAACAATTACAATATAATTTTTTAAAAAAAAATACAATGAAAAATGATAGAGAGGTAAATTTACTTATATAATCCTTAAAAAAGTTGTATTCTGAATGATAAAATATATATAAGATGCTTTGATTTTGTGAAATATTATTAGGGATAAGGATTATGTGTTAGGAACCACTAAATCAACTTTTATCTAGTGCACTTCACTTTAAAATGGATGAGGTTAAACCGAGGGATATAGCACTTATTGTCCCGATATTAGAATTTTACTTAATTTGGGATTATTGATGTGGGTATAGGATATATATTAATTTTCCTAATAAACATTATCTTGATGAGTGATGTCTATAGTATTAGCTTTCACTATAGGGTGAAACTTATCTAATATTTCATCATAAAAAGTGATTATATGATTAAATCATTATTAGTACCATAATTCTGATTATTTTATGTAGACCACTATTTTTTTATATTACATATGAACTTCGGCTATTTCAACCTATTTTGGGTCCTCATATTATTCATTTTCTATGTGAAACAACCTAATAACTGAGTCTATAGATTTATAAAAGATATTATTTGTTATTAATTTAACATTAGAAATGATAATATTAAGGGAGTCTAATATCCTACCATCTCTATTCAATGTCATAAGACATATCTATTATTATATATTGAGGTTCCCATAGAGGCTCAATAGAAATCCAGAACATTCATATATATATATATATATATATATCACTCATCAATATATAAATTCAGATTACATAACATAATGATCCTAACCATATCGTGTAGGTATAGTTACATTGGAAACAATCACATATGAAAATCTTATTCATGAAATATCTAACTGATCTCCTATTAATGACTTCACAACTAACATCCTTCATAGAAATATCATTTCTAAAACCATTATTTGTAACCTAGGGAATGGAATTCTAATAATTGTGTACCATAGTTTCTTTATGAGGGTTAATAATTGAGATATCAATGATCATATATGTATAACATGAGAATAAATGCATGGTAACATAACAATAACATTATAATTTCCCAAAATGTATAATTTATATCAACATCAAGAGTCATGGAATAAATATTGGGGGTTTATAAGATATGAATAAAAAATAATCATATAATTTTTTTACTATTACATAACATTTTATTGAGACATGTAATTCTTGAATACCAATAATTTTATAACATTATGAATGTGTCTCCCCGAACCCAGAATCCCAGTTTCAGTGCATTATTTTAATACATTAGAATGATTACAAGGAAGAATGTCCCGATTGACCGATCAGTTTAGTAGTCTTGGAAAATATATTACATACATGAACATTACATTACATTATAAAATGAAAAGGAACAAAAACATTGTATATATTGACCATATTCATATCCCTTAGATTGTCCCTGCATGTCGGGAATAATATATATCTTCACATCCTAGGAAAGAAAATAGAAAGGAGTGAGATCTGATTCTCAGTAAGGATAACAATATTGCGGAAACTTTCATAAATACACAAAAACATTTATGAAAATGTATAAAACTCAGTAAAAATCATTATCAACATAAAATTTATAATAATTTGGAAAAGATAAATCAAATAATTCCATTTTCTTATTCACATGGATATTCTAATAGTCGAATAATCACATGTTATATCAATTGCTTATTTGATAATGATGGAATTCTTAATTCCATAATTAATATCCATACAGTCAAGGCCTTGTTCCAAGACTACAAATAAGATTTTTTCATGGCCTTATGCTAAGACACTAGTTTGTCTCATGGGATATAATGATTCATCGAGGAGCTATAATGGGATCGACCCATCAATTACTACGTCCAACGCATTCTTCATATGAAAATAATTAAACATAACATACAAATTCATATTTAGAGTAGAGTACGATATGTCAAGACATTACCCATATACCATAAATGGTATAAAAATAAAACAACTATAGTAAAACATATCCCAAATCATTAATAACAATATTTAATATTTGTATCATAATAATTAAACCTCGATCATGAATAATATCCTGAAAAGGATGTTGAAATAGTTGATAATCATCAGTAAAAATCATTGAGGGAAATGTCCATTATTCATGAAATCATTAAAATTTTATATAAAGAAATTCATTTAAAATATAGTTTTGAATCAAAGTGTCCAATATCACTTTGAAACTTTTGAATGGAATTTTCATTTTAAATCATTCATGTCCATATAAATAAATCCTTAGATCCTGTTTGAAAACATTGACATTAATGAGAACGGTTTAGAAGAGTAAACAATTAAAACATTTAAAATGACATTTTTAGTAAATATTATCTTAAAAGAATCCATTTGAAAACATTTTATGAATCATGAACATGGATGGAAAAATATGTCCCAATAGATATTTACATACAAACAACCAAATATAATAAATAGATTGTGAAATTAACTCTTTCCTTGTACTTTTCCATGGTCCATGGTATGCTAAATTGCTATATAATATATCAATAATTGTTATTAAATTATGAAATAACCACATAGATAAATATGATATCATATATGATCTTCTAATATTGTTTTGTTAATAATGTTTTTCTAGTATCATCATTTCAGGTGTTAACTCATTTGTTTTCCAATAAAATATTGGTTATGTAAGACATGTTTCTTATGGATAGGATTTATTTGACTCATATCCAGAATGATATTATGTTCTTAAACATATATTTTTAATACTAAAATTAAAATAATTCTTGAATGATAATGATGGGGATTAAATTTCATCATGTTCGTGTAGACGATAATCTATACTTATGCATGAGCGACAATATCATTATATTGATTGTGAAATAATATTTAATTGGGTGGTATATAATATATTAAGAATAATTAACATGTTATAGTTATTATTTGAATCAGTTATACTAATTTTTATACCCATTCACAAAATAATGTGTTTTAATGACAAACTACACCAGAATGTCGAGACAGTAAGTTGTACGTACACACATACAATGACTATGTCATTTATCAGTTGGATTGAAAAATGAATATGGCTGTACCATAATTATAAAAACATCACATTATGTAGTAGGTACTTATTTTTTTATTTTTCTATGGAAATAGAAATGAATGTGTAATTGGAAGAAGAAATGAACTTGAAAGAGGGTGGTGAAATTATTGCCTCTTCTTCGGGTGTTTTTTTAGTTGATCAAAAGGGATCCATTTGTAGGCTTAATGATCAATGTAATGACTCTATGTTTATTTGAGGGATGTTGGGAGGATATTTGGGTAGGTTTTAGCTGAGCCAAAATTAATTTGAGGTGTGATTTTGAGAGAAGGGGAAGTTCCCTTTTATAAGGGGGGTGAGTTTCACTTATAAAAAAGATGAAAAGATTAATTTATTATACAAACATATTAGGTTTATTATGGCTCCAAATGAATTTATTTAGATTTTTGGTGGCTATGGGTCCAACTCCTCTCATCGAGTATGTTTTAGAAAAGTTCAGATTACGATTTTATCCTTATCTTTTAGATATAGCTCTTAGCTAAATAGTTTAACTTTTAGCGTGTCTTCTGATGTTCTAACACTATATGGTAAATAAACATATTCTAAAAATCCCAGAGAACCAATATGGTTTCATTAATGACATATAAATATTATTTAATCCATTTGGATAATCATTATAATTTTGGTGATGTTATATCAACCGATAATATAATATTTTTTAAAAAAACTAATTTATGTCAATTTTGAAGCAATTTGTTATTTTGTTTTTGTGAAAGTCATAGCAACCTTATCACATTAAAAAAAATATCTAATCAAACCTAACAACTATAAGTGACCTAGATAATTATTGTATTGTATCAAAACATATAAAGTATATTTATTCTACAATTTATAATAGAAACTATTTTAATATTTTATTAAAAATGTAAATACTGCATCATCATTGTGTCATAAATAAATTTAATTATCTAATATGTAGAAATTATACATAAAATAACATTATTTAATAAATTTTTTTAACATTTTAATGAATAATTTAGGCCAATTTATCTTATGTATAACTTTATATGAAAATTGTTTAGTTAACAAACATTGAAATAAACACTTTTAACTCTTCTTTAAATAAAATTATAATATATGTCCTAATCTAATACAAGTGGACATAAAGGATCATATTTTATTAATAAGGTTGTTTTTTGTCTAATTACAGTTATCCAATAAAATTATTACATGTATCAGGGTAGTTATAATATCATATCTACCTTTAATTAAACTATTTACTTTTAACCATGGTAAATAAAAGTCAAAAGATACAATTCACCTAAAATTGTTTTCATCTTACCGAATAACATTATTCATAGTTATGTAAACGGTGTCTCTCATATTATGTATATTCAACTCATAGAATATGTAAAATTATGTTTTATGCAAATTTTCTAACTTCCATAGAAGGAGGGTAAAATAGTCTAAAAAATTCATCAATATTTTATAAATCTAATTTTATTCTAAACTGATATCAAAGAATTACATTAAAATTTTAATGGTATTATATATCTATTTTTATTTAAAATATATTTTAATATAATAAAAAATTATTTAAATTAATAGTTGGTTTTAAATAATAACACAATGTTTTCCACTATTCAAAAAATATTGAATGTTTTTAGAAATATACCAAAAATTCACTATAAGATAATTTTGATTTTCCAAATTCAAAAATGAAGTCTATTTGACCAAATTCAAAACCTATATCATTAATTTATCAATTTAAAATTAATTTATATTTCCAAAACCAAAAAGTGGTTTTTTAAAATGTTAAAATTGTCAAAAGATTGACATGTGTTTATATCAAATTTTAATGTGAAATTACATATAATGAATACGTTGTATTAAATAATAAAAATATAATATTATTATACTTAAAAACCCTTCAAATACATAAATTATCACTATAATTTTTTTCCATTAAAAATGTTGTTTTCAAATAAAACATTATATTTTTCACTATTCGTCAAAATATGAAAGTTATTAGAAAAGTACAAAAAAATAATCCAAACTAAATTTTTATATCCCTATTTTAAATAAGTATTTAATTTTATTAAATTTAATATATATATTTATAAGTTCCATATATTGGATTTAAAAAGGGTTCTCCATTAAAAGGTGGTAAAATTACATTTTTTGAAAAATACTTCTACTATCTGAAAAAATGAATTTATTATTTTATTATGTCTAGGAAACACATAATATGGATGTTAAAATTATATAGAGTATATATGATTCAAAATGAATTTATTATTACTCATACCAACTTTTTTAACGGCTAGTTTGGTATGTTCTGGTGTGCTCGAACATGGTGTTGTGTATAGCGAAATCTATTTAATTACATTAATGAGATAACGTACTATGAAATATTGGGGTGTTACATTATACCCTCATTCAATAAATTGGTTTCTTGCAACTTGAAATTGTTCTTAGATAATGAAAGGTTAAAAAAAGAAAAATACCATGGTTGAAACCCAATATTAGATATTGGGTTAATAAAATTTATTCCTTATAAGAGGGAAAGGGAATGAGAATGTAACCAACAAATTATGACCTCTATTAATAGAACATTTGTGTAAATTAAAGATACATAATTAGATGAAAAACGAAAATATTTATATGAAGTTATTGGGGTCATCAATCATTACCAAGTGTAATATTAAGGGCCTCAAGGCCATCAATCTAAAATGATTTGAAATATAATTGGTTCAACAAAACAAAAGGTATTAAGATAAAATATTTTTGGAATTAATAACTCTTCCCTAAAGTGTCAGAATTAATTTATTCAAAGAATCAGTGGAAATAATACCTGAAAAGTAGAGTTTCATCCATCAACAAATTCATACCACAAAATTGTCTTTCTATAAGAAATATAATAGAATTCTAAAATATTATATTTATTCTAATCGTGTAGGGTTCCAAAAATAACGAATTTATAATTAATTTCTCAAAATATTTAAAAAAACTACATTATACAAACTAGGACATCATGTATGTATGTGGAAGGTGATCCACCCTTGTCTCCCTCATGTTTCTGGTTCATGCCTCATGGACTTACCGGATGCGACGGGTTATCTCTGCACCTCTAGGTTATCCTTTGTATAAAAAAAATTAAAGAAATGATTTGACCTTAAAAATAGTATGAAATGTCAAACATAATTGATTCCATCCTTAAGAATTATCCATAATACATATATCCAAACTCATAGTCCAAAATTTATAGGGAATGTAAACAAAATGATGATATATTTTCCATGTAACAACATGTGAATACATTCACCATGTATTCTATTAAAACACAATAAAACATTCAATTACAATAAAACCATATTGATTACATTTTTGTTCACTTAGACCTTATATTATACTTAATATACACCTTATATCCGGAAATTTTGTCAACTTAAACTATAATGGAATATAAAAATCATTAATTAGTTTAAGGTACACAAGAATATCCAAAATAATGTATCCAAATAAGTCATATATTATTCCAAAATCAGTAACTATGTATCAGAACCTTATTATGGTTTATCATTATCTCAAACTATATATTTTCCAAAAAGTAACCCTATTATTGAGTCAATTTTCTTTGTTCCACACAATCTCAAGTCCTTAATGAAATAGTACTATAGTACAATCCATATATACTCTATAATTTTTATAACATGTACATAATTAATACAATACTCAAATGACAAAATAACTTAAAAACAAAAAAACATATATAATCATATATATTCATAATTGGTATTATCATAATTGATTATTATCCAATAGAAACATTTGCGGTATACTCAGATGAGTTGGACATTGATTCTCCTAGTGTCCCAACTCCTTGCAGATGAAGCATTGTACATTTGAAACTTTTTTATTACCATTTCCATCACGTACTTGGTGTAGTTTTCCTTCACATTTATAACAAATTCCCATTCCCTTCATGCAATTACCATGGTGATTTTTTCCACAAATATCACAATAGGAAAATCCATCATTCCCCTATTCAATTTATCCATATTTTTCTCTTCTCTCCATTTCTTCTCTGGAATCCCTTCAAAGCCATAAATCTCAAGGAATTATGTACAAACCATATTATGAAATAACATTATTTCATCATATGATGAGAATATGTGGGAGACTATTTAGCTATTAAGTATTGGCTTAATACCAAGAAATATATAATCATTCTCATTATTTCGATCATGTGTATTACTAGAATTCACATTCCTTCTAGTAGGCTCCATTTCTAAACAATGGAAAACACTAGGTCAGTTTACGAATCACAATGCATAATTCCAAACATGTAAATTACCTAATGTAAATTGAAAATATTATGAATATAATATATAATCATAAAATAAATTCTTTGATAAATATTTAATTTTAAATCCTTTATAATGGCTTGTAATTAAAATGTTAATTATCCTAAGAATATACCCTAGGAGTGTCGTAACCAAGAGTGTAACAAGGCCCATTTTCGTGTACTAGAATACCCTTGGTCAAGCAAGAAACTCATTGTCAGATCATTTACTCCTTGATACATTTGTGCCATAGTCTCCATTACCTACTCGTATCTAGACAAGGATGTATTTTTTGGAGAATAAACAAAATATATACATTAATAAAATTCTTGGAAGGTAATCTACATTAATCCACAAAGTCTATCATTGGGTAATGTTCTCTAATCAATGTTTATATAAATTGAATTTCCATATTGTTGAAAAAATTGCTATGATACTAACTATAACTCCAGACTCCAGAATACCAGATTCAGTGCATCATTTTAATAAATTTGAATGATTACAATGAAACAAGTCACGATAAGTCGATCTGTTCAGAATCCTTGGAAAATAGATTACAGACATGAATGTTACAGTACATTATAAAATAAAAAACAACCACATCATTTTCTCCATTGACCACATTCATATACCTTACATTATCCATGAATTAAATTCATAATATACATTATCATATCCTAGAAAGAATAAAACATAGAAAGGGGTGGGATCAGATGCCCAATAAGGATTAAAATTTAGCTAAAACCATCATAAATAAACTAAAACATTTAAGGTTATGTATAAAACAATAAAAGCCTTTTAATCTTTAACATCAGCATAATTTGGAAAAGATAAATCATATAATTCCATTTTCTTAATCACATAGATATTATACTAGTCAAAAAATCACATTTAATATAAATAGATAATTTCATAATGAAGGTACGCATAATTCCAGAGTTCATAAACACATAGTCAAGGCCTTGTTCCCAGACAAGAAATAATATTTTTTTCAAGGCCTCCATCCAAGACCCTATTTTGTCTCATGAGACCTATCAATGCATCAAGGAGCTGTAGAGGGGTCCACCTGTCACAAAATAAGTCACATTCATTCCTCATATGAATATGGTTAAACATAACATAACCATTCATATTAAAAGTATCAAATGAAATGTAATAACATTATCCAAAAACCATGAATGGTATAAAAATAACACATCCACAATCAAACATATCACATAACAATCAATACAATAAGGACGATTTGGATCATAATAAATCTACCTCTATCAAGAATAATATCACGTAAAGGATGTTGACGTAGTTGAGAATGATTATAAAAAATGTTTGAGAGAAATATCCCATTTTCATGAAATAATTTAAAAGACATATAAAGTATTTCATTTAAATTACACTTTTCAATCAAATTTTAGCATTCCACTTTCAATCTATTGAACGATATTATCATTTTAAAACATTCATGTCAATATAAATAAATCCTTAAAACCAATTTCAAAACATGGAAATTAATGAGAAAGGATTAGAATAGTAAATCATTAAAAAAATTAAAATGATGTTTTAGTAAAACGTTCCTTAAAAAAGGATACATTTGAAAACAATTTTATGAATCATGGATATGGAAAACAAATATGTCATAGTTGATACATTCATAAAAACAATCTTAGATAATAAAGAGATTGTGAAATTAACCATTACCATGTAATTTTCCATAGTAGAGGGCATGTTAACCTCAGGTATTATAGTTAATTTATTATTATTAAATTATAAAAGAACCACATACATAAATATGATATCATATATGATCTTCTAATATTCCTTTGTTAATAATATTTTAATAGTATCATCATTTTCTGTGTTAACTGATCCATTCTCTGTTACATGATTGGTTATGTAAGCCATGTTTTTAATGAATATGATGTATTTGATTCATATAAAGAATGATAGTAAATTCTTAAACATTATTATTAATCATAAAATTAAAATAAATTTTGAATGATTTTGATGGGAAATAATTCTCAACTCGTTTGTGGAGACAGCAATTTGTATGTACAAACAGGCGAGAATATAATTATATTGATGGTGAAATCATATGTAATTTAATGAAATTTCATATATATAGAATCATATACAATATATAATTAATATTTACATCATCTATCTTCATTATTACCCCCATCAAAATAATTAAGTGTTTTAATAACAAACTACACCACAACGTGGAGAGGGTAAGTCGTACGTACGCACGTGTGGTGACTTTTTCATTTCGAGGATGGATAGAATAATGTATATGGTGGTACCATATTTAGAATAAAATCACAGTATTTAGGAGGTGTTATAGTGTTTTTTTTGGTATGGAAACAATAAATAAAGAGGAAGTGTATGAAGAAAATAACTTGAAAGGCGGTGGAAAAAATTATTTTCACTTCTTTAGGTATTTCATTTTGAGTGGATCAAAAGGGATCATAGGTAGGATTTATGATAAAAATAAGGACTCTAGGCTGATGTGAGAGATGTTGGGGGGTATTTGGGTATGGTTTGGCTGAGAAACATTTCTTTGGAGATGTGATTTGGAGAAAATGGGAAGTGCCATTTTATAAGAGCGATGAGGGTCAATTTTGGAAAAGATTAAAATATTAATTTATTATACAATCATATTCGATTTATAATTGCTGAAAATGAATTTATTTTGAGACTCAAGTGGTTATGGTTCTAAATCATCTCAACCAATTGGTTTTACATATGTTTATGATACCATTTTAACATTATCTTTTAGATTTACATCTTAGTTAAATAGTTTAACTTTAACCGTGTCTTGTTGTATTCTTCCACAATATGGTTAATAAAGATACTCTAAACATAAAAGTGATCCTCAAGTGACTCATTAATGAAATAAATAATTTTATTTAATCCCTTTTCTAAACCATTGTTTTTTGGGAATAATATATCAACCAATAATGTAGTATTTTTTTAAAAAGTAATTTATGTCAATTTTGACCCTATTTGGTATTTTGTTTTTGTGAAAGTTAGAAAAACCATATCACTTAGAAAAAAATTTATCTAATCAATCCTAACATTTAATATTTACCTTGAAAATTCTTGGATTGAATCAAAACATTAATATTTTATTTATTTTAATATTTATAATATATACTATTTAAATATTTTATTAAGAATGTAGTTATTACATCAAAATTGTGTCATAAATAAATTTAATTATTTAATATCTAAAAATTATAAATAAAATTACATTATGTAGGAATGTTTTTTATATTATTTATTAATATTATTAGTCAAATTTATCAAATTTATATCAATATATAAAATATAGTTTAGTTAATAAACTTTGAAATCAACACTTTTAACTCTTCTCTAAATAAAATAATAATAATTGTCTTAATCTATTCCAAGTGGACCTAAAGGATCATATTTTATTCCTTAGTTTGTTTTTCTTCAAATTACACTTATCAAAAATAATTAGGACATCTTTTAGGGTAATTATAATATTTTTTTACAGTTACTTACCCTATTTACTTTTAAACATCGTAAATAAAATTCCACAGTTACTATTCACCAACAATTATTTTCATCTTGTTGAATCAAATTTTACTTACTGATGTCAACTGTGTCTCTCGTATTTTTGAAATTCATCTCACAGAAGAGTAAATATTATGTTTTATACTAATTTGCTAATGTTCCAAGTTGGTGGGTAAAAGAGGATAAAAATTTCAATAAAATTATATACATCTAATTTTATTATAAAATGACTCCAATGAATTATATTGAAAATAAATAGGCATTATATATCTATTTTGACTTAACATAAATTTATATAAAAAATTATTATTTAAATAAAATTACTTTTTTAAATAATAGCGTACTATTTTTCAATATTCATCAAAAATTGAATGTTTTTAGAAAAATACCAAAAAATCACCCTAAGGTAATTTTGATATTACAAATTCAAAAATGAAGTATATTTAACCAAATTAAAAACATTGAAGTTTCATTTAATTATTCGAAATTAATTCTCACTGTCAAAACCAAAAAGCGGATTTTTGAAAAGTAAAAACAATCAAAATATTGAAATCCGTTTATGTCAAATTTAAATGTGAAATTACATAT
This sequence comes from Viscum album, assembly GCA_963277665.1. Taxonomy (NCBI): domain Eukaryota; kingdom Viridiplantae; phylum Streptophyta; class Magnoliopsida; order Santalales; family Viscaceae; genus Viscum; species Viscum album. The sequence goes on from OY728122.1 coordinate 1,199,260,102, forward strand.
AATGGAATACATTGTATTAAATGAAAAAAATATAATATAATTATACGTCAAAACCATTCAAATTCAAAAATTATCACTATAAATTATTTCACTTAAAAAAGTTTTTTTCAATTAAAACATAGTATTTGTCACTATTCATCAAAATATGTAAATTATCAAAAAAGTACCAAAAATTTATGAAAACAAAATTCTTATGTCCCGCTTATAAATAATAATTGATTTAATTTAATTGAATATATAAGTGTAAAATATTAGTTATAAAAAGATTTTTCCATTAAAAGGTGATAAATTGCATTTTTTTAAAAATTCTTCTTTTATTTGAAAAAAATGAATTTATTATTATATTATGTCAAAAGAGTATATAATATGGATGTTAAAATTATTTATGTTATACAAGATTCAAAATGAAGTTAATACTATTCATAACCACTTTGGATCAACTGGTTTTGAAAGTTGTGGTGCACTCAAAATCGGTGTTACCTGTAATGCAATCTATATAATTACATTATTGAGATAACGTACTATGAAATCATGGGGTGGTACATTGAACATGTATAAATAATAGTCATATACACTCATTATGTAAAGGAATTCAAATTAATACCTTTAATAATCTTCTTGAAATCATTCTACGTCCACCCATTTTATTATGGACAGGAAACCCATGTAAATGAATGATCAAATGGACATGAAATCCATTTATGCATGTAAACCTATAGATATGAAATCCCGGTCCATATATAAAATTATGGTCATGAAAACCCAATCTAGACATAAAGGTTTTAATATAAAATCATGTTCAGGAATAACATATTTAAACTATGATTTAACCATATTTTTCAATTGACTTTGAAAGAGTTATAGGTCCATCCTCAACAAAATAACAAATATACATTTGCGTGACATAGTATCATTAAACATTCATCATCAAATAACCTATGAAAATAAACAGATATCCTAAACATTTCATCATAATATACCACATGAAAAAGGGAAAATGATTCAGAAACACGTTATCATCAAAAACATAAACCATACAGGGAAATAATAAGGATGTTATCATTTTAACCTTACCATGGTAAATGATATATTATTAAATGAATAATGATATTGAAATATCACTTGAAACATTTATTAATGAAAAAAACCATTCTATTTTGAAATCAATCATTTTAAATAAAAATACTTCAAATTTATAATGGTAAATTTTTTGTTCGAAATAAAATTGGAAATGTGAAAAGGAATATTAAAAAAATGTGGTTATGAACGACAAAAATTACATTCATGTTATATAAGTAAAAAAAATTCCCCTTACACCTTTTTTCAGAAATAAAAATGTATCACATTTAGAAAAATTAAAGATGAATCATTTAGAACCATTTTTTAAATAATGAAACATGTGTAAAAATGACATTAGAAATAAATTTTTGAACAGTAAAAACCATCATTAAATCTATTCTATAAAACATGGATATGAAATAAAATGGTTTATTCACATAATAGATAAATAAACTAGATTTTTAATAAAATTTATTTTCTATTTCTTTTGAATATAACTTGAACTAAATTAAAGAAAATCATGTAATTTAAATAAATTTCCGCTATTGAATAAATTCCATAATTTTCTTGAGTTTTATATTATATTATTTAATCATCATAAATTTAATAATAAAAAATCATCGTAACATTGACATTTTATCAAAAAAACCATTACCAAATCAGTATCTTTTCTTTTATAAGACCTATGATCATTAGAACCATATATGTATATGTATATCCTATAATTTTAATTAATAAGAATATTTAAGTCAATTATAAAGAAAAATATAAGCCACATAATATAAAATTTTTTATATAAGTCTTGTGTCCCATAGAAATAACAGTGAGACGTAAATCCATTACCATGAGATCGACTTCATTCAAAAATCAATTAACAACCTGGATAAAAAATTTAAATATATTTTACATTTAAAAAAATATATAAATTTTCCTTATTTAATTTGTATTCATTATATATATTTAGATTCATTCCTTATTGTAGATATATAAAAATGAATTACATTATTCACTAAGTTGTGGTATGATTGTATGTATTAAAATTATTTTCATTTTTCATGTTATTAAATGAATTGATGTTGAAAAAAAATTCACCAATAAAAAATAATTCTCTTTTCATAAAAAAAATAAATTCATCTATTTCATCCTTATAACTATATAAGTAAAAAATAACTGAAAACAAATTACATCACTATGTGCTGGTGTAGTCCACAAGTACCCACAATCAACGTTATTGTTTTTTGATATTTTGAAATGAAAGACAATTGAAATTATATATTCCATCTAGAAGTATAATTAGTTCATAATTATCAAATATTACATTTAAACCCATAATAATAATCTAGTATAATATATGGTAATGATAATTGTATTATATCTCTATGTGGAAATGGAAAGTCGTGCGCATGTAGGAGGGATACATTCACACAAATTCTATGAGAAATTAGATAGATAATAGTTTTTAATAATAATACTTAGATACATTCTATTTCTCATACTTAATATATTATTTTAGTAAGAATATAAAAGATTTAGAGTATGATAAAAATGATTAAAAAAAAGTCATCGGTTATACTGATTACCTCTGCTTTGAAATAACAACAATATATATCCTATTAAGGACACAATGATATGAATTTTGGGAGTCGAAAAACATATATAATGTGTATAAGAAAATTTTAAAGAATTTTGGAAGGGAATTGTTGTTATATAAAGTGAAAATTGGTGTTCATAAGAGAAAAGAGGGGTGCCCTTTTGTAACTGAGGGTATGTTAACATTCTAATTATCATAAAATATTAAGTTAGTATAAATTAATAATAAGGATAAAATGGTATAAAATTTGTAATATTACAATAAAATATTATATTTAGTAAAAATACGGTAATATAATAAAATTAGACATGTTTTGATTAAATGTTGACCCTTATCTATTTATCAACTATTCACTATCCCTTTTGAAAATTATAGTAATATTAAGACTGTTTAGAAATTTATTGTTTATTGTCTACCTATAAATTGAAAAATAATATAAATGGTCCATGATTAATGATCAAAACCGAATAAGAATAATTTGATTGAAAATTATATGTTTTTTTATGTTCAAATCATTCAAAAAAAATATTTAATTTAAAATATCAATAATTCCATTTTAAGGCCACACATTTAATTTGTCGATAAATAAATAAATAAAATCGGGGGACTAAAATAAAATGAATTAAAACCTGCCTATAATTTCATATAGAGCTATTTATTTTTTTGGAAAAATTTATTCATTTAACATATGTCATTCTTTATTTCTGAAAATATTTTATATTATTTTTCTTTTAACTCAATAAATAAATTAATAGTATTGCACAAGAATTTGTTGAAATTATATAATTTATAAATTTTATGAATAAATTTATGAGAATATAATAATTTTTGTAAATACAGCCCCTCCACATTGGATTGTGTTTAAGAAAATGATCTAATATGACATTGTAGATATCCTTAATTCGACAAATGCTGGAAATATATATCCAGGCTTCATAAATAGTGGTGGTGATTTTCCTTTTTAATGAAAAATCCAATAAAAACATGTCTTTAACAAAATAACAATTTTATTTATGTCAAAAAAATTTCAAAAAATAAATATTCCAAGAGAACACTATAGGAATAACACAATAATGCATAAATAGAATTTCCTACAAAAGATGAAACAATAAAACCAAATGACACTATGATATAACTCCATTTATCCACACTAGGATCTATTCTATAAGAACTATAATATCAAACAAGGATCACAATGTTCCACAAAAAAATGAGATTATATACCTTTAAATATTCCATCGAATAAAAAATCTATAGTAGTACAAAACTAACAAATTATTGGGGTGAGTCATAATACTCATTATGTCCTCCCTAAATTAATTCCCTACACATTCCATAATGATAATACTATTAAGGTATTTTTATAAGAAATTAGGAAATTACAAACACATACTAACCTTGAATTTCAGCTTATATCAATATATTCCAATTGAAAAGAAATCATAACACATTTTTATTAGCGTAACCAAATCAATTAAATTTTTCTGCATGCCTACCACAATCTTACATAGACTATTCACATTAGATTAGTTTACTCATTAATGGTGGAACATCCCATCCAACCTCATCAACTTTTTAACTGGTACATCATGCCCTCATCCCCTAGATTGGGGTACTTCACACCCACAATCCATCCAATATCATACATTTTTAATCATGAAAGACAAAACCCTTATCAACAATATTTATCAAAATCACATTAACAAATAAATTCCCACAAAAACATTCTATCTAACCAACCATTTATAAAAAATTTCAATTTCAACGACATGCCAACATCATTTCAATAATAATCACATTTTATTGAAAAAAAATTATTCCCCATCCAATATCAATATCAATTCAATCAAATCCACATTTTTGTTAGAAACCATTTTCAAAAATAATTTTCTATATAATTTTCTAACATACTAATTTTAAAAGAAACATTATGAAATATAACCAAAAGCATATAGCACAAACAGGCAAAATTTTCTCTAAATTCCCTAATTCATCTAAAAATGGGTTTCAATAATTCTTAACACATCACAAAAACCATAAATTTTAAGAAAATAATATTAATTTTAAATTAAAGCTTTGTGTTCTAAAAAAATTGGATTCATGAAGGAATACACATACCGTAGAGATTTGGAAAAGACGATCCACCGACCAACCACAATCTAAATCTACACGAAACATCCACAAAATACCTTATATATCATTTCCTAAAATCAAAAAGCCCAAATCTCATCATTTTAGTAAATAATAACCACAGATATACATGAAATATATTTTTATATAAAAAATAAAGAGATATGATGAACTAGATCTAAGGATATTTTGAAATAACTATGTGAGGAGACTTATTAGTGGGGAAATTCCATTAAACAACCAAGAAAATAATTCAAAACTATTACAAAACAAGTGGGAGAGCCTCTCTAACCCATGAGAAGAATAATCCATTTTGGGTTCATATTAGAATGGAAACGGTGTATTCTGGGTTAATCCTAAGCCCCCTTGTGTTTAAAAAACATTTTTCAATCCATGCAAGGTTAGCTCGAACAAATAGAATGATAGTGCGCTGACTACACAACTGTTATTGTCCTAACGAGATTCTTTCATAGTAGACTCACTGGATTAAAAAAACAATGTTCCATTGATGCAGAAGTCCATTACCTTTAGCAGAAAGCATTATAAATGGTGCTCCATAACCATGTACCAACCCATTTACCTATTCATATTTATACACAATTAATTGGGTTGTGTGTAATGGTTTCCACTAATTATGCTCAAACCATAATCCCCATAAAAAAATACTCCAAATCATTCCTAAACACTTACAAACACTCTTAAACACTAACCCACCACATTACATTCAAAAAATGCATAAACATGGATTACATACCACAAACTAGGGGTAATAATATTTCACTACACACTATGTTGTTTTTTCATTCATTAAGAACCTAAAATTGTTCTTATGTGGACATAAAAGTGATATTTTAAACTTAGTTTGTTTAATTCTGTAACATTCATTGTATATAATATTAAATAAATTTTTAATTGGAAAATATTAGTTGAACACATATATTACGTGAAAATCATGATAATTGATAAATTAAAATCATCTAATAAGTTTTACTACGAATAATTATATCATTATATCATAGTTTTAACAATTAATAACCATATTCAACCTTTACCTAGGTGATAAATTTTACTATAGTTAATATTCATGATTTTTTAAAAAAAGTGATATATTTACATAATAATAAACTAATAATTCAATATATAGAATAAAATTTATCAAGTTATATTAATATTATTTATGGAATTAATATTAAAAAATGTGTGCAAATTTATATTAAACATGTTTTTAGGAAAATATATCCTCTTTGAAAATATCAATTTAATATATGAATATGTTTTTGTAAAATTTTATATAATAAAAATTATTCTAATGAAAATAATTGGATATTAATAAAAAATAAATAATGTTTCTTAAAAACCAACTTAAAAAGAATTTTTTCAAATTCTAGAAACAAAATTTCATTTCACCGTAAAAATCATTTTTTAGTAGACATTGGGAAATTAATATTTTTAGAAAAATCCCAAAAAATAACCCCAATATAAATTAGATATGATGATTTCAAGGATGGTATTATTTTTATAAAATAATATTTATATATGTTACCAATATTAACTATTATACTGTATCATAAAATGAAATAAATTTACATTTTTGATGAAAAAATATTTTTGAATGATAAAAAATATTTCTAAAAATTGAGTACTTATCTCCTAAAAATTAATAAATGATTTTTTTTAATTAGTATTTTTATCATATATTTATTATAATATAGTTAATTATATACAAAAATTCAAATTTGAAAACAATTTTATTATAACCATATTTAAATATTAGTATTTTGGGATCATTTAAGCTTAGTGTTTCTTGTCAAATAAACAATCAAATATATTAATTTTTAAAAATAATTGGGTGATGCATTAGCCATCCTTTAAAAAAATTTATTTAAAAATTATAATATGTGGTTGTATCCATAGTTTGAAATTTGAAAATACATTTGTGGAAGACCTATCATCGTAAAAAGGGATACTAAAAAACCAAACTAAAATGGAAAAGGAGGTACAAATATCATCAAAAATCGGTTTCTGAATAAGACAATATTAGTGGGAATTTAAAATATAGATATGGGAGGGAGAAAATATGACCAAATAACATTAGATATTGAAAAAGAAAATGTTAATGAGAATTATAACCTTAAAAAAACATTATTCATGTTTCATATTAATAATCCATTGATTTTATGAAAGGAAAAGTAATCAAATAACAATTTCATTTCCTGGTAATCTTCCTAAATTAGAGGAATTATATTACAATATAGGTAAATATATCAAGGATATAATCATATTTTATTTCATTCAACTTCAAAATCATTATATCATCCTTGGGATGTTATTATATCAATTTCCACTCAATTTATAAAACCAATAGATGGATATTTCAGATGAATTTTTCATGAAAGAAGTACTTTTAATGAATCAAAAGATCCACATGTCATTCTTTCATCCTCTAAATATTGTCAACAACCAAAATAGTTAGTACAGGTTATTTTAAATCATATATTAACCTCAAAAAAATCCACAATTCATATTATCCATTCCAAATGGAGTAAATCTTAATACACCTCTATATTAATACCGACGGCATTCAAAACCCAAAAATGAATTGACGTCATATCCTTAAATGATCAATGTAATAGTTATTTTAATCACTCATAACTTATAATTCATAAATATATACGTTTATCATATATTCCCCAAAATATTATAATCATTTACTAAAATTTTAATAATAGTATTCTAATTTATTCTAAAATATAATTAACCACTTATTCTTTAAATATACTCATATCATAGAAAAATATATATCCTTTGTGGATTTTTTTTCATCCAAATAATGATTGATGATTATAGGTAGATTCAAAATTTGAAATATTATTTTATTAATTCTATAAATATACATTGAATCTATTCTATGAGAGGTTATAAATACCAAAAATCCCATCATATTTTACAAAAGAAAAATATTTTTATAGCTATTAATCATACAGTAACAAAAATTGAATCCACAATTATATAAAAGAAAATAAGTGTGTCCCAAATATAATGATTGACTTCAACAACATTAATTTCATTGTCTTTCACATTTTCCATTGACCTTATTGGTTATTATGACTTGTTATATTCATTAGGAAATGGATTAGGGAATTGATTCAAATAGTTCCCAAACACATTGAATTTATAGAATTAATATCTAAGTGGGGTATTTTTTATCTCCCTCCACATTTATTTCATTTAATGTACTTTTAAATCAATTCGACATTTGTTTTGTAGATTTCTAGGCATCAATTAGATGAGAAATTTTCTTGTTCCTTTAAATAATACACATGAGCCATATTTCTACCATTTTTGGAATGTATCAGGATTAAGTTATTTATTCCCTCTATATGATACAACACTGGAGATTTCATGAGGCTCTATATTCTTTTTCTTGTCACCTAATAATTGAGGTTTTCCAGTTTACATTACCTTTTTTGGCCATGTCAAATTATATCATCATATTTGTCAATGTCTCTTATAGAAAACACCTTTTAAATTCATGTTTCAAAGCATTGATAAATCAATAATATTTTATTTGAGAGATGGTGATTATACCTGATTCATTCCAATAAATTTTTTATTAAATATTCCTCATATGTGGCAATTTATTCATAATTATTCTAATTAAGATAAATAAATTCATTATCTTTATTCATAAAACATTCATCATCTTATAACCCATGAAAATAAATGGATTCTATTAACATTTCATGATAGTACAACCCATGGGGAAAGTGGATAGTTAACAAAAACATCTTGTCATCATAAATATAAGCCATTTAGATAATGAATTATCATTGTATGATTTTATAATAATACTTGTAAATTTTTTGTAAAATAAATGGATGTAATCATAGATGGAATGTGACATTGAAATTTCACATGGAACAGTTGTTGAATAAAATGATTTCTACAATTTTAAAATAATTAATTGTAATAAAAAACTATCTTAATTATTATAGTAAAAATTTTATATTAAATATAATTGGAATACTATAAAGGATTATTTAAAAATTTATTTTTAATGGTGGATCTAAATTCGATTCATGATTTATAAGATAAAATAAAACATTCATTTTAAATTTTTTTTAAAAATTAAAATGATTTCCATTCATAAAATGATATAAATATTCCATTGGAATAATTATTTTAAAAGTAAATAATATGTAAAAATTTCTATAATAAATAATATAATATTATTTAAATACATAATTAGAACTTTTTTAAAAAAATGGATTTTTAATAAATTGTTTTTTCAACTAAAGAGAGAAATTAAGTCATTTTTCCATAAAAAATATTTACTTTTTCAGGATAACATAAGGTGATAATTGAAATAATATATTTATTATAATGATATAACAAGATGATAAGAACAAAAAATGTGTATTTATTGTTATATCAAAATTTTACATCACTTAAAGAATAATCATAAATAATATTTATTATAAAGAAAATGTACTATAAACTAATTAAAACATTTCTAACTATTGATCATAAGCCCAATGAAATATATAACCCTACATGGATATGTATATCACATAATTTTTATTAGAAACATATTACAATATATTTTTCTGAAATATATACACTATGAAAACGAAATAAGTGGTGTACAAGTCATGTGTATAGTGACCTAGGCATAATATACATGGATATAACATAATTTTATATGAATATTCATCAGATTAACAAACTACATGCTTGATGATTGTTATAGTTTTGTGTATTTAGAAACATGGAAACATAATCTTCATCCTTGTCAAAAAATCATCAATATATATCATAATTATCCTCCCCATTATAACTCCTACTTAAAATCATTCTTCATAACCTGGGGAATGGAAACACAAGAAAGGGGTGATCTCAGACACTCCGTAAGGGTAAAAATGTGATAGATGTAAGAATAATATAAGACTAATTTCATTAAACGATCCAAGAGCATAATCCATAGGAGAATAACATTGGAATAGGAAATATAATTGTGGTATGTACATAAGCATAGAAAATAAAATGTCACGGGTAACTACCAAGAACATCATAACATTGTGTGATTTAGGTAAAAAAACTATGTACCTTATTTGGTATATGGATGGCTACTCATGTAACATCTTGTTCAAGATTCATATTCCCTCCCATGTACCCTTTTGTAATGAGGATGGGATTTCATCCCACATACCCTCTTGTTACGAGCAAGGGATTCCCTTATATTTACCCTAGTATTATGGAATTAATATTCACTCATGTATACCCTATAGTCTTGTGCATGATATTCTCTCTAGTAGACCATCTAATTATGAGTTTAGGATTCCCTCCCATAAACCCTCTTGTTACGGGATTGGTATACACAAACTTATACATTCTTTTAATAGAATTGGGATACCCTCTCATGTAACATTTTATCACATATAAAATTTACCAACACTAAATTCCTTGGAAGGTGATATAGGTACAACCTATCATATAAATAAATCATACATACGTGTTCAAGAAGATAATAAAACCTACATTATATCATGAACCAAAAAATTTATTATTTTCATAAAAAACATTTTATTTCCCATGAAATGAAATGGGTGTTATAATTATTTCAACATATCATAACATATGGAAGTGATATAGGTTCCATAACTATTTAATCATAGAATAGTCGATTAAATGAAGTGGGTATCATAAGTGTATTAAAATGGTATATCTCGTGTAATAGAAATGGGATTCATAAAGATCATGTGATATTAAACAGAAAACATTCAATGAAATAATAATAATTTTTTAATTTGATCATATTACTTTTAAATAATAAAAAATATAATTTATTTCATCTTAGAAATGGAATGATTTTGAATGATAACATTGAGCTTTTATAAAGGGAAATAACCTTTTTGTTGAAAATAAATTTTTAATAGATAAAATTCATTCAATATAATTTTTTTGAAAACAAATTTTAAAACATATGATGTAATATTTATAAATCATTTAAACAAATTCTGGTGTAAAATATCCATTTTCCTTGAAAAAATATTTTTAAATTATAATTGTTTTTTTAAATATTTTGATATGAAAATAACCTTAAAATATTATAAATGAATATTTCAAAATAATTTTAAACATTTTTATACCATAAAAAACTTTTAAAATGTATAAACAAGAATATTAGATAAAAATTTATTTAAAAAATTTTATGAAAACAATTATAGAAAATATTTGTTTTTTAATAATTTAAATCTTTTACAGATGAGAGAAATAAAAATGTATTTTCAAAAAAACAATATTAATCATATTAAGTACCAATGTGTTTAAAAATAGTATGAATATTTGAATATATGATTAATATATAGAGAATAATAAAATTATTTAGATTTTTTAGGAGTTGAATCAAAAGACTTCATCAATTGACTCATAATTGTAAACAATGCCCATAAACCATGATATTATAACAATAATCTTTTACGGATTTGATAACATCGAATCATAATCACGAGGAAATATTAAAATTACATGAAGCTTAGAATATATTTAAAATAATAATATTCATGATACAAAATTTCAAAAATAATTATATACATCTCAATGTAGAATATAGGTTCATAACATGACATGTGTCTCATAAATGCAAAATTTAAAAGACACATTACAAATTTGGGAACTTATGAATCATAAACCCCGTGAAAGTGATATCATAAAATTAATATGTAAATAATAATAAATTTAAGGATAATATATATATTATAAAATCATGGGTTTTATATACACCCCACAAAATAAACGAGTTTTGAATACAGAATCAGTCTTGCGGAAGTAAATGTTGGATTGCAAATATTCTCACAACATAAGTATATTTTGAATCATGAGAATCGTAAAATTATAAAATAAATTGAAACGTTTTATATCATTAAAAAAATAAACTAATTATATAACATTTCATAGGGAATATATGCACCAGAAAACAGTTATATGTTTTGAATATAACATTTAACTCATAGAAATAAAATTGATAGGACCAAACCCTTACCTTAAGCCATGCATTTCATAAAACATGTAGATAAATAAATTATAATAAATATATTTTTATTATTTATCTACCATAGATTCATATTTTTATATATAATACTATATATGATTTTATTATGACATTATATTATCCTTTTATTAATAATTTCATGGTAAAGTTTTGTTGTGGGTAATAACCCCATTGTTTTTACAATATGTTTTGACATGTTATTATAGATCCTATTTAAAAGATCATGATTTATATAATTAACGATTCTGAATCATAATATATATGTCATATATATTCATTATATATTTATTTGTAATAATCTATAAATGATATAAATTGAAAAAGAAATTCACTGTTCATGAAGATGGTTGGTCGTACATAGTCATGAATGTAGTTTCGATTTTCATCTCATATTGAATGAAGAAATGTAAATATTAAATATATATATATATATGTAATATATTTATAGTAGAATAATTATATCATAAATAACACTTGTGTTTATTAAATCTATCCCTTAGAAATTTTATGTGGATCATGATTGAATCACATCACTTTGAGGAGACGTTATTCCACATGTCCATAAGTGATGTTATCATATTCTCAAAAAATGAATGCAAGATTTTGTGTGTTATATGACAATTATATAAGAATAAATCCACCATAAACATAATATATATTATATAAAAACCAAAATTACATCATTATTCGAAACCCTGAACTATGTAAATGGATGAACGAAAAACATGTTTTGGAAAGGCGGTAGTTCATCACACACAAAATGACGATTGTGAATCCTATTTTATAGAAATGAAAATAGAAGTAGGATGAAACCAAAACATAAAATATAATGAATATATTGATCTTAATAAGGACAATATATTTTCTAGTAATAAAAATAATTGTGGTTATGTAGGCAGAAATAATACAAAAGTTATTGTTGATTTATGTAACATCTTCTACAGCTAACACCATTTGGTATACACCAAAGGGCCCCAGAGGTTGTAATTTTTTCAAATTTTAGAGATATTGGATTAATTTATTAAATTTTTAATGTTATTTTGGTAGTTTTTATAAGATTAAAATGTATTTAGATGTGTGAAGACATGAGGGATTGAGTACACTTTTATAGTAGAGTGGTGGAATTATTTTAACTATAAAAAGGTAAACATTATTGAGATGTATTTAATTCTAATTTCACTTACAATAATAGTCCATTTTTTAGGAAAGGGATTATATTCTATATATTTCCTCCCAATGAATTTTTGAAATATTTAAGTGTCATTTCGACCACTTTTGATAATGTTTAATCACTATATAAACTCATTTTTTACATTTGTCATTATAATTAATTTTTATTATTTTCACAAATATTTTCTCTCATAATCCAGGTTAGACATCATAGATATTATAAATTATAATTATTAAAAACATGGATATCATTTTTAAAAATTTTCTTCACGTAAATGGATTAATTTTTTTAAATGTAATCCCACAGACGGGGTGAGAGAATGAGATTTTTAATGAAAAATGTTCAAAATATTGAATTTTTATATATCTAATTTAAATGGGAAATTGAATAATAGTTACTAAATTTTATTAATTTATAGATAATTTATTTAATTATAGTTTAAATCCAAATTAAAATATAATTTAACTATGTAAATTAATTATATGAGAAAAATGTTTTCAATTAAAAATTAGTAGTTTCACTAATCATCCAAAAATGAAACATCTCATAAAAATTCCAAAAATACAACATATGATAATTTTAAAGTTCTATTATTATTATTTTAGTTTATTTTATAAATAAAAATTATAAAATTGTCAAAAAATTATATTTATTATATGCACACCATTAAGAGGTTGTAAAATTTCTATATATATATATATATCTCTGTGTGTGTGTGTGTGTGGGTGTTTGTGTGTGTGTGGGACATTAGTTTTATTCATATATATTTTCTAAAAAACACATTATATAAACATTTAATATTTTTTTGAATAATATATATTTATAAATTTAAATAAAATTACTTATAAAAAGTATTTCAATTAGTTTATTGTGGTAAAAAATGATTGATTACGTAAATATAGTATTCCAACAAAATATTTCCATATTTCCATATGAGTTTTTTTTTGGATTTCTATAAAATTGGTCCCCACATTATTCTTATTTTTTAAAAGTGGAAATAATATTTTAATAATTTAATTAATGTTATTCAAGACAAATATTCAAAATATTATATGACAACTATAATAATATTTTAATAACAATATTTATAACACATTGTAGTTTTGTAAAACTATTCCTTATGTTAAATGATAGTTATCAAAAAAACTTAGCATTAAAAAAAAATAAGAAAATCATATTGTTTCGTGTACTATGAGATAATCTAAATGTTTCATGTAGTGGAACCTCGACATAGGGTTTCCTAAAAAGAAACAATAACTTGGTAATTTAATATAACACATGCTATATTCAATTATACGTAAAAATAATGATATGAAAAGGATTAAATTATTAAAAATAATAATTCATAAAAACATAGGGTGTTACATTCCACACCCCTTAAAATGAATTTCTACTTTTATATTCAGTTGGATTATCAATAGTTTAATATTTGAAAGTAATTTTCTATTATCTTGCATCATAAAAATGAATACTAAAACATCATTTAAATTGGGTATGTTGGAAACCTACCAATTTCCCAACGTAACTAAAACATTATTTAACCAAATAATAACATAGGTGCAAAGTCATGACATGGACACAAAAGTGAAATCAATCTATCACGTTCATATGAAGAGTGATAAATTAAATGTTTTATTGATATTTAATGAACTGTTTAGCCATATGGATAGGAGGCTTGAAAATGTTCATTGATATCATAAAAATTTATTATAAATTCTCCACATTTTAATTTAATATACTTATAATAATGTTTAAAAATTTTAATGAGAAGATATACTTACTTGATTTCATCTTAATATAACTATTCGTTATTAAATGATAAATTTCCCTTTTATAGCATTTTCAGTGAAATAAAGTTGAATTTTTCCTTCCTAAATAATTATAAAATCATGATATCCAAAAATAAAAAAATAATCCTTTTTATATATCATTAGATAACATCACAACAAAATATTTTCAAATTTTATCCGATATGTATAAATTGTCATGTGCTGAGATAATAATTTTATCTCAAAAAACATCTGATGTCCAACACAATCAATCCCATAGATGGTTATCCATATAACCCTTATGAAAGATGAAATTTAAAAACGTTAGACACCTTTTAACAATGCATAACATTAATCCCCCTTATAGAATAAAGTATAACATTACTGTCACATACTAAATATGTGAATACATTCCCCACATACTATCATGAAGCATGCTAATAACTTTAATTACAGTAGATATATAATGAAAAATTACATGCCTATTCATTCATTTTATTTTCTATTATCTTCTAAAAAATTCAATCGATGATCGGGCTCCTCCATGTATAGATAGAATATGTGATTTCGTTATTCAATGTTCCATGTGTATAATCACATGAAAATTCAATACAGTAATATTTTCATATGGATCATTTATAAAAAACCAAATATGAAATTCCCAATGTCGGGGAGGAGGATATGTATTCCATAATTATCATGGTGCACATTATAAATTATTTTATAATAATATTTCCATTTATTATTTTTATTTTGAGGTTTTTCTCTATTATCTTCCATATTAGTCATTGGATTGGGAAAATTGTAAGAAAAATTCCCATACTCTGTGAAATTGAAACACTAATGTGTGGGAGGTTCATTTGGTAAGGATTTCTCCATGGTTTTATAAATTAATTTTCACTGAATATTCGTTTTAGTATCCAAATGATGAGATTGGTAGAAAAATACAACCTTTATTTCCTCCTTGATAACATATTAAATAACTTATTAATAGTTATTGAAGTATCTTATATCCATTTCATTTTATATATTAGGTTTCATGGAACTAGATAATTGATAAATGTTGATTTTATGTTTGATGTTAACACCCAAAGAGTACATCACAGGCCTTGTAAAATTTTGTTATAGGAACCAATAGATTCATCATCCTTCTCCATAAAAATTAGGAATTAATTTTCAATATGAATATAAAGAATATGAGGAAATTAATAATTGAAAAATTAGTTCATTAACACTTCACAATCCATGGTGTCAATTTATTCTTGATTCCTCATATTTTTGATAAAATTCAACTATTGGTCTATCACACCTTCCATATGATGGAGAACTAAAATGAGCCTTTCATACTCTAAAAATTAAAAATTAAAATATTCTTTTCAGTGATATTTAAAATTTTCTCCATAATTAATAGATCAACGAAACCATTGAATAAAGGTGGGAACTACCTCATGCTGGACTAAATAGAGCATTTTTCCCTTGTTTTCTTGATTTAATGTTCACCATTATTCAAATCATGGGAATGATTGTTGGTAATAGAAATTATACTATTAATTTCAACACACATATCATTCATTTTCATAGAATTAAAATAATTTCATTTCCCATTGAATTCCTCATAAAAATGGACCCATTGGGTACTATCCAATAACTATAAAAAACATATTGTGAGAAACACAAATCATAGGGGAAAACAACATAATCATGAAAAATTATATAATTTATAAATATTGCAAAACATAATTTTAATAAATGATTCATTAGTTTTATCTGAGTTCATTCAAAGACATTATCTAAATCATTCATAATGGTTTGTAAAGTGTTTCTGAATTCCCAATGCATGTTCCATGGGATTTTCAAAGCTGGTGTGCAACAAGGACCTTCTTCATCCACCAGTTCCCAATCGAGTCTAGCTCAATAAGGTTTTTTGGGTTTTTACCCTTATAAACATATGTTCTAGATCCAAATCCATTTTTAGTTTCCAAACATGAATAAAATTTCATATAATCCAATCCTTCAGTACGTTACCAAAATTCAATTATATTTATCTAATCATTAACTCATCAATGGACATATCGTTAGAGACATCCCTAGACATATCCTTATAAATATATCTAGTGATCTATCCAAAATTCAATAATTATATTTCCCAAACATTGAATAAAATTATACTTTGATACCAAATACACTAAAACATTATTAAAATAAATGGATATTACATCATTTTAGAATAATAATAATCATACTATAGAAATAAATGCACGAGGACCACAATAGTTTAGTGTTTTCCGAAACATGGATTCATAATCTTCTATCTTAGATAAGGATCTTCAAATTAATCCTTAAATATATTCCCCTATATTACTCCTACATAAAACCATGCTTCATGACCTATTGAAAGGAAACCTAAGAAAGGGTTGATCTTAAATGCTCATTAATGATTAAAAAGTGACATATATAAGCATAAATAGAGAATAATGGTATGATAACATGACAAAAACAATATAAGTTCATACCCAACATATCAGAGATCGTAATCAAGAGTCATTTCATAAATATTTGTTATTTATAAGTAATGTTTCATAACAGAATTGTGATATAATACATGTGAGAATAGAATTTTAATAATTAATTGAATTATGGAATAAAAATAAGGATATTATATCATATATCATGGATACCTAGAAATACCCTCTTATCATGTTAATCCTTGTATAATCACCACTTTGAATTCTTGGGGATTGGGATGACATCCCGTTTACTCGTATTATTTCGGGCATGGAATGTCAATTCATGAACCCTAAGGTTATGAGTATGGATAACACTTCTCTGTACCCTCTTATTATTGGACTGGTATTTCCTCTAATAAACCATCTAGTTAAAACCATTGGATTTCATCATGTGTACCCTCTTGTTGATGGATTGGTATACCATTTCGTATACCCTATTATTTTTACAATGGGATTCCCTCTGTTTTACCCTCTTCATATGATATTTGGATTACATATATTATAACTGTTTGTCACAAGACTGGGAAACCCACTCATATACCCTTTGATATTAAATAACACTTACCATTACCCAATTCATTTATGGGAGATATAGGACCCACCCATCACATATAAAAATTAAACAGACATTTTTCATAAGATAATAAATTGTTCATCATATCATTAACCAAAAAAAAGTTATAGGTTTCAAAAAATCAGATTATAAACCAGTAAAAGATATTTGTATCATAAAAATTTTAACATATCAATATGATATAGAAAATATAAAATAATCATTACAATTTCATCATATAATAACAGATAAAATGAAACATATTTCTTAACATTTTTATTATATTATATCTCATAGAAGAGAAATAGGATTCATAGATAACATTTCATATTAAAAATATACGATTAAAATAAAGAATAATAATAGGTTCAATGGATAATATCACCATTAAATCATATACTTTATAAAATTATATCATCTTATATATAAAAATATTTTGAGAGATTTCATTTAGAATTTAATAAGGAAAATAACTTTTAACTAAAAATAAATTAATGATGAAAGAAAATATTTTCAAAAAAACATTAGAAACCCCTACTAAAACAAATGAAGTTATATTTATAAATATTTTAAAACATTTCTTGAGAAAATTATTCTTCTACCTATGAAAAACTCTTTTAAAATCATAAAACATCTTGAATCCCATTTTCATTGAAAATAAAATTGAGATATAATAAAGGAATATTTCAAAAAAATTAAATAGTTTTAAAACATAATTTTTTTATATAACATCCCATGAAAATTATAATTAAATATAATTTTAAAAAATTGGAAAAATTTTTATATAACATTTTTTTGAATAAAATTGATATTATACTAATGAGAAAAATAACGATAAAATTTCCAAACAACCTTTTATTAATCATATTAACTACCGATGAGTGGAAAATCGTACTATTATAAGAATATATCATTAATAAATAGAGTATAATATAACTGAGAATAGTTCTTGAATAATAAATCTCAATATTTCATTAATGGACACATTATTATATTAAATCTAGATATACGATGAGATTGTAACAATAAACTCTTAACACTGTGGAAAAAATTTATCATAATACCCATAAATTAATAAAAATATATGAATATAAAAGCAACATTAAAATAATTAGATTAACTATATTACATTTAAAATTCCAGTACATTCACATCGTAGAAGAATATTGGTGCATAACTTTTTATAGGTGTTAAAGAAGGAAAATTGAGACAAAATTATTTTACACTGGTTTAGTTAATTTTGAACCATAATAACCATGAAAAATAAATTTTAAAATGTATATTAAAGTACCCTTAATCTATTTTATATGTGTAATATAACACATTCATGGGATGTATTTACATCACACACAAAAAAGTGATGAATAAGGCACATGCCTCTAAGAAATAATAGTCGAAATAGAAATACCCTTTCCCCATGAGAAACTTTTGAATGATGAGACACCTGAAATAATAGTATCAGTTAAAACCATAAATATTAAAAATTAAAATAAATTCATTATATAACATTTAATATGGAATTATATGCAATACACATGAATAAAATGTTGTGAATATAACATATTTCTCATAGAAACAAAAGTGATACGAGAAAACGTGTACCCTATATATTTACTTTCTTCATACATGTTAAAAAATTATATTTAATAAGTATAGTTTTATTATAAATATAACATATAACCATATTTGTATATATCATAGAATATAAGATATTATACTGACCTTATATTAACAGATTATTAATAACTTAATAATAATGTTATATTTTGATTAATAACTGGGTTTTTCATATTTGTTTTCAAATTTTTGTCTTCATCCTAGTAAATATATCATTATTTAAATATTTAAATAATTTTAAAATTGATTTAAATATCACATATATTTAGTATATTTTTATTTATAATAATCAATAGATGATATAAAGAGAAAATGAAATACCCCATTCATAGGGATAGTAGGTTTTACCTTTGCATGAATGATGTTTCCTTTTATTTTTAATAATAATAGAAAAAAAATTAAATTAAATGTAAAATATATTATATTTATAGTAACATTATGATATCATATATAAATAACATTTTTTAAAACCAATGCTTAATACATTCCATGTAATTCTTTAACGAGTCACATCACTTTGAGGAGGTTGTGGTCCACACATACACAAATCATGTTATCATATTCTAAAAGAATTGAAATCATGAAAGAATGTGTTATATAATAATTAATGAATCAGAAATGAATCATAAATATCATTTATATCACATTAAAATAATAATTCTATAATTATTCATAATATTGAATGGTGAAAAATGAAGAATGAATGACATCGGTTCGTAAGCCGATAGTCCTCCAAACTTATAGAAAATGATTTCATATCCCATTTCACGGAAGAAGTATAATTGTTGGTATACCCCTTAAAAAATAAAATATCACTATATTTAAGATATTAATTTTATTACATAATAATTTCATAAGAATAATTTGATGAGTTGTATAAATAATTAAAATAGATGTTAAAAATGAATAATATCACCTCTTCTTTGGATAACTCTTTTAGGTATAAAATAATGTGATTACTTGGTTGTATTTAATCCCAATGTGATTATTCTAAGAATAATATAGCTATTTTGAGCATATATGGACAGGTTTTTTATATAAATAGTGAATTAGAGGTGAGGAAATGTAAGGGGTGAGTGTCCTTTTATAGTGGAGGAGGAGTGGAATTCTTGTAAATTTAAAAAGGTAACCACTTTTTAAAAAAATTACATACATTATGTTCCACCAATATAAGAGATGTTTCTATTAAAATGATTATATATTCCAAATATGTCTATAAAATTTCATTTTTATAGGTTTATAAGATGGTTATACACCTTAAATTAATGTTTAACATCTAAAACAATTTTATTTTTCATTAATAACTATAATAAATTTTAATTACATTCACTATTTTTTTGTTCCAAATATATTTTGACCATAAAAGAAATGATAAATTATACATATAACAAAAATTCAATCTATTTTTCTGAATTATAGACATATAAGTGGTTGAAATCTAATTAATATTAACCCCATAGATGAGATGATACTACACGTTTTGATAGTAAATATTTTCTAATGGTCGAAAAATGTTTTTATATCCAATTTCAATATTATATATAATATAATTATGTAAATTATAATAATGTATGTGTTATTGACCTAGTAATACATAAAAAAATATAATATCACTTTATAAATAAATTTGAAAAAAAAGTATTCTACAATTAAAATTCTGTATTATTCTCTATTCATCAAAAAGTGCAACATCGCATATAAATAGAAAAAATTAAAAATAATATATTTTTTAAATTACTCATTACAAATTGATGTTTATTTTTTTACATTATATTTTTAAAATTTTAAAAAATGTATTTAAAATTGGTGTTCCATTGAAAGATGCCAAATTTGTATTTTATTAAAATATGTTTTTCTGTAAAATTGGTTTGATTATTATATCATGTCTAAAAAAATACATAATTTGAATTTTATATAGATGATTATATATATATACACATTTCACTAAAATAATTTATCAAAATCAAATTAATTATATTTATGCAATAAAACGTGTTTGATTTTATGAATATTGTTTTCAACGAAATTATTTCAAATATATTAAAAGGGGTTTTATTTAATTCTACTTTATTGGTCATAAAATTATTATTCTTATATACAAGTGTAAACAATATTTTTATAATTTACTAAATCTTATTCATAACTACCATTCCAACTTATTGCTGACAACTATAGTAGTATTTTTACAATAATATTATATGTACATTGTAGTTAGGTAAAACAACGTCGTTCATGTAATGATAGTAATTGACAGAATTCATAATTTTGTGCAACATATGCAAAAAATGTGTTTTTCAATTAATACAAGCTATTCTAAGTCTTTCATGCAGTGTGAGATCGACTTGATGTGGTATATAAATAAATAATAACTATGTTAATTCAAATAACACAATCTATATTTAGTGTATCATGAAATGAAAATATAAGATAGGTTATATTAAATTGAAAAAAAATCATGAAAACATTGTGTGTTACGATGTGTCCTACGTAAATAGAACTGAGATGAAAATTTGATACATCTAGTTAGTCTTTCATAAAAAGATATTTATCATTATATATAATAAATTTAAATTTATTATATTCATATATAAGAATAATTCATGTTATTATTATCATATTTATTTATTATATATATATGTGTGTGTTTTTATCTATATAGAAAATGGTAGAATGAAAAAACTAAAATACAATGTTGAGGGAGATGATAGATCGTATGTTTTCCTGAATTCTAATTTCATTTTTTGAATAAATTAAAAAGTGAAGGTAAATAAAAATTCCCATTCCCATGTTAATTATTATATAATATAAATCACATTTAATATCTAGTTTCATCCATATTAACATCTATGAAAAATATAATAAAAAAATTCACATTGATTTGTGGAGGTGGTAGTCCACACGTACACATGATCCAAATCAAATTTTTACAATTATAATGAAAAAAAGTTTTTTGATTTGATATTATAATATAGAAAAATTATTATTTAATAAATATAATATTTAAACATTAATCCAATAATGAAAACCATCCATAAAATATTGGAATTAAAAACAAATAATATCGCTAACTGGAGTCTATAAGATGTTTGTATACAGAAGCGATAATTCCACTTTACATTTTATAAGATAGAGTGTTGATAATTTTGGTGTCATTATCATGGGAATATTTTAGTATATTTATTATATTTATGTTAATATTTTAAAAATAATATAACATATATATAAGAGGTAAAAGAATAATAAAAAAGGAAGTGATCAATTATGTTTATTACCTCTGATTTGCAAAAGATGACATTATATCACCACATAAGGATCCTAGGTTTGTAATTTTGGGATGATAGGACCCTATATAATATATATAAGAAATTTTATGAAGTATTTTGGTTGGTTATGATGAATATAGAAAGATCAATGTGGTGGGAAGATGAAAAAGGAGGGTGGTCATTTGTAATTGAGGGGATAAACACTTTTGGAATTTATTAAAATATAAATTAATGTAAACAAATTTTAATCATAAAACGGAGATATATTCATAATAATAAAAAATAATATTATAATTAAGAAAATTATTATTATAAAATAAAATTTTAACATGTTTGGAATAGGTAGATTCCATTAGTTTATTATTTTAACCCTTTGTTAAACATTTTAACAATTACCCTAATATTAATGTTTTATATCATTTTTGGGATAATAATTTGACAATAAAATAAGAAACGACACAATAATGGACCATGGATGGTGTTTGATACAAAATATCCTTAATTCGTCTGAAAATTATTTTTATTTTATTTTAAATCATTTAATAAAAAATATTTATTTTAAAATTTCATTAATGTGGTTTTTAACTATTTATTTAATATGAATATAAATAAAATAATATATCTGTATAATTCGAATATAATGCTTCCAAAACTAAAAAATATATAAAATGGATCTACAAATTTAATGGGATATGTTATTCAAATAATATTAATTCAATCTTACTGTTATTAAATTAATTTATTGTATTTTTCTCTTAATTAAATATATATTGTAATTATGTTGAAAAAGAAATTAATTAAATTATATAATTTATAAAAAATATTTATAAATTTATATTATGAATAAAATTCCTTAAATATCACCATATACATTTATATTCATTCATATTTTTCTTATGTCTATATGTGAATATATACTCGATATTTAAAACAAAGAGAGTGATAATTTAGATATTATTTTCCTTAGATGTAAAATATCTAATTTTCATTGAATTTTTTATATTAAATAAATCAATTTCAATTAAATATGACATGGGTAGAAATAAATTTATAAATTAACAATTATGATAAAAATTATTTCCATAACACTTAGTGTTAACATATATTAACCTGGATTAACCTTTTTTGATTTGATAAATTTTGCATTATTTATTCCATAATTCCAAAAAATAATAGTGATATATATAGGAAATTTAAAATTCCTAATTTCATAAATGTAATCCTTTTTATCACTTTTAATAAATATTTCTGAAAATAATTAATTTTAATATTATTAGACATATTTTTATGAAAGTGGTATTTTGAAAATTATAATTTTTATTTAAAATAATGTTACGTATATAAAGGTTTTATATGAAATTAAACGAAATGGATTAAAATGAATGTAATTGTATATTTATAATATTATAGTTATAATTAAACTACTAAATCATTATAAAATAAAATTTTTCTTTTAATATGATTGTAACAAAATTACAATTTTAGATAAAAAACATTATTTTCCATATTCACTAGAATATAACTTTTTAACAAAAAATATAAAATATTAAGCCAAATATAATTATTGTAATTTTATTTTAACAATATAATAATGTTTATAAAATAATTTGTTTTATTTTATAAGAAATATTGTCCAATACATTATCACAAAATGTCATATAAATTGAATTTTTGTGAAAAACTATTTCTAACGTATCAAATAAATTCACATAAAAATTAGTAATTATTTACTATGAGTTAATAAATGATTTATCATTGAGTATGTCCTTTACAATATATTTCATAATTCTTTTAATGTTATTTATAAAATCCAATTTAATGTCTTTATTATAATGACCAAACATAAATAATAATATTTTGGGTGTTCATTTAGGCTTTGTGTTCTGTTTCATATATGATATAAAATATATTGTTATATTAAAATATAGGGGTTTTATAGGTACATGGAACGATTGGTATGGGGGAGATCATTAAATTTATATTCACTCCAATTATATATTCATTCTCTATACATGGAATTTGTAGTGTCCCTACTAGAACCTCTACCATATTTTTTTAACATCTTTAATTTTATTAGATAACTCACTATAATTCTTGACTAAATATTTAAGGCATATTTTTATTAAATTCTCAATGATAACAAAAATTGTTTCTCCATAAAACTCCATTCTATATTCAAATATGCAATATCACCTCACATTTTTGGATCAACTCTATCAATATCATCGAAATTAAAAGGGGATAAAAAAGAATCCCTTTTAGATAACATATATATATGTATATTAATAACCAAATAATAGTAAAATAAATAAATAAAACCTGAGTGGTTCCCCCATATCCATGACACCATGGTGATAAATTACCAATTTATGGTTCTAATTAAATACACATTATATCTCATAGAGTACCCTAGTGGATGACCTTGGTTGCTTCTCTATGGGGGAAATTAATGTTAACTGATTTTCATGTCACTTTTGTAAAATATATTATAAATGAATAATAAATAAATAATTTAATGGTGTTTATTATTGAAATATATGTAATAAATTATGTTTTCCTGTGAAAAAAAAACATATTTTTTAATAATAATGGTATTAATCCTAGGATTACAATTGAAGAGTTATTTCGTCATCACCAATTATTTGTTTTCATCATCACTCAATCCTCACACACAGTCCAAAAAATGAACAACCAAGACTGTAATATTATTGAATGATTACCTAACACACCCATGGATCCTCATCTGTATTGATAATCCACCTTATTTCAGTGAATAAAATGAAATAGTACTCATTCTAGAGAGAATTATATATATAACCTTGAATCCAATTTCACTAAATTATTAAATAAATAAAATGGTTCTATCCTATTATACTAAGCTATGGGGGGGAATGGAATTTGTTGGTATAGTGTGAGTAGAAAAATATTCAAAAAACAAGGAGAATAAAAACTAATAAAATCCAATAATCTATTTTATTTTATGAAATCATAGTGATTGAAAAGAAAAATAATTTAAAAATATATGTTATAATGAAACTGATAGAACAGATCATAAATAAAACCTTTTGTAATCACTAAATAGATGTATAGATTTCAAATATTAAAATATAAAAGGAGATAAAAATAATTCATGACTGTAATTTTTGTAACATAAAGGAATTTTATAAATTTTATTAATATAAACCCTTACAGGGAACACATCAATTCACAATTTTTATAACACCTATTAGATTTCACTTATTAAATAATTATACCATTCTCCCACTTCTTACATCATTATGTATAAGGAATCTCGAAATCAAATCCCATGATCATCATTGAATGCTATCTCTAGGATTGGTTTACACATGTCCATATTTTATAATGTTACCCAATTTATATTGAAAATGAGTATGGGGAATCATAGATACCCCGTTAGGTTTCATGTATTCTACATGGTTTTTATTAAACATCAATTGATATGATGTATTTTACCTTCCTATCTATTCAATAAGTTCAATAGATTATTATGAAGTAATTTTTTGAGTTAAAATAATTTATTAAAATTTTTGCATGTGTTGATTTCACAATGATATTCCTAGCTAACATAATAATCATAATAATGGGTTTAATGCTATATTTTTAAATAAACCGAAATTATGTCACCTATATAACAATGTTGGTTAATTTTTATGTCTATTTGGAGTTTTAAGACTATATTTCTACTGTATATAGTATATATTTTTCCTAATAGTTATTCACCCCAAAAAATAGCATCAAATATCATGTTACATTTCTTAGGATTCATATTGGAAATTTTCATTAACATTTAATAGGATTGATTTTTTGTCCATATAAGATAATTATATTTCTATTAGTCAAAATATAACCTTATTCTCATGAAAAAGTTATATTTGGAGTGATAAAACTTTCTCGTGTACATAAATAACTGAAAAATTATTAATGATTGTCTCCTAATGTGATGACCTGGGAATACATTAGTGGATGACGTATCTTCTGGTGTTTTCATGATTAAATTTTAGTAGATTGATTCTTTCTCAAGGGAAAACATAATCTTTAATGGATTCTTCAACAAAAATACTATACAGAACATGATCTACATTATAGTCATTTCATCTAAGCATATAATATCAATGTAAACATTAAAACCATGGTTATAGTATGTAATTACAATATTCTAGAAAATCATATAATATAAATAAAACATGTTATTTAGTAATTTATTTTAAATATATTCGTGAAATTTAGGTTGAAATATAGTATATATTATTTTAAATTTCATGTAGATTTGAGAACATATCATGAAGTTTTTGAAAAAATTATTCTAGACAGTACGTTATGTCTCATTATTGATTATTTAGTTTTATGGAATGGGTTTTAGGGTACTCTCACATGAGTGGAGTCTTGAATTCCAATCCATATCATGAAATATGCCTTCAACCATGATGTAAAACTCCAACAATGTTTTATAATTATGCTATAATTTGGTATAACTGGATATAGTTTCATTGAATACCTTAAGAGTTTCATTAATGTGGGTATATTCAAAAACCATATTGATTTTGTCAATGCTATCTTTATAAATGAATTATCAACAATTCTCCCTAATATCAAATATATGATGATAGATTAGTTACATTATTATATGTTAGTAATTGAACATCTTTTTTCAGACTAAAAAATAATGGTAGATATGGTTCCTAGTTGTAAAGGAAACCATATAGTACTATTCATAGTAGTTAGTTGATAAAAAGATATAGAAGATACTCCAAATCAGTAATGTTATTTGATATCGAGAAAAATCCTACAAATAATGGGCAGGGGTATCATATATTCATTGTAATATTTTGGTGAAATCCACCCAAAATTTTATTTAATTTAATATTTCTGTTTCCCACTTATATATATATATGATAAGTTGTTTACTGATATGGGAAAAATAAGTGAGTATCTATCTATGGGGATGACTATTAATACATAGTTAGTCATGCAATATGTATATATTTAGCAGTGTCTAAGATATTTCCCCATGATTAATGGTTATTAGAATAAATAGGATTTAAATTTTTTTAAAATTTGTATCAATTATGTAAATAACATGATGGACTGGTTAAATCATTATTATTTTGAAATTTACTACTATTATTTAAATGTTATCTTTAATCTCTGTCCGGGGTGATGGTTAAATCATATATTCATATTAGGATTTATCATCAATAGATTTGGGACATAACCACTCTTTTAATGGAATGATTATTGCTTATATTTTTGGTGGTGTTTAATCTTATGAGGGAATGTTAAGATAGTAAGTTTTTCTTCATTTTATTTATAATTGATATGATGTTTTACCTATGGACATCTATGGATAACCGCTCAAAATAAAGGTTGAATTCATTATAAATCAGATACATTGAGTGATTTATATTCCAATGCCTTAATTTTTGGATAGTGAATATATATTTTTTATATATTAAGGACCAACTAGTGGTTGTTGAGGATAAAGGGTTTATATATCACATTAGATCTTGTATTTCTGATCTAATTGTTTCACTAAGAATGGAAATTTTTTGTGTGATTATGTTTTGGTATATTATAGATGAAAGAATTTCTGATCAGGAAAATATATCATCTTTATCATATGAATAACATATTTAATCAACTGATGGGATACATGGCGTTCAATAATATTGATATGAGGTATATTTATAATCTATTATTGATGAGGAAATAAAATTTTAATAGGAATACATTTATAATAATGTGAATATTGAACATATTCTTTTTTATAATGTTTATTAATATGATATTTCCATATGTTTTTATAACCTTAATAAATATATAAATACATTAATTTTTAGTTTTATTCATGGTTATATTGTTCCATAGTATTTTTCTTACCCACAAATTTTGGAGTACCATGGTCAATATATAGATATAATTTTTACTGAAATAAGGGAGAATAATAAAATTCCATGTTTTAAACTAATATCAATGAACTAATCATGTTTTATT
This sequence comes from Viscum album, assembly GCA_963277665.1. Lineage (NCBI taxonomy): Eukaryota > Viridiplantae > Streptophyta > Magnoliopsida > Santalales > Viscaceae > Viscum > Viscum album. The sequence continues at coordinate 1,199,288,825 of OY728122.1, forward strand.
TGTGGTGATCATTTTATAAGAGGATGGTATATCAATATAAGAGGAAAAGGTCAATGATATGTTGTATTTAGAGTGAAAAAGTAATATTTATATTATTTGTACAATCCAGTTATTAGAGGAATTGTACCAAATACTTATTCAGGACCACCTCCAGTTAGAAACAATATTTATAGATCTATGAATGAAGGATGAAAATATAATGTTGTCTTATCATTGTGAGAGGGAATTACAGAAGTATAATGTGACATTAATGATAACACTAATTCTAAATTTATCAATTCCAGTTATATATTATACATTTTATTTTGATTTATTTTGAGTTTTCCTTAGTTAAGTGTTGATATTGGGTTTGAAATTAATATTTTATGGGTCCATCTTGAAAATGGTTCATGAAAATAAATATATTCAAGTTATTTAGAGTTTTTTAGTAGATTTACATGTTTTTTGAAATTGGATAAAATACCTATTATTTAAAAGGTATTTGGTGTAAACTTACGAAAATATCCTATGTTGTGTCCTTTCACTATTTAACCTAAACATTTAAATAAAATTTTTTGGTTATCTATATTCCATCTACATTGAAATGATTTAAACACATAATAGGATTAATGTTGTAGTGTATAACGAAAAATAAATGATCTTGATTAGGTGGTTCATGTATCTAGTAAAAATTAGAAGCTGGCGATCATCTTTAATGAGTTGAATTTAGGTGTTCAAATGTCTTGTAAAGAGATATCATTAAAATTTGACTACTTAATACAATATCATTGACATAGTGGAAACGTTTTAGTTATCCAAAATAATTATCTTGGTATTAAGAGTTAGAATATATGTTAATGTTCCATCACTATAATGAACCTTTTTTGATGATGTGATTTATATGTATGAGGTCGACTTTTCAACCCAATTAGAATACATGAGGTTCTTATATGGTATTCACACATATGTAGATTAGTTTTTAAAAAATGTAAAAATATAAGGTATCATGAAACTCTTTAGTAGTATTAGTGGTTTGAGATAAATAATTGTATTGGGTTGACTTCAAGATAAATATCACATTAAAAAGTGAATGTTCAGAACCAAATACCAATGACAATTATTAATATTATATCTATTAGAAATAAATAAATTTATTTTATTCTATATTTCATGATGGGACATTGGAGATCTCATTGAGGTCGTTATGTGGAAAGTGATATAGTTGATTTTTAGCCAAAGTTATAAATTTCCTACCAATCTAGAAAGTCCAAAAAAAATTTCAAAGGAATGATACATTTACTAATGATAATATAATCACATATTTTAATAAGGTGTTTTATATCTCATTGGAAAACTCAATATACATATTTCTTCATGTATGGATAAAAAAGTCTTCAGATACATCGGTGTATTTTAATAGAGTATTCCAAAGTCATGTCGATGTTCATTCCATCGAATTATTATGATTTTTGATGGAACAATGATTTTGTGTGTTATCTACTTTGATTATTCATTAGACATATATCATTACTTTATAATGATTACAAAATGACATTGGAATAGGATATTACACTTCATAGAACTAGATTTTGGCGGATTTCCCCCCCCCCCCTCCTGGTGGCGCGAGGGGGGCGATTAGTTCATGATACTGCCTCTACGTGCAAGGAAGCCTTTCACGTTGTTTTCTAATAATAACTTCCTCCCGGCTTTCCCGACGTTATTTCTAAGCCCAAAAGTCCATAACCTACATCTTGGTGGTCCTAAGCTTTTGATATCGTATTCGGAGTTCCAGGAAGCATCTAGCCTCGTGGATCTGACCTTGGTTGCTCGATTCAATAATCTATAGCCCTCAGTTGATGAATTTGATCACTTTGTGTTCATAAAATGGGATCTACAGGATCGCGCAATAGATGGGCCTCTTGATATGAGACATATGACGATTCGGTCTTCTACAGAAGATAACCTGATTCGAGCATGGTCAAACGCTCCTCATCGAAGCAGCGGTAGCAAGTTCTTCCTTCATCGCTGGTCATTCAATCTGGGCATGATCTGTGAACCTCCCTCTACCGCGACATGGGTAAGTCTGCCTCACCTCCCCTTACTATTTCAAAATCCCACAATTATCCACATGATTGGTAATATGGATGGCCGTTTATTATTCTATAATGTTTTCACCTCTGTTGTATTTCATATCATAAATCCGCACATCTATGTTGAGGTGGACGTGTCGGAGTCCACTGTTGATTGGATTTGGATTACTGTTGGAACGAAGTTTAGATGGAGGCAGGCTGTGGTGTTTGAGTCCTGGGTATGCTTTTGTTTGAATTTTCATCGTCGGGTGAATCTGGTGTCACGGAGCAATGGTGAAGGGAGGAGACATATTTTTGCACTAATGGCTAAGGTGGTTGAGGGGTAGAGTCAGGTTCCCGGTGGTGTGAGGACGTCAGATTTTGAGAAGCAAATTGCAGCGGCAGTAGGAACAAAGGTGGTGGTCCCTTCCAATCCACTATTTAGTGTAGTCTTTGAGCGACTCAAAGACGGTCTGAGGGTAGAGGATGGTGCGAATAAGGTAGTTGACAGTGGTGTAGGTAAAGGTGTCCCAAGTTATGATGGGAAGCGGGTTGACAACAAGGGTGTTATGTGGGATTAATAAAAGAATGTTTGGGCAGTGGGACTGTTGATGTCTGCTGGATGTGAGGATCGACCCCCAGTTGGAACTACGAAGATTAATGTTGATGGGAACTCTGGTGTGCTAGCCTATGTTTCCACGGGGAACCAGTTTCAGCGACATGAGCAGGAGGATATAGGGGAGGTCTTGCAGGATTCCAACATGTAGGCCCAGAGAATTCTGCAAGAGGAGGTTGCAGTGTATAAGAGCAGTGAAAGAGGGATTTCTGAGGCACTGAAGTTCTAGAAAATCCATAATGTTTAGCAGTGATTGAAACAAATTGATATATGCATCAAACCAGAATGGAGCTTCATCAGGATATGCGGATCCCCAGTAAATTGGGGGATTTATCCGATAGAGACAAGGAAAATGAAAGTGACGTGGTCAGACCCTCATATAGCGATGTAGTTCAGGGAGGGAAGAAGGTGTTTATTGGGAGTCTGGAGAATATTCTTACATCACCGCGAAGACAGACAAGGAAGGACTTCTCCATCCTGCCAAGTCCAATGCCCACCATATCATTTAATAAAGGCATGCAATCTACGAATGAACTCCTCTCTTTGGAACAGATGAATCTTAGGAGAAAGTATGCTAAAGTCCTCAAGAAATTCAAAAGATCGAAATGGGAAACATTGACTGTGGATGAATATTCCATTCATGGAGGTGGTGATAGGATGGAATTTTATGGTATGTAGTTTATCATTACTTCATGTTACACTTGTTTTATGAAGTTTTCCTTTATTTAATAAATGGTGAGGGGATTTTCCTCTGACTAACCATTCTGGTATATCATTACTTTGTAACGTTTTCTTATTTGATATCAGGTATCTATTCATATTACTCCTATTGATGCCTTTTTTGGAAAGATGTACCAATATCCTATGTGATTGCTAGGGGAAATAATGTATTTTATTATCTATATGAGAATCATGAGGTATTTATTAGAGAATTTTCAACTGATTCATTACTAATTTATGGTATATTAGTGTAATCAGTGATCATACATCAATTGATAATAGAATCCCCTAGGTCTTTAAGTCGGTGATTCGATAATTTTAAAATCATTACAAAGAGTGTGACATAAATAGATTAATGGGAAGGGGAATTTTTTTACTGGGTTATGCTCAAATTTATGTTTTTAAGAGAAACATTAAGACAGATTACATATTACATATTAATCAAATATTTTATTCGTTCAATGGCGTATTCAATATATGTATGATGTTTTTAGAGATCTTCTAGTTAATATATTTTACTAAAGTAAAAAATCCTTTATAGTAAAAAATAACCAATGGTTTGTATGTAATAACATAATGGGATTATCATGAAGCATATACCTGAGAACCAATATGATATGTGAGAATTCTATGTGAGATTTTGGGACACAAAGATACCCAGTGAAGATATATTAAAAATAAAAACTAATGTACATAATTTGGTTATAAAAAATAACCAATGGTATGCATGTAAAAAATTATGATTCTCAAATATGAATCCCAAGGATATGTTTTTTATACTAGGGAGGTTTTAATTAACCAAAAATTATGTTTTGTGTATTCATTTATTGTTTTCCATATTTTTTATTTTTTGATGCATTTAATCTATTAGGGATGATAAATGAATCCATGGGATGGAATTTGAGGATTCCTGATTGTTAATAGATTGGCCAATTAATAATTTTTTTTAACTATACTCATAATTTCCTTATAAATAGTACCCAATAGAAAAGTTATTAATATGTGGCCCAAATGGTCTAATTTTTTTAATCCAATTATTTTTTTTACACATTAGAATAATTCAAATAATACATTTGGATAACGGTGAGAATTCAATGTGAGATTTTGGTACACAAAGATTATAAAGACCCGAAAATTTCAAGGAAGTTTTTTTCATAATTTCTATGGAATTTTATGAGTACACAGTTTCGAACGGCGCCTTATTCCAAGGCCTGGTGTTCCTGGAATCAATTTCTGAAGTTTAGCTCGGGTACGTTCAGTCAACGAATGAGTGGGTTTTTCTAACTTTTGAACCGGTGCTCGAAATTGAAATCTGAGGGCACCGATGGAACCTCAACGCCGGTAATTGCTTAAAAGGACTTTTACTGTAGATGCTTTTTCACGAGAGAAGGAGTTTATTTTTTTGTGGATTGATTAAGAGGTGAATAAAATTGTTGGACAATTTTATTATTACATCTTAAGTGGTTATAACCTCTACATGGGGATGTTAGTGTGAGACCCACCAACAACCTAACTACCCATGTGAGGATAAATGTGGGGTGGGGCCCACACGATCCCCAACCCTTGACATTTCCATAACTCTCATAAACCCCCTGTTTAATTTTTTAACTCATTTTAAATTGAGGAACCTTCTTTTTCCTCTCTCTCTCCTCTCATTAATGTGCCAACACCTTAAATTAATGAGTTAAGCTTCCTAATTAATTGATTCATTTGAATGAATTTGAAAGGCATGACTTTTTTTATAATATTGGGGAGCCTAATGTTTTATTTTACTTGGAAAATATTGGTTGGGAGACTTTGGGATAATTTAGAAGAATGTCATTCCCTCGTTGAAGAACGCCGACTCCACCGAAGATCGACGACATGCTTATCCTCTTCCTTGATCCGAGGTAAGAGCGTGAGGTGACACCCACGAGGAACGCCGATTTTCTTCCTCTTCCTTCGTGTCAAGGGAGAAGATGCAGCCCGTGTAGAACATCGTCAATGTATTTCCTTCTAACATTGAAGAACCGATGCTACAAATGATAAACGACACGAGGTAGGGGAATTTATTTGGTATTCTCTTATCTTTTGAGAAAAGAATGACGAGCGCGGACCAACCATTTCCAAGTTGATCCTCATATCGTTCGTTCATGCGGGTTGATGTTGAGGTTTATTGTTTTTTCCCGTAAATTGTTTCTTTGCCGTACGTCGACTTCTATTTTTTGGCCGCTTGCTATCATTATAACGGGAGGAAGGCGGAACGCACAAACATGGCCGACCCTACTACCCCTTGTTGTTGATTATGTTGCGGCACGAACAAAGGTGACACGGTGCAACGACACCATGCGGAAACAAGAATGAATGTGACGAAGAATTGCGGCGCCATCTCGCCGCGCCATTGAAGCCGAACAAGCTGCGGCGCCATCACACCGCGTAGGAAAACCACGAAGAGACGCGGTTTGTTTATTTGGCGTACGGATCGGCGGGCAATGGAAGAACGGGCCGTAGGGGCGATTTGAAGGATTTTCAGCGAAGGGCAGGTCTCAAGAGGACCACAGGAGAAGACGAAGTTGAGAATGGACCACCGGAGCAACTCCAGTGGTCCGCGGAAGTGCATGCCGCCACGCCACGTGGGGGTGGGGGCAGCTTCAATCAAGGGGGAAACCCCCCCCCCCCTTCTGCAATGGCATGGACAGTTGGCAGTGCGGGTGAGCTCACGCAGGGCCAACTGGCCTCCCTGGCCGGGCCGCGCCCCGCGGGGCCGGACCCGGACCCGGGTCCCCCCGGTTCGGGCAGACCCGGGGGTGGGGGGGGGGGGGGGTTGGGTTGGACCGAGCCGGGCCCAGACCCCTCTTTTCGAAATGTTTTCGTTCAAATGACCATAACATGGGCCACGGACCTCCGATCAACTCACCGTCAGTTGCGTAGCGATCCTTGGATCGAGGTGGTCGTTTCGATATATTACACTCAGGGTTTCAGAATACTTTGGGTATGGTCGGGTTGGTTCGAACACGAAACTAACCGGGCCCTCGGAGCGGAAACCCATATATCTTGAGCTCCGGACGTCCGATTGACGTGTCATAGAATTTTATGGATTCCTCTTGATGAGATGGAACATTTGGAATACTTCTCCTGATGTTTGGATGCAGCTGGATAGTGACCGGGTTGGATTGTACCCGAAATCCAATCGGTCCCCAAGAACGCAAATGCTGATATCTTTCAGACCGGACGTCCGTTTGACGAACCGTCAGTGACATTGTTGATCACATTGAGAAACGGTCCCTACGAGTATACCCTATGACATTTCATGGTACAGTTGAGATATGGCCGGGTTGGTTCGCACACGAAACCAACTGGGCACCTGGGACAAAAAGGCTAATAACTCACAGACCGGGCGTCTGATTGATGCGCCATCTGTTGTGTTGAGACCCCTAGGATGAGGAGGTACTTGAGATACTTCTTCATTTGAATTTGAGATACATGAGGTATCGACCTGTAGCTCGTGGAGCGGACCCTCCCAGAGACGAGCGTATGGAATATGGAGAACATATAGCCAGCTGAGACCTGACGACTGCTTGACCGACTCGATTTGGAGTGAGTCGACTTGCCCAGTGGATGGAGCACTACTTTTTTGGGTACAGACCCATGGCGGATGGATCACTACTGTGTGACAGTGTAGACCCGCGGTACTCATCCGGAGAGTACCTCTTCATGCTATTAGGGTGTGTGCACTACTGTGTATTGGTGGCAGACCCCAGCGGGAAGAACTACTATGTTTGGGTGGCTGACCCGCGATACTTGATAGGAGGAGTACCGCAATAGTCTTAGGTTAGTGAGTAATACCTCAGAGTCGTGACAGGACAACTGTACACTCCAAATACGGGGATTTTCAGCAGTTACGGTTTCAATAATGAAAATCCTGGTTTGAGCTGAGTCAATGATCTTGTATTTACCTCATGATTGATATGGGTCACATGATAACTTAGGTATATGTATGTGAATATACCTGGGTATTGGTTATCCATTGATTTCATAATCATTGTGTTTCCTCATGATTGAGATGGGTTACATGATAACTTAGGTATATGTATGGGTATATACCTAAGTAGAGGTTATCTGTTGAGATCTTTCATTGTGGTTATCCTTGTTGTATTTAATGAGACCTTGAGGGTCTCGGGGTCCCTACTGAGTATTGTTATACTCAGCCCTGCATGGGCTATGACCACACCTCATTATGTTGCTTGCAGACGACAGGAAGTGCTGACGGAGGCCAAGTGTTCGAAGACTGGACGGTACCCGGAGGTGGACCTCACGATGAGTCAGTATCTAGAGGTGGTCTTCACGGCGAGACGATACTCGGAGGATGATCCAGGAGCCGCGCTATCTATATGTAACAACCCAAAGTTTCATTAATGGAAAATCCCTCTTGATCCAGTTAAATGTTTCTTTATGAAAAATGATTTTATAAGATGTCAACTTCTTTAGTTTTACGTTAATATTTGTGACCGTTACTTTTTAGACGTTGAGTAGTGATCATCTGAGTATTATAAATATAAGGCTTTAACGAACCCTTTTCTACTCAGACAAAGGAAGCGATGGCCTCATCCAGTAGAATTTCCCCTTACGAAGCCCATTTGTCAGAGCTCGGAAAAGAGGTGGCATCTTTGGGCTTTGCCCTTGACCAAGCCCAAGATGACCTTCATCAAGTCAAGCTCGAACGTGATCGTTTACGGGAAAAGTGGAAGTTGATTGAAATTACCACTCGAGCGATGTTATCCGAGCCGCCCCAAGAGTCTGTCACCATCGCACACCTTACCCTTAGGTCTTATGCGGATATTTTAAGGGGTTATGTAACAAATAAGTAGCACCATGTTCATGTACATTATATTTCTATATAATAATGAATATAATTTCTAGTCATTTTTGATACATTGTAATTAGTTTTTAAATTACAAATGGTGTTTTTAGCTAATATTTAATTAAGAATTATATTTTATTAAATTAAAGGATTTTTTTAATTAAATAATATTTTTTTAAAATATTATTATTAATATTACATTAATTATTATTAAATATAAATGATCTTATAATTTTATGAATGTAATTAAAATATTTATTAAGGTTTGAAATCCATTTCTGTCAAAATCTGTGAATTTTTTATATATAAATGTTGGTTTTTATTTTAAAAGTGAAAATTCACATATTTAGAAATTTATTTAGATAAAATAAATATTATTTTTGGAATCAGGACGTCGAAATTATCCAACAGTGAATTTTTCATAATTTTCTGAGATAGTCAAATTTTTGGGTAAATATTAAATACCATTTAAATATATAATGTGTTTTATGACATCATAATGACCCAATGGTGATGTAATAAAATACCATAATCCTTATTTTCGGCCAATATGTGTTTTATCATTAAAATAATGAGGTTTTGGGTTTGTTTGACTTATTTTTTAAAGCATTAATGGAACCCTCAAGATTATTCAACACTTTGCCTTTTTAAATTAATTTCCATGGGAGTGTGACTCACCTCCACATAAGCAACCCAAATTTTTTAATAATTTCGGACCTTGGCCTTGTAAAATATTTTTCTACTCTTTCCTTTTCCAGAAACCATGGGCAAATACCATGGGATGGTTTGTGGTTTGGATTATTTTAATATAAGGGGTCCCAAACCTAAATAATAAAGAATTCCCTCACCTTTCCTATATAAACCCACCCAATCTCCCACTTCCTCCTCACTCAATGCCCTTTGAGTTCATCCAACCTCTGCCCTACTCTCTCTAGAATCCTCCCAAGGTGCCCCAAGATCCCAATAATCCTCTCACAAGCCTCTCTCTAGCCTTTGGAAGCACACTTCCAAGTAAGGGTTTTTTCTTCCTTTCTCATTTTTGTCAATTTTCTTTAAGTTGTATTTCCCTTTTAATTTCAATTATGAATGTTGGGGTATGGTTTCTCACCTCTCCCATACTTCCCTATTATTGTTTGAATGATTAGAGACCCCTTTCTCTCTCATTAAATTCCTCCCATGTACACCCGTTACTATGCCGAAATTCCGAAAGGAACCTTTTTCTCCCCTTCTATATTCAAGCAATACATTTGTATCATGAATCTAAATTCCTTTTCAATTGTCGGGACATGTATCTATATGACCTCATTACTGTAAATTACATGTAAATATGATGAGTAACCCATTTATCTCTCATCAACCATTTTTATGAATTCTTATGTCACGCCGTTACGCTGCCGAAATCACACCGATTTTCTAAGCCAATATCATTGTGTAGTGAATACCATGCCCTTTTCTCCATCAAGGGTATTCACCTTTATGCACATTTACTAATTGATTATAAAGTTTCATTTATTAATTCCACATTCCTTTATTTTGGAATAAATGATTATGTTTTATGAATCCATGTTTTATGATCCATGTGGCACACTTATGCATGAAATGAAATGTTTAAGAAGGGTGAACCCTTTATAGCACTCAAATGCATTGGGTAAAGTATAGTATCATGATACGTCATGTGCAATGAGTGTTGAATCATGCTAATTCAATTGCAATGAGGGTTTACTCGTGCTTCAAGTGCAATGAGGGTTTACTCATGCTCCATTTGCAATGAGCCTTGGCTCATGCTAATTCAAAGTTAAGTGTTGTTGCCACATTTCCATGTGTTGGTTATCATGCTGTATCATGCCTTTATGTTCATGTTACTCTAATGCTATATTGATGTTCCTATTGCCTAACATGTATTGTACTCCTCATTTTATTCATTGTGTACTCCCTTACTGGGCTTTATAGCTCACCCTTTTCTTATGCATGTCCTCAGGTTATCCCATGCAATGCTAAGTATGAAGGAATGTAGTGGTCATGTAAAAGAAGTTTTCAATAAAGATGTGGTATTTCAAGTTTAAAGTTTTTATGTAATGATCATAATCCCCAAAGACACTAAACCTCTCGATCTTCTTTGTTGTATTAAGTGAAGTTTTATGTAATAAAGCATGTTTAAGTTGTAATAAAAAGCTGGGTTGTCATATTTGGTATCAAAGGGTAGGTTTAGTTATTTTTGGGATTAGGAAACCCTAGTAAATCCTTAGATACAAGACTAAGTATAATAAAATCATCCCTATGTTTTGGTAAATACTATGTAAGTGGTTTATCAAACAAATACATCCCTATCTGGATACGAGCAGGTAGAGGCGGCTCTGGAACAAATGTATCCTAGGGGTAAAACCCGAAAACACCGCTTTGAGCTAGACTCGAACGGGAACAGGTGCACGACAACGGGCCTTGCTGAACACTTGGTTACGACACTCCCGGGGGATATGTTTTGATAAATTCACAATCTTAGTATGAACCCTTTTTAAGGGAAAAATGCCCCTAAGAATATATGTTAGAATGAAGATCATGAAAAGCCTGGATTGAATCGTATAGACTCATGAGTTAAATAGATTAGAGTTTATTTATAAGTCATCAACTTTTGTCTTTGGATTACCCTTTATGTGTTACCCCTAACTTTCCTTTTATTCCAGCCAATGGCCGGTAATAGGAGAACTCGGTCTAACAACCGTTGTGAAGATCAGTGTGATGATTGTACTTATGAGATGCCCAATCCAATGGGAGTGGGAATCGCGAACTTTGTCACGCTTCTCTCTCAGCTAACTCAAGTTTTGAATAGAAACACTGGTCAAGAGGAACGTTCAACCCCCCCCCCCCCAAGAAAGAACAAGTCGCTATTGAAAGCTTCATGAGACAAAGGCCTCCTACTTTTAGTGGATCATCCGATCCCACGATTGCTGAACAATGAATCAACTCCATTGAAAAGATATTATCCGTCCTCCAATGCTCTGAAAAAGAGAAGGTTCTCTTGGCGGCTTATCGTATGGAGGGTGAAGCTGATCAATGGTGGACGTTGATCAAAAATACGAAGCCTGAGGAGGAGATTGAGACTTTAGAATTGAAGGAATTCCGGAAGATGTTTTTCGATAAATATTTTCCACGCACCCTCCGTCTTAAGATGGAAAGGGACTTCCTTTCCCTCAAATAGAAAGATGAAGAATCTGTGGGAGCGTACGAGGAAAACTTCACAAGGCTTGCACGATACGCTTCCGGAATTGTTGTTACCCCCAAATGCAAGGTTCACCGCTTATTTGGTGGGCTGAAGCCTAGCTTGCGGAAAGCATTAGCGATCCGTGACTTCGACAGCTATGAGGAAATTGTCCGATGTGCCCTCAAGGTTGAAATTGAGATCGGAGAATCACAACTGTATCATGAGGACAAGAAGCGTAAGGTGGAATTCAATGATGGTGGTCCGATGGATAAATCCAACGGCGCTAAGAAGTTCCAGCACCCCACTTGCCAATAGTGTGGAAAGAAGCACCCTGGAAATTTCCTTAGGGGGACAAGAAAATGCTTCAAGTGTGGAAGAGAAGGGCACCTAGCTGTTAACTGTCAGCAAGAAGGACCTGTAGCTGCGACAGAGGAGAGGGACGCTCTGTTCGAACCTCAACGCGTTGTTCAATGGTACAAATGCAAAGAACCGGGTCATTTTACAAATCAGTGCCCTAATCCAAGGGTTATCGGAGGCAACCAGCAACCTCCAAGACAGCAAGGAAGAACTTTTTCCATCACTTCTGCCGAAGTGAACCCCGACAACAAAGTGGTGATAGGTTCACTAGTTATTCATTCAAGAATAGCGAACGTGCTTTTTGATTCAGGTTCTACGCATTCTTTTATTTGTCAAAAGTTTAGTAGAACAATCCCTACACCACCACAAATCATGGAAGTAAAGATGTCGGTGAGTACGGAAAATGGGGCAATCATTGCATCCCATGAGTATAAGTCCTACCCTATTATAATATGTGGATTGAATTTCTCGGCGAACCTCGTCATACTCCCTTTGGTGGAATTTGATGCAATTCTTGGCATGGATTGTCTTTCCTTATATAGAGCCAACATAAATTGTCGGGAGAGGGAAATCACACTCCATATAGATTATCGACCTCCGATTCTTTACAAGTGTCAAGAGGAAGATGAATCTCCTTTAGATCCATCATCTCAAGCATGGATATTACTGCCTTATGAGCACTCATATCTGGCTCAGATGATTGAGTCCAAGGAAGAAACCACCCTTGAAGAAATTCCTATTGTGAGGGGATTCACTGAAGTATTTCCCAAGGAACTTCCTGGTCTTCCTCCAAGAAGAGATGTTGAGTTCTCAATTGAACATATACTTGGGGAGCTTCCAATATCCAAGACTCCATATAGAATGGCTATTTTTGAGCTTGAAGAGCTGAAGAAACAACTACAGGAGAATCTGGATAAAGGGTTTATACGCCCAAGTGCATCACCATGGGGTGGACCAGTCCTCTTCGTCAAGAAGAAGGATGGGTCAATGCGGCTTTGCATCGATTATCGTGAACATAACAAAATCACGATAAAGAACAAGTATCCTCTCCCAAGAATCGATTACTTATTTGATCAGCTGCGTGGAGCACAATACTTCTCCAAGGTGGACTTGCGGTCGGGATATTATCAAGTAAAGGTGAAGAAGGAAGATATCCCCAAGACTGCTTTTCGTACAAGGTACGGGCACTATGAATTCATAGTAATGCCTTTCGGACTCCCCAATGCTCCAGAAATATTCATGGACTTGATGAATAGAGTCTTTACAGATTACCTAGACAAATTTGTGGTAGTCTTTATAGATGATATTCTAATATACTCCAAAACCAAGGAGGACCATGAGGAGCATTTAAGAACTGTACTGGAGACTTTGCGCAAGGTGAAGCTCTATGCCAAGTACAGCAAGTGTGAGTTCTGGTTGAAGGAAGTCTCATTCTTGGGCCATATCATCACAAGCAATGGGATATCTGTGGACCCCTCCAAAATAGATGCAATTGAGGGATGGCCGAGGCCAAAATCGGTAACTGATATCCGTAGCTTCTTAGGGTTAGCTGGATATTATCGACGATTTGTGAGAAATTTCTCACGATTGTCCAACCCTCTTACCAAGCTAACTCGAAAGGGAGTAAAGATTGTTTGGAGTGATGAATGCGAAGAATGCTTCAAGGAGTTGAAAAGGAGTCTTATCACTGCACCTGTGCTCACTTTACCCACAAGTGGGGAGCTTTTTGTGGTATTCAGTGATGCTTTGAAGAAGGGAATAGGATGTGTGCTGATGCAGAATGATAAAGTGATATCCTATGCCTCAAGGCAGTTGAAAATCCATGAGCGAAACTATCCAACGCATGATCTGGAGTTGGCAGCGGTGATCTATGCCTTGAAAATCTGGCGGCATTATCTCTATGGAGAGAAATGTGAGATATATACTGACCACAAGAGTCTTAAATATATATTCACACAGAAAGGGCTTAATATGCACCAGAGAAGATGGATAGAGCTCATCAAGGATTATGATTGTTTAATACATTACCACCCTGGGAAAGCGAACAAGGTGGCGGATGCCCTAAGTAGAAAGGATCCAGCTATTCTATCAATGATGAGAATTGAGAAGCATCCAATCTTCTTAGACTTGATGAAGATGGATGTGGGAATCATAAAGAAGGGAACATCATCAATCCTTTCACAAATGATCGCTCAACCATCTCTTTTGGAAAGGATAAAGGATGCTCAAAAGGATGATGCAGGAATCCAAGAAAAAGTGGAAGCTATCAAAATGGGAAAATCCTCAGAGTTTAATGTTAATGAAGAAGGAATTGTGCGGTTTGGGAAAAGACATTGTGTTCCATCAAGTTCGGAGCTGAAGAAGGAACTTTTGGATGATGCACATAGTTCAAATTTCTCTATTCACCCAGGGAGCACAAAGATGTATCGAGATCTCCGAGAAAACATTTGGTGGGATAATATGATGAAGGAGATCGCTGAATATACATCAAAGTGCCTGGTGTGTTAGCAAGTGAAGGAAGAGAGGCAGAAGTCTAAGTGGATGATGAAACCATTGCCCATACCAGAATGGAAATGGGAGAACATCACCATGGACTTCATCACTGGACTTCCAAGGACATCCAAAGGCAACAATGCAATCTGGGTTGTTGTGGATCGTCTTACAAAGACTGCACACTTCATTGATATTCGAGAGGATTTCTCTTTGGATCAACTGGAACAGATATATATCAGGGAATTGGTATGGTTGCATGGAGTACCACTATCTATTGTGTCTGACCGAGATCCAAGATTTACCTCTACGTTTTGGAAGAGTCTTCAACATTCTCTGAATACTGAACTGAACTTCAGTACGGCCTATCATCCTCAAACTGATGGTCAATCCGAGCGGACTATCCAAACACTTGAGGATATGTTGAGAGCATGCTCAATGGACTTTAAAGGAGAATGGGATCAACATCTTCCTCTAGTTGAGTTCTCTTATAATAATAGTTTCTACTCGAGAAACCAAATGGCACGATATGAAGCCCTGTATGGGAAAAGGTGTAGAACACCGGCATGCTGGGATGAGGTTGGTGAACGTAAGCTGCTTGGACCAGAAATGGTCGAAGAAATGGTGGAGAAGGTGAAAACCATTCAGCAGCATATCAAGGCAGCCCAAAGTCGAAAGAAGAGTTATGCAGATAATCGTCGACAAGACCTTGAGTTTAAAGTCGGAGACATGGTGTTTTTACGCATATCTCCGTGAAATAAGGTCATGAGGTTTGGAAAGAAAGGGAAGTTAAGTCCAAGGTACATCGGCCCCTTCGAGATTCTTGATCGTGTTGGTGTTGTGGCCTATCGACTAGCACTTCCACCTACTATGGACAAGGTGCATGATGTCTTCCATGTATCCCTCTTATGGAAGTACATACCAGACCCTTCACATGTACTTTCTTCCGAGGTGGTACAATTAGAAGACGATCTTTCTTATGAGGAGCAACCAGTGAAGATCTTAGATCGTAGAGAAAAAGTTCTATGAAAAAAGACAATGCCCCTCATCAAGGTGCTGTGGAGAAACCACAAGTTTGAAGAAGAAACTTGGGAGTCAGAGGATATGATGAAGCTAAGTTACCCACATTTGTTTTAGTGTAGGAAAAGGAAAATTTCGAGGGTGAAATTTCTTAAGGGGGGAATGTTGTAACGACCCAAAGTTTCATTAATGGAAAATCCCTCTTGATCCAGTTAAATGTTTCTTTATGAAAAATGTTTTTATAAGATGTCAAATTCTTTAGTTTTACGTTAGGATTTTTGACTGTTACTTTTTAGCCGTTGAGCAGTGATCATCTGAGTAGTATAAATATTAGGCTTTAACGAACCCTTTTCTACTCAGACAAAGGAACCGATGGCCTCATCCAGTAGAATTGCCCCTTACGAAGCCCATTTGTTAGAGCTCAGAAAAGAGGTGGCGTCTTTGGGATTTTCACTTGACCAAGCCCAAGATGAGCTTCATCAAGTCAAGCTCGAACGTGATCGTTTACGGGAAAAGTGGAAGTTGATTGAAATTACCACTCGAGCGATGTTATCTGAGCCGCCCCAAGAGTCTTTCACCATCGCACACCTTACCCTTAGGTCTTATGCGGCTATTTTAAGGGGTTGTGTAACAAATAAGTAGCACCATGTTCATGTACATTATTTTTCTATATAATAATGAATATAATTTCTAGTCATTTTTGATACATTGTAATTAGTTTTAAAAGTACAAATGGTGTTTTTAGCTATTATTTAATTAAGAATTATATTTTAATAAATTAAAAGATTTTTTTAATTAAAAAATATTTTAATAAAATATTATTATTAATATTACATTAATTTTTATGAAATATAAATTATCTTATAATTTTATGAATGCAATTAAAATTTTTATTAAGGTTTGAAAGCCATTTCTGTCAAAACCCGTGACTTTTTTTTATATAAATGTTGGTTTTTATTTTAAAAGTTAAAATTCACATATTTATAAAATTATTTAGATAAAATAAATATTATTTTTGGAATCAGGACGTCGAAATTATCCAATGGTGAATTTTTCATAATTTTCTGAGATAGTCAAATTTTTGGGTAAAAATTAAATACCATTTAAATATATAATGTGTTTTATGACATCATAATGACCCAATGGTGATGTAATAAAATACCATAATCCTTATGTTCGGCCAATATGTGATTTATCATTAAAATACTGAGGTTTTGGGTTTGTTTGACTTACTTTTCAAAGCATTAATGGAGCCCTCAAGACTTATTCAACACTTTGCCTTTTTAAATTAATTTCCATGGGAGTGTGACTCACCTCCACATAAGCAACCATAATTTATTAATAATTTCGGACTTTGGCATTGTAAAATATTGTTTTCCTCTTTCCTTTTCCAGAAACAATGGGCAAATACCATGCGATGGTTTGTGGTTTGGATTATTTTAATATAAGGTGTCCCAAACCTAAATAATAAAGAATTCCCTCACCTTTCCTATATAAACCCACCCAAGATCCCACTTCCTCCTCACTCAAAGCCCTTGGAGTTCGTCCAACCTCTTCCCTACTCTCTCTAGAATCCTCCAAAGGTGCCCCAAGCTCCGAATAAGCCTCTCACAAGCCTCTCTCTAGCCTTTGGAAGCACACTTCCAAGTAAGGGTTTTTTCTTCCTTTCTCATTTTTGTCAATTTTCTTTAAGTTGTATTGCCCTTTTAATTTCAATTATGAATGTTGGGGTATGGTTTCGCACCTCTCCCATACTGCCCTCTTATTTTTTGAATGATTAGAGACCCCTTTCTCTCTCATTAAATGCCTCCCATGTACACCCGTTACTATGCCGAAATTCCGAAAGGAACCTTTTTCTCCCCTTCTATATTCAAGCAATACTTTTGTATCATGAATATAAATTCCTTTTCAATTGACTGTACATGTATCTATATGACCACCTTACTGTAAATTACATGTAAATATGATGAGGAATCCCTTTCTCTCTCATCAACCATTTTTATGAATTCTTATGTCACGCCGTTACGCTGCCGAAATCACACCGATTTTCTAAGCCAATATTATTGTGTAGTGAATACCATGCCCATTTCTCCATCAAGGGTATTCACCTTTATGCACATTTACTAATTTATTATAAAGTTTCATGTATGAATTCCACATTCCTTTATTGTGGAATAAATGATTATGTTTTATGAATCCATGTTTTATGATCTATGTGGCACACTTATGCATGAAATGAAATGTTTAAGAAGGGTGCGCCCTTTATAGCGCTCCAATGCATTGGGTAAAGTATAGTATCATGATACGTCATGTGCAATGAGTGTTGACTAATGCTAATTCATGTGAAACGAGGGTTTACTCGTGCTTCAAGTGAAATGAGGGTTTACTCATGCTCCATGTGCAATGAGCCTTGGCTCATGCTAATTCAATGTTAAGTGTTGTTGCCACATTTCCATGTTTTGGTTATCATGATTTATCATTCCTTTATGTTCATGTTACTCTAATGCTCTATTGATGTTCCTATTGCCTAACATGTATTGTACTCCTCAGGTTATTCATTGTGTACTCCCTTACTGGGCTTTATAGCTCACCCTTTTCTTATGCATGTCCTCAGGTTATCCCATGCAATGCTAAGTACGAAGGAATATAGTGGTCATGTAAAGGATGTTTTCAATAAAGATGTGTTATTTCAAGTTTAAAGTCTTTATGTAATGATCCTAAGCCCCAAACACACTAAACCTCTCGATCTTTTTTGTTGTATCAAGTGATGTTTTATGTAATAAAGCATGTTTAAGTTGTAATAAAAAGAAGGGTTGTCATACTGTACCTACCCTTCAGGTAGGATCCGTGGTGGATGATCCAGGAGCTGCGCTATCTGTACCTACACTTCAGGTAGAATCTGTGGTGGACGATCTAGTAGTTATGCCTTTGGTGCTAGTCACCAGCCCCTGTCCTATGGAAGGCGGGCTTGGGGTAGTCATTGCACGGGCCCCGAGGACGGGTCATGACAAATTGGTATCAAAGGAGTTCGGTTCTACCGCAGAACTTAGGACTCTGATATTTTCATTCTGTGAAGGAATAATGTTAAGGGTACCGAGTGTGGTTTTCAGTTCAGGGATTCCAGTGATGGTGCGGCGGCTGATGTATCCGTACACCAGGACCTTGACTACTAATTTCTGACTATGTGCACGAAAAAAACTGATTGTGTGTGTGTTTCCAAGAGTTTTAAAGTCAGCTCAAACCAGGTCAGCTCACCAGGTATAAATCGTTGACCGTGTCACATCTGTTCAGGTTGTCTCCACGCAGACAGTCCGTTGGAATTCCGAGAGAGTACTCGATGACGGCTCACTAAGCGGCGAGGATTCAGTGCGGGGCCGTTTTTCTATGTTGGCACCCATGGGTGGTGTACCAGCATCACCACCACCTATTGGGCAGAAGATCCCACTATCCTTACTAGCGAACTGTGCACGCTAGCAGAGCGCGTTTCACGAGATACAATAGCAGCGGTATCCGAGGTTATGAGGGGACGAAGATTCTCAGATAGCAGAGCACTGGGAGGAGGTGATTGCTAGAGTTTTCCGCCTAGATGAGACATCAGTAGAGTTGATGGTGGACTTGGCTACTATTGTTTTTCGGTGAGTGACCATGAGGACCGTCCGCATAGCGATGAGGCTTCGGTATGTGGACCGAGGCCTAAGACAGTGCCTTCGGGTAGTGTGTTAGCTATACGTCACTACCTATTGGTCTGTAGTTACAACCGGCAGTACCGATAGGTGACATATGTAGGATTTATGCCTTACACGTGTTCTAACATTAGATACCATCATGTTATGAGGCGATCCCGACTCACAGGCGGCTGAGGACTGGCTTGAGGAGGTGGATAAAAGTTTTCTTGAGCTTATACAGCTTCGGCAGGACGACGAGTCGGTACATGAGAATTCATCAAGGCGTACTGAACATACCAGGTACTCGATGAATACGATTCGATTTGTAATATAGAGCTCGAACCTCTGAACGTGGTGTGTTTAAGGATATTCGAGCCATCACTATTTACTCTATGAATTCATACTCACGTTAGGGTGCTAGAGGGAACCTTCTGGTTGAATGTTCTTGGATGAACGAATAAAGATAGAGAATGTTAGAAGGTGGAATGTAGTGAGCTGGAGCCAGTCTTAGAGACTGGGGAGTGCGATTGTTTCAAGAAAAGGAATTGTTAAGGACAAATAAATCTGCAGAGCAGTAGACGTGGAGGCAGAGCTAGGAGAGCAGCATGAGGTGGTGTACTTTTCAACATGTTACAACCACCCGCCTTTTTTGTTCCCTCCATGATCAGGGAGCTGGAGGGAAGGGGAAGAGAGTAGCTACATTCGGTCAAGGAGTGTGACCCAATGACACTAAGAATTATTCGAGGGATAGTTTGTGTCCACTACTAGCTGTCGTAGTAATAGAGGGTGATACGAATCATTCATTCCTTCCATGAATATTGTCCCAGACGTATAGTTTCCGGTTAAAACCGTAGACTTGACCCTTACGTCTGGAGATACCTTGGGAGGAGAATCTATAATCACACTTACGCCGACAGTGTGGTTTGAACCTCGAGGCGAGAGTTTCGGTTGGAACTCTTGGTGGCAGCATCGAGGCCTTACAAAGTTGGTCATGGTATGGATTGGATTCATATTTCATGCTCAGATTGACTGTATTAGAAAAAGAGGTTGTGGTTATCTAAAACGTCAGGATTGGTTTTCCTTGGGTGGTGAGAAGGAAACCCCAGGCAACATAGGATAAACTCATGCATAGGAGGGTGTAGCCGATCATTCTTGGGTCATCCAACCTTACCCTCATGGCTGTAAGGGTTTTGATTTTCAGTTATAAAAAGGAAAGGGAGACCTCTAGAGTTCAAGGATGACAACCATGTTATTATACTGGTCTCACCTCGACGAGGTTTACGGAGATGTGGCCAAGGAAGCATGTAATCTCTGAGGTTCAGAAAATCATTTCAGGTCCTCAGCAGGGTAGGCGAGGTGGCTTACCGTTTGACCCATCCACCCCAGTTGATCCAGGTGCACGACGTCTCCCACGTATCTCAATTGGAGAGATACATGCTTGACCCAACGGATATCACCGACCATGGGGAGTTGGACATTGGCGATGGGGTGACTTTTTCGGGGTTCCAGTAGAGGCTGAGGATTGACATGACTGGGTCCTACAATTACTGTCGATTCCTCTTGTGCATTTTCGTTGATAGCACGGGAACCTCTAAGTGGGGACATGGGAGCGGGAGTCTCAGATGTGTGCTCAGTACCACTTTTGTTTCCCTAGTTTGTGTTATATCATTACAGGGACGTTAAGCCCTGAGGTTGGAGTAATGTAAAGACCCACAATTTTCAAATAATTTTTTTTCATAATTTCTTTTAAATTCTAAGAGTATGTAGTTTCTGACGGCGCCTGATTCTGAGGCCCGGTGTGTCTGGAATCAATTTCCGAAGTTTATCTTGGGTACGTTCTGTGAACGAACGACCGGGTTTTTATAACTTTTGTACCGGTGCTCGGAATCGAAATCTGAGGGCACTGATGGAACTGCAATGCCGATAATTGATTAATAGGACTTTTACTGTAGATGTGCTTGTACGAGAGTTGGAGTTTATTTTTTTGTGGTTTTATTAAGAGGTGAGTAAAATTGTGGGACATTTTTATTATTATATCTAAAGTGGTTATAACCTCTACATGGGGAAGTTAGTGTGAGACCCACCAACAACCTACCTACCCATGTGAGGATAAATGTGGGGTGGGGCCCAGACGAGCTCCAACCCTTCACATTTCCATAACTCTCATAAACCCCCTCTTTAATTTTGTAACTGATTTTAAATTTAGTAACCTTACTTTTAATCTCTCTCTCTCCTATCATTAATGTGCCAAAACCTTAAATTAATGACTTATGCTTCCTAATTAATTGACTCATTTGAATTAATTTGAAAGGAATGACTTTGTTTATAATATTGGGGAGCCTAATGATTTATTTTCCTTTGAAAATATTGGTTAGAAGACTTTGGGAGAATTAGGAAGAATGACATTCTCTTGTCAACAAACACCGATTCCACCAAATATTGACGACATGTTTATCTTCATCCTTCATCCGAGGCAAGAGCGTGAGGTGACGCCCATGAGGAACGCTGATTTTCTTCCTCTTCCTTCATGTCCAGGGAGAAGATGTCGTCTTCTTAGAACATCGTCACAGTCTTTCCTTCCAACGTTGAAGAAGTGACGCTAAGAACGACGAACGACATGAGGTAGCAGAATTTATTTGGTATTCTATTATCATTTGAGAAAATAACAACGAGCGCGGAATAACCATTTCCAGTTTGAGCCACAGATCGTTCGTTCATGCGGGTTGATGTTGAGGTTTATTGTTTTTGCCCGTGAATTATTTCATTGTCGTACGTCGAGTTCTATTTGTTCACCGCTTGCTATCATTATAATGGGAGGAGGTCGGACTGCACATACACGGCCGACCCTCCTCCCCCTTGTTGTTGATTATGTTGCGGCACGAACAAAGGTGGCGCAGTGCAAAGACAGCACGCAGAAATAAGAAAGAACACGACGAAGAAGCGTGGCACTGTCACGCCGCGCCGGAAAACCACGAAGAGATGCAGTTTTTTTATTTGGCATACGGATCGATGAGCAATGGATGAACGGGCCTTAGGGGAGATTTGAAGGCTTTGCAGTGAAGGGAAGGTCCCGGGGGGACCGAATGCGATGATAGAGTTAAGAACGGACCACCAGAGCAACTCTGGTGGTCCGCGGAAGGGCCTTTCGGTGCGCCACGCCAGCCGGCACCGGCCGGCCGCCAGGACGTGGCGGCACCCGGTGCACCGCGGCAGGAGCCAGCTGGTCCCGCGGCCATGCGGGACCGAGGGAGACCGGGGGTCGTAACCCCCAGTGGTCAACGGAGTGGCCCCCACGTGGGGAGGGGGGCTTCAATCAACGGGGGCAACCGCCCCCCTTTTTCCTCAACGACATGGCCAGCTGGTCGTGTGGGTGAGCTCACGCCGGGCCAACCAGCCGCCCAGGCCGGGTCGGCTGGCACAGGCAGGGCCGGGATGACCCAGGGTTGTTGGGTCGGGCCGGGCCGGGCCCAAACCCCTCTTTTCGGAATGTTTTTTTAAACACCCATAACATGGGCCATGAACCTCTGATCGATGCACCATCAGTTGTGTACCAATCCTTCGATCGAGGCGGTCGTTTCGTTATATTACACGCATGGTTTCGGAAAACATTGGGTACAGCCGGGTTGGTTCGAACACGAAACCAACCGGGCCCTCGGAGCGGAAATGCTTATATCTTGAGCTCTGGATGTCTGATTGACGTGCCATCGACTTTGTTTAATTCCTCCTAATGAGATGGAACTTTTGGAATACTTAGACTAAGATTTTGATGCAGTTGGATAGTGGCAGGGTTGGATTGTACTCGAAATCCAACCGGGCCCCTGGAACGGAAAAGCTGAAATCTTTCAGACTGGACGTCCGTTTGACGAACCGTCAGCGGCGTTGGTGATCACGTTGAGAAACGGTCCCTACCAGTATACCCTATAAGAGTTCGGGTTACAGTTGAGATACAGACGGGTTGGTTTACACACAAAACCAACCGGGAGTCCAATTGACGCGTCGTATGTTGTGTTGAGACCCCTATGACGAGGCGGTCCATGAGATACTTCTTCGTGGGACTTTGAGATATTTGGAGTATCGACCTGTAGCTCGTGGAGAGGACCCTCCCGGAGATGAGAATACGGAGTACGGAGACCCCATAGCTGGATGAGACATGGCGACTGCTTGACCGACTCAACTTGAAGTGAGTCGACTAGCCCAGTGGACGAAGAACTACTTTGTTTGGGTGCAGACCCATGGCAGACGGAGAACTACTGTGTGACAGTGCAGACCCGTGGTACTTGTCTGGAGAGTACCTATGCAAGCTATTAGGGGGTGTCCACTACTGTTTTTTTGGTGGCATACCCCGACAAGAAGCACTACTATAGTTGGATGGCTGACCCGCGGTACTCAACAGGAGGAGTACCTCACCAGTCTAAGGTTAGTGAGCAGTACCTCAGAGTCATGACAGGACCACTGTACACTCCAGAGTAGGGGATTTTCAGCAGTTACGGTTTCGATAATGAAAATCCTTGTTTGAGATGAGTCTATGATCTTGAATTTACATCATGATTAAGATGGGTCACTTGATAACTTATGTATATGTAAGGGCATATACCTGGATAGTGGTTATCCGTTGATTTCATAATATTTGTGTTTCTTCGTGATTGAGATGGGTTACGTGATAACTTAGGTATAGGTATGGGTATATAC
Source organism: Viscum album (assembly GCA_963277665.1). Classification (NCBI taxonomy): domain Eukaryota; kingdom Viridiplantae; phylum Streptophyta; class Magnoliopsida; order Santalales; family Viscaceae; genus Viscum; species Viscum album. The sequence goes on from OY728122.1 coordinate 1,199,312,469, forward strand.
CAATGCAGATTTTATCTTTTGAGATCTTTCTTTGTGGTTATCCTTGTTGTATTTACTGAGACCTTGAGGGTCTCGGGGTCCCTACTGAGTATCGTTATAATTCCCCCTACACGGGCTATGCCCGCAACTCGTTGTGTTGGTTGCAGATGACAGGAAGTGCTGACGGAGGCCGAGTGTTCGAAGACTGGACGGTACCCGGAGGTGGACCTCACGACGAGTCAGTATCCTGAGGTGGACTTCAAGGTGAGACGATACACAGAGGAGGTTGACGAGAAAGAGCTTTGTGGAGGATATCTATACCTACCATTCTGGTAGGATCCCTGGTGGACGATCCAGGAGCTGCGCTATCTATACCTACCCTTCAGGTTGGATCCGTGGTGGACGATCCAGGAGCTGGCTATCTGTACCTACCCTTCAGGAAGGATCCATGGAGGAAAACCCAGGAGCTGCTACCTTACTTCCACCTATTGTACTTTTGTCTAGTTGTAGCTGTACATTCGATTGTGTATGTATTATGGCCCATTTAGTTTTCAGCACTTTCTTTCGTACTTAGTGTATTAATTCTGCTTGTACTCTATGGTGTTTGTTTACTTTTATAAAGGCAATGACTTCCCAATTATCGGGAATTACGCCTTTGGTGCTAGTCGCTAGCCCCTGGCCTGTGGAAGGTGGGCTTGGGGTAGTCACGGCACGGGCGCCGAGGACGGGTCGTGATAAAGATCACTAGTGAGGATATATTAAAAACAAAAAATAAAATACATAATTTGGTTATAATATCATTGGATACAAATTTTCTATCTATTGAATTATATCTCTAAGAGGAAAATTGATAAATGTATTTAATATGGAATGTATGTGTTACTCTAAGTAGTACATAAGGCTTTTCATCCATAGGCACATGGATAGAGTGATTTCATGGGTGAATTAAATGAATTAAGTTATCTAATTATTTTAGTAAACATTTATTTAAAAAACTATAACATAACAACCTTTATTTTAACCAATTTGGTGATTTTTCAGGGTTTATATTAATAACCCAAGAGGGAAGGAGTTTATGGAGAGCTCTGGTGGTGAGTGTGTTTCCAAATGATCATGAGATCGATGAATAATGTACCCTGTGGATTTTTATTATCAATTGAATCCCTGAATCACAAAAATGATAATTATTTAAAATATTCATTCATTAGATATAGATCAAGACCAAGGTATGGTGTTTGATTTCTTGTAAAATATCTATTTATAGTATGACTCAAATGAATACTAATTCCAACCAAATTAAATCACTAAAACCTCTTAACTGGTTTTTCCAATAGATGATTTTCACTTAATTGATCTCATAAGTTTATATTAATATCATAGTTATTTTTTTGATTTCAAAATACACAGTTATTTTAATTATGGTGATAATGGGAAAATAAAAACAAACCTCGACCTAGGATAACTTTGTATTACGTTCATTTTCCCCACGGATATTCGATGTTCAAAAATGAAATTTTTAGTTATTTATTGGTTTAAAACAAAATAAATGGAAAAACCATGGTGAATTAGTTATCATGAACTATAGGTCATGGTCAAGGGTTTGGATTTATGTTTTTGGAGACAATTTTATGTTTTGTAAATATTAATATTAATCGAATGATTTTTTTGGTGATTGTGGATCTATGAGCCAAATGAAGTGAATCAATCTAGAGGATCAATTATGACTATTTCTGAGCTATTGATGGTTATAATATATCCACCGAATGTGATGGAGATCTAGTGATGGTGACTCCTGTGAAGTTTCCATGAGTTGGGCCAAGTGATAGCTTAAATATGGAGAATGCAATGGTAGATATGAAGAATAATTTCTAGAATTTGACATTCAACAAATTATTGATGTAGGTAAATTCCATTTTATGAGTTGTGTACATCAGTGGGACAAAGGCATCAATGAAACACTGGAAAATAAAAATGATGAACAAGACTTTTTATGAAATTAACTGTCACGAGACGCCCTCACATGGCCCAAACCAGGACTACACCAGACACAACTCTAATTGGCTTGGGGCTAGTAACAAGTACCTGGAATTCATATAACTCACATGGGTGGTCATAGCCTAATTTACCGATACAGTTGCTCACATATCCAAGACCATACAATGGTAAATGT